>JAHFWL010000398.1:0-62899 GCA_021292165.1 Shinisaurus crocodilurus | reverse complement strand
GCCTTAGCTGCTCCTCTCAGTGCCATCTCGCCTCCACTACCCCAGTCTTATTGTTCATGCATTAGCATTTGGCCTCCATCCAGCCCCCCCACCCATTGTTAACTTGTTACAGATGTTAAATTCTCTGGGACCATGTAGCTTGTAAGCCCTGTCCAGTACCTAGACCACTAACAAACAAACAAAAAGGGTGACAAAAGAGAGTGTAGCAGCTGGGCTTAAAGATGTTGGCAATTCTTTCTATGGGCTCATGAAGGAAACAGTCCTCAAACACACGGCAGTGTTATCTCTGTTGTTGTTTCGCAGAATTTTGAATGTCATATTATGTGCATACATGTTTTGTTTGGTCTGGGATTGTGGAAGGAGATTGTGACTAGGGTCAGGACCGGTGCAAGGCAGTTTGGTGCCCTAGGCAAGATCAGATATTTAGCGCGCCCCCTTCCCACTTGAGAGCGCTGTCTTTTTTTTCAAGGCGTTTCTGGCGCCCCCTTTAGCCCTGCGCCCTAGGCGGCTGCCTAGTTGGCCTAATGGTAGCACCGGCCCTGACTAGGGTCACTGCTGAATTCCTTCTAAAGTGGAATTTGAGACAGATTTGTGGTTCTGATGAAATAATATCAGTGGTGGAGATGTCATGAAGCCTGCTTGTTGGAGGGGCTTCACTGGGGATTGCAGTTCTGTCTTAAAACTACTCACTGGGCTGTGCCTCCGAGATAAAGAGCTGTAACCTCCCTTAGATCAGGCATGCGGAAGCTGTGGACCATGGGCCAAATATGACCCATGGAGGTTTTCCATCTGGCCTGCCAGCATCATCCCAAGGGTGCACTCCCTCTTCTGGCAGGGAAAAGCTCTTATCTCTTATCAGTAGCTGATCAGAGGTAAGAGCTGATCCTTGCTGAGCACTGAAAAGGCTCCCTTTCTCAGCACTGAGCAGAGAAAAGCTCTTTCCTCCTATCAGTTGCTGATCGGAGATAAGAGCTGTTCCCTGCCAGACATGCTGCTTACGCTTCTTTCAGAGTAGACTTGTAGAGGCTTGGTATTTGGGACGTTACCTGAAAGTGCTGCTCATTGATTCATTCCTGCTTACTTCTGAGTAGACATGCAGAGGCTTGTCCTGCTTACTTCTGCATAGACTTAATTTTCCCAAAATGCAATGCCCCAGAACTCCCTGATTCCATATCATTGTGGGTAAAAAAAATCATGGCAGATGTCTTCCCCTACTCCACAATGTTGCAGAACAATGGAGTGGTGGCCCCAACAGCTGTCATTAGCAGCAATGGGTCCTGGCAGCTCTCTGAGCATGCTGGGTGGTGACACCAGGCCTGTTTTTCAATCTTCCTATCCTACTCTTCTTATATCAGTTTCATGCAGTTAAGAATATATAGTGGTTTAAGATTTTATTCAAGTTCCTATAGCACTTAAATCAAAGAAGGTGCATTATTGATAAAATGCTGAAATTCAGGGCCTCCAAAGTGAGTGGAGAGCCCCCATGAATAGAGGTGGCTTCAGAAAGTTGCCCTCCACATTTAGAAGGCAATGGAAATTATGACAGAGGGAATTTGGAACACCTGAACAGGGCTTCTGACTTTACCAGATTGGCAGTTGTAAGTCAGGCCTCCAGTCTTAAACAATTGCTAAACTAAGGAGCAAAATAGTAAAAACCCATGTCATAACTATGGTCAGAGATTCACCGGGATGGGATAGGACTGACTGCATCCTATTTCTAAAGGGATACTGGGGGGGAGGGGGGAGTTTAGGTTTTGAGTCACTGACCCAATAAGCTGCCAAGAGGGTCTTGCTCAATGTCACATGACAACTTGTAATCAGCCAATATTAACAAGATTCCCATGGGTAGGAAACGCTTAAAGCTCCTGGAGCTAAAATCCAGTTAATATGTAGATGGGCGTGAACAGGATTTCCCCTCCACTTTCATTTCTTTCAGCTGTTTAGCTAGCAGAGTTAGCACTTCTAAGAAATGGATGGACTATTCTGATAAATGGAAGGCCATTGTTTAGCAGGAGAAGTTCATTTACATTAGACAAACTCTGGAATCTTCAAACAGTGACATCCCAGACAAAAAGAAGGTTGGGGTTTACTTTGAAATCCATATCCCAGGAAACTCTAAGATTTCAATGAAGGACAGCTGGTTACATGATATCCAGCTGGCTCCGAGGGCAACCTTGGGGTCATTTTAGATTTACAGAGCGCCAGTACATCAAAATAGATCAAAAAAGTGTTTTTGTTGTCACAGGGAGACTACCAGAATTTGTTTGGCTTCCAGTGGATTTCAGTACTGTGACTGAACTGAACTTCATCCTTCCTGAGGAGCACTGGGGGTAAGGGAACTGTAATACCAATAATACCATGAACAGATTCTAGATGCTTTTGTGCATACATAATTCACTCTTAGTTGCATTACATCATGGGTGTTGGGATCTACCACAGACACTAGGTTTTTCTGGGTGTATGGCATGCACACACAGTTCATTCACTCATGTCAGGGACATCCTTGCAAGTGCTGGGGCCTTAAGAACATAAGAAGGGACTTGTTGGATCAGACCAAGGACCTACCTAGTCCAGCTTCCCTATTTCCTATAGTGGCCAATCAGATACTTTTGGGAAGCCCACAAGCAGGATATGAAGGCAATATCCTGCTTCTGCTATTGGGCCTTGGTACTGGCAGCATGAAAAGCCACAACAAATTGATGCCTAGGAGATTACAAGGCAATTTATCTATCCAACAGAAGGACCAAAAGACCAAAATATTGCAGGCTATACTATACAGACCTTCTTCAGAGGAATGCATGTTGCTGCTATATGGAGTTATGTTGGGGGGGGGAATTCAAACTACTGCCATGAATCTTGTTCCTAAGCATCAGCATTTACCTGGAAGTACATCCCACGACATTCAATAGGACTTCCCCATAAGTGAGGTGAGTTAGGATTTATTTTTTAAATATATATATATATACTGTTTTAATTGTGTAAATCTGTTTTATTGTTGGAATGTACATCTCCCAGGGTGGCCAGGTGACTGGCCAGATGGGTGATTAAAAAATGTAATAAATAAAATAAAATAAATAATTCAATTGCAAAATAATTCTGGATGGGGTTGCACTCCCCTTAAAGGAGCAGGTCCATAGTTTGGGGGTCTTCTTTCAGCCATCATTGTCACTTGAGGCTCAGGTGGCCCCAGTGCCAAAGAGTGACTTCTACCAGCTCCAGCTGGTGGCCCAGCTATGACCCTATCTGGCCAGGGATAGCCTGATTTCAGTAATCTATGCTCTGGTAATCTCTAAGCTTGACTACTGCAACGCGCTCTACTTGGGGTTGCCCTTGAAGACTGTTCGGAAACTGCAGCTGGTGCAAAATGCGGCAGCCAGATTAATAAGTGGGACCAGGAGGTCTGAACATATAATACCTGTTCTGGCCCGCTTGCATTGGCTGCCTATATACTACCGTACCGAGCCAGATTCAAGGTGCTGGTTTTAACCTATAAAGCCCTACATGGCTTGGGACCGCAATACCTGACAGAGCACCTCTCCCAACCACAATCTACCTGGACACTGTGCTGAGCATCTGGGGCCTTCCTCCAACTGCTGCCCCTGAGGGAGGCTTAGAAGGTGGCAACAAGGGGGAGGGCCTTTCTGTGGTAGCCCCACAACTGTGGAACATCCTCCCCACTGACGCCCACCTGGCGCCAACTTTTCTATCTGTTCGGCACCAGGTTAAAACTGCCCTCTATGCTGAGGCATTTAACAGCTGCAAATAGCGCATGGGGTGGTGGTTATGTCATCTTATCATCCAGTCTACATCTGTCTTAGCGAATTTAAGTAATTTTAAAAGTGTTTTTAAAATGTTTGTGTAAATTTTTTGATGTTTTTATTGCTTGTATGTTTTTATACTGTATTTTATTGTAACATTGTATTTTTATTGTATAATTGTATTTTACTGTGTAATTTCGTAATTGTTGTAAACCGCCCAGAGAGCTTCGGCTATTGGGTGGTATAGAAATGAAATGAAATAAATAAATAAATAAATAAATGTGCACAGAATTGCAGTGCATTTCAAGAGGTCTGTTCTGACTTACGTAGTTAAAAAGAATAGTTGAAATAGTATTTGCCAAATATCTACATTAACACAACATTCCATTACCGTACATTCATTCATTTTCAAGATGAGTCTTCGAATGAAGTAATTGTGTTTTAATAGGAACCATATAGTCGCTTTACCAGAAAATGCATTAGAAAAATATTTTTTTTATAAATGTATCCTCAACTTTGCTTTCTTGTCTTTTTGTTCTTCTTTCTTTTCTTTTCTCTCTCTCTCTCTCTCTTTTTTTTTTGGGTGGCAGTTCTACTTTCTATTTTATTTTTAGATGTGTTTTGCTTTGAAAGAAAAGCAGACACCTGTTCAGGGGGGAGGCAGGCATTGCGAGATTCTAGAGCTGAGGAGCCGAACAGCTGTGGTGATTGTGTGTCAAAATAAGTAGGGCATCCAAGAAAATTGCACATCGCTCCATATTCCCCAGCTGATTTACTTTTGGATGAAAATTCAAATTTCAAGCTTTCTTGGAGGGGGGAAAAACAGTCCACATAAGTGTTGCGGTGTTCCATTTCAATTTGTTGAAAGTCATGGCTCTCGTGGATCCTAGCAAGGGGGCAGGGATCATATACTGCCCTTTCTATGTATGGTGTGAGTGTGTGTGTGTGTGGGGAGGATATAGTTGATGTCAAGGGGGCTGTAAACTAGATCAAGGCTATTTAATTGCTAGACAGAGGTCGTGGTCTTTGCCCCCCAGGTAGCAGGTGCAGGCTAATAAATTTGGAGGCCTCATCGTTTCACAAACAATTGCACATGTGATCAATAAATGAAGCAAAGTTGGAACAAGCTATAATAGCCAGTCCCCATTGTCTCTCTTGATTGCATCCTTAAAAGTTCAGGATTCCATCATCACACGCTGTAACATCACTCCAAGAAATAGATCCCAGAAGAAAGAAGAAGATATATGCATATGAAGAAAGAATCTGGCTATGTAGATGGGGACTCGTTCGGGCTGAACAAAATCTCTTCCTTCTAAATGTACTGCCTTATGTACAGGCAGTGAATAGCAGGAGGTGGGGTGGGATTTTGGTGATGGGACAAAGTTTTGAAGGATTCATGGGAATGGGCTTACCCTTGGCAGTGATGCAGCAGGAGATTCTCTCTCTCTCTGTGTGTATCTTTCTCTCTGTCTCTCTCTTATTTTAATACTGACAATACCAGACTTCCTATCAGCCTTCATCCTCATTTTCAGTGGCTCCCATTGAATTCTATGGGACCAAGAAAATGAGCTGCAATCTGAACCACAATTGAGAGGGGCAATATCTATCCCTCGGCCCTAACAAAGGGTACACCAAGCCTCAGCAAGGGTCAGGTTCTGATCAAGGCCAGAAATAGCAGACTTATGGGTTCTGGCGCTACGGCATTTATGTAAAGTATAGCATAGTAAACAGTAAAAAAGGCCACAATTTGTGTAAACGCCATTTTTACTGTTTACTACACTATACTTTACATAAATGGTGTAGCGCTGGAACCCGGAAGTTGCCGTTTTCTATGTAAAAAATTATAGCGCTAGAACCTGGAAGTTGCTTTCGTGAGAACGCGAGCCCAGCCGGGGAAAGGTAGGTTGAGCAGCAGAGCTCGGGGGGTCGAGCCCGGCGAGTTCACCCCACTTCCACCCCCCGATTGAGCTCCGCGCACATCCCTAGCCGCCTCCAGATAAGACCTGCAAAATCTGCAATGGAAAAGAAACGCCACCGAAATAGGAGTCACCAGCCTCCCCTGGAAGTGTACACATATGTTAGGTTAAAAAAAAGAAGAAGCTATTTAAAACATTTTATATCAGTGGTGGAACCTTTGGGACTCCGAATAAAATAAAATCAGTTCTCAGTTCCACAGCAAGTCTGTAGCCCTGTTCAGACATTCACCGGAACACGTGAGGGCTTAAAGTGGATAGACAGTTGGGGTTGTGCACACTGGCCCACCTCCTACACCTTCGAGCAGGCTGGCCCTGCCTGCCCCCTTCAGTTCAGACCTTGCCACGTTGAATCAGCAAGGTCTGGGGGAAGTTCTACTCACATTCGCTTGAACACAGAACTCGTTGCCACACCACTGGGAACTCTGCAACTGCATGGAGAGCTCTACTCACATTCAAGAGAACATGTGTTCAGACAAATGACCGAGCAGGGCTTGTGTGTCAGAATGCTGAAATCCTCTAATGTAAGAGTCTGGACATCCTGTAAGTAGCAAAATGATTCGCCAGTAGATTCAGCACCTCCTTCAGGTAGGGAGCCACACTCCAATAAACTACAAAAAAGCCTCGACTTACAGCACAAGCTTACACATGTCTCCTCAAAAGTGAGTCCCATCTATTTCAGTGGGGCTTATTCCCAGATAAGTGAGTATCGAATGCAGCCTTCATTTTCTTCCACTGAGGACCAGTCACAGTAAATGGATAATCTCCACTCTCCTCGTAAAATTCTTCAGTCATTTTCAGAATTATTTTGGATTTTTGCATATGTTGAGAGTCAAGTCATCTTTCTGTTGCTACCCCTTTGTTGTCTGAACACCAAATAAAGGAGTGTTAAGACAACCCTAAAATAGTCTCAGAAAGTTTTAAATTTGATATACAAATATGCACGGGGCATATTGCTTCCAAATAAATAGGGAAATGCTGTAACTAAGATAGTGCCATTAAACATGAGCGTTAAAAATTAAAATTTCAGTTTTCTTATCACACCCTAAAATGATGTATTCTTTAAAAAGAATCACCTAGAAAGACAGAAACACTCTCTCCACTTTGATTATTCAGAAACATAATGTAATATACTAAGCAGCAAAAACAGCTTCAGTGCCCATTCCAGGTTTGAGGTTCCCCCCATCAAACTACCCACTGGTGCCCCCCCTTTTACAGACCCCATCCATTCGGGGCATTATTAGTAAAATGGTTCATAACAGACCCAGCCACTATTTGGTGGGCCCTAGCAGAGCATTAAGGCCCTGGCAGCAGGGCTGGCCCTACCATCAGGCAGAGCGAGGCAGCTCTGTGGGGAACAGCAGCAAGATTCTGGGTGGAAAAAGCTGTGTGTGCCATGTGGCCTGCCCTGCACCCCCTAAGTAAGCCTGCGGCTCTCAGGTGTAGTGGAAGACACTGGCCAAGTAGTAGTCAACTGCCAGTTTGGTCTGTCAGCATCTATACATGGAATGGGAGGAGGTGCCATCTTGTCCTTTGCCTCAGGCAGCAAAATGTTTTGGGCCAGCCCTGCCTGGCAGCTGTCCAATGATGGCGTATGCCAATAGCTATCCTGTTCAGCTTATTTATCTGTTACATATATATTCCACCTTCCCTCTCTGCCTGTGAGGTAGTTTAGGCTGAGAGCCAGTGACTGGCCCAAAGTTGCCCAGTGAGCTTCATGGCCAAGGTGGAACTTGAACCTGGGTCTCCCTAGGCCCAGTCCAACACTCTATTCACTACATTACGCTGGCTACCAGCGCTTGTCAAGGCTTCCCTGCTCTGTCTACCTTTTAAAATGCCTAACAGGTTCAAATATCCACAACATACCAGCTCCCAGTCAAGAGTATACTTGGCTGCAAAACTTAGGTTTGATGCCATGTCATGGGTGAAAATGGCCTGAGAGAAGTAACAGAATAAAAAAACAAGAGGCAAAGACATGCTGGCCAGAGAAGCAGTGAATGAGCAGAGCTGACAAGGAGACCCTCTCTACCAACTAGGCAAAGAGAAAAGGCCAGGATCATTCCTGGCTTGGCCAAGAGGCCTCTTATTGGTTGCCCGTCAAGACTAAGGCTGATGTTAGAAATCTCTGATTACATCTGAGTCAGCAATCAGTCCTAAACATGTGTTGCTCTAGATAACACCCCTAGATTGGTCAAGTCAAAGTCCCTGGTTCCCACATCACCTGACAATATATTAGAGATCAGTATTCCAAAATATCTGAACATTATGAATGTTTGCTATTATTCCCTAAAGCCAAGTCATAAAAGGTGAGGTCTCAGCTTGCCATATTTAAATGCTGGCCTTCCATTCTGTGATTTCAAGGAAGTGCCAGAGCAGAGCAACACAGAAACACAGCTGAGTTGTCTGTTAGGCTTTGAGCTCAATCTGCTTGGACCGTAGAGAAATGTGAAATTGTGGCAGGGTAGACAAGTCTCTCCCCCTCCAAAAACAAACAAACAAAAACCAATGAAGATTGTGCAAATACCATTTGGGGGCATGTTTGGTACCACTGTATGCCCTGACTGGCATTCCTTTAGTGTCATTCCTTCCCTCCCCCTTTTGCTGCTTCTTCCTCCTTATTGAATTGGTCATATGGACAATCCTACTGCATCAAAGGATGGAATGATGTAATGTATATTTATTTATTATTTATTAATTATATTTATAGCCCACCTTTTTTTTCCTGCAAGGAACCCAAGGTGGCTTACATAATCCTTCTCCTCTCCATTTTATCCTCACAACAACCCCGTGAGGTAGGTTAGGCTGAAAGTCAATGACTGGCCCAAAGTCACCCAGTGAGCTTCATGGCTGAGTGGGGACTAGAACCCGTATCTCCCGAGTCCCAGTCCAACACTCAAACCACTTTGCCACACTAGCTAATGACAAAATGTATGATGTCATGATGACATCATGAGAGTCAATAAAACCACAAGAATCAGATTCGTCTGCATCACTCAAGACACATAATGGCAATCGAGAGGGAGGACAAGTGAAGGCAATCTGTTTAAAGTATGCAAAGATTTTCACAAGACTTCTTATAAATCACAAAACAGAAGTAGCATTGTCTTAGGCATATTCCTGAAAAATGGGGGTCCACTTTGGCACAGCCACAATAAAATAAAATGTACTTACGTCTTTCAAAACCCTGATCCGCATTTTGATGTCCAAATGTGAGCACAGGGCACAGCTCATTTCAAAATATGCCCTTGAATTATTTCTAAAGTAAGATGGTTTCTGTCCAAATGTTCTCAGACTTACTTTAAAAAGAAGCATAATAATTACTCCATTTTAGTGATCCTGTCCTGCTTATTGAAATGGATTGGCCTTGCTAACATTTTCATGATATTTGGTTTTGCTGTTCAGAGTCTACATCAGTGCCGATCCATAAAATATTTTAAGAACTGTTTTCATTTATGGAAAAGTGAAGAGACACCTATCACACATTGCATATGTTTTACGAATTTACATATGTTTTACATATTTACATATTTCACATTTCCCTCCCAATTTGGGACTTTGGCATGCAGCTTCAGCAGGAAACGTGGCTTTGATCTCCCTGAAAAACCTCTTCAATGGGTGACATATAACTTAATTAGCAATAAATTACCTGAGGCACTTAAAAGATGCATTTCACAGCCCATTTGCCTTGTGAGATGACATTTGGATTTCGAATTTCAATTGCAGAATGATTAGAGGGAGAATTATAAAATGATCCCAATTTTTTTTTGTGGTTTTTGTTATATTTTTGTGTTTTGTTTCATTTGTTTGTTTTTTTGCTTGTTTCATAATTTGAAGAATTGGACTTTTAAAATACATGGATGAATTCTATTTTGCCCTTTCTCTCTACAGGGATCTACTCCCGTGTCCTGTTCATAGTTCACCCCATTCATTTTACCAGACTAGTCACTGTAGGAACACCAGTTGATCGCCATCCTACTGAACTGAGGCGTGGGACATACATATTACCTTCAGCAGTGTTGGATCTGGTGCAATCTGGCTGATCGCACAGCACTGCTGGCAGTGCTGATTCAAGGTTTTTGAGGACCCTTGGCCAAGACACCCTCAATGGGCCTCCTCCCTCAGTGAGTCCACCTTTAAAAAATAAAATAAAAAATATTGTATTTATACCCCGCCTTGATGCTGGCCTACCCCTGGCTGTTGGTTATGTCTACACGGTGACAACCATGTAGGCAGGGATTGTGATTTGTCTACTTCCCATGCCAGTATCTCCCTGATTTGTGTCACCACGAGCCCTGCAGCACGATGGGGGCAGCCACATTGCAAGTTCCATGCCACTAAAGATTGTGTATGCATGTTTTGGGCCTAAGATATGTACTGAAAACCAGAGTAGCCAGCGTAGTAGTTAGAGCAGGGCTAGGCAGCCTGGTGCCCTGCAGATGTTTTGGACTATAGCTCCCATAATCCTCAGCCAGCATGGCTAGTGGTCAGGGATGATGGGAGTTGTTGCTGAAAACACCTGGAGGGCACCAGGTTGCCCAACCTTGGGTCAGAATATCAGACTAAGCCTGCTATCCTATACCTACCTAACTCAAATTGAGTTCAGTGGGACTTAGTTCTGAGTAAACATGTGTAAGATTGTGCTGTAACTAGACTGAGAGAGACCTAGTTTCAAATCCTCACACAGCCATAAAGCTCACTTGGTGACCTTGGAGCACAGTAGTCACTGTCCCTCAGTCTAACCTACCTCACAGGGTTCTTATGTAACGGCAGAAGTCGAGAGGGAGAATTCTATTTGCTACATTGAGCTCCTTGAAGGGAAGGCGATAGAAATGTACTAGCAAGAATAATAACATTTAACATTTCTGTTGTGAAGTGTTCAGAGAGAGCTTTAGGCTCATGATCTAGTTGCAAGGTAGGTCAGTGTTATTATCTCCATACTGCAGATGGGGAAGGGGGGGACTGAGGCTGAGCGAGAGAGCAGCTTGCCAAGGCTACCTGCAGAGTTCATGACACAGGTGAGATTCACTGTACTTTCATAGGAATGATGCACTGAAATAACCTTCAAATGCTCTCCATGAACTTTGTACTTCAGTCGTTTGCATTATTTCACACTGTTTCTGATCCATGTATAAGTTTCTGATGCCTTTTAACAACACACTGTCAAGGTCCTTTCAAGCCTGCATGAATAAGATGTGCCCAGACAGTGTGGTAGGTTCAAACAGATCTAAACCTAACCTGGAAGGAATTAAAGTCTGTCTTTCTGTCTGTCTTTCTTTCTGTAAATAACAGAGAGAAAACAGTGTCAGGAGGGGGGGGAAAGTGGGGATTAATCATGTTCCATAGAATAGCTAGAGGCATCTAGGTAGTTGGCAGGCACTCTAAAAGAATATAAGGAATTAATGCTACTGTGTTATTGACAGGTTATACACTGGGTTCTCCTTAAATATATGAGTGGATAAAAATACACAGCTAATTAGTGGCCCAAATCCCCAGCATCTGTTATTTCAAATCCAATCTGGTGCATTTACTTTATTAAAAGCACTGCAGAGGCCCCTTGCCCTGCATTAAGTGATTCGCAGTCGGACACTGTTTAGGGATGCTTCTGACCGGGCTTCGGCTATGGGAGCTGCACAGCGGCGGCGGCAGCGGCGGCGGCTGCTGCTGCTGCTGAAAACAACTCGCCTGCACCTCCACCTCCCCCTCCCCTCTCCTCTCATCTGTAATTGGTCATACCACAAAATGTGTGATGTGACCTTCCTTACAAATGGAAGCTGATGAAGGGAAGCAGGAGGAAGACCAACATAGGGCTTATTACTCCATCTTAGGATATTGGTCCATGGGACAGAGCAATCCTACAGTCCCTGGGCGAGCATCCCAGGGACCATAGGATTGTTCGGCTGCTTCCTGCATCCAAGGTTGGAGACAGCACTACCACCCTGGAAGGGGGAGTCAGAGATCCGCCCCTCTCCCCCCTCGCAGCCAGACCGGCTGCCCTGCGAGGTCGGAAAAGCGACCTTGGAGGAAGAGGAAAGGGGGGGCATTCCGGCAGGCAGGAAGGACAGGAGACCACGGAGGCCAGGATACGAGTTATCCTGAGTTTCATCCAGCCTCCTTCCCTCCTCCTCCTCCAAACCACCATCACTAGATGGGCTGAAAAGCCTATTCAGCGAAATCTGCAGGGCAATATCGCCTCCACCACTCCTCCCGCCCTGCATTGGATGATCAGATGCCTCCATGATGTTTGGGGGCTTCTGATCACCGAGGGCGCAATTGATAGTAGTGCATCCTAACTTTGTATTGTTGACTCTCAGTAGCAGCAGCTCTCCAAGGTTTCTGGTACAGGTGCTTCCCATCACCTCTGCACCTCCGCCTGATCCTTTCAACTGAAGATGCCAGGGACTGAAACTCAGACTTTCAGCATGCAGACCATGTGCTGTGTGTCACTGGGCCATGGCTCTTCTTCCCCCTCTCCCAATTATACCTGGGGACAATCTACATTTTAAAAAAGGAAGCAGAAGAAAGCACACACTGCACAGCTCTTCTGGTCTGAATGATACCTTCAGAACAGACTGCAAGACTCCCATTCTTATCATAGGCATGCAAATAGGCCTGAGATGTGGCTGGGGATTGGTGTAAAAGCTGCTGATGTCGCAAAGGCACCAATGCCTCCCTAAAGTTGAGGGAAGCATTGCTATTTCCTTATGCAATCCCTAGAAGGAAGGTGTACTGTAGCCCTACTGAGGCATTAGAGCAGGGGTGTTGAACCTCTTTCAGCCCGAATTCCATTTCGGAGAAAATTTAGGGGGTCACAGTCCAGTGGTGGGCAGGGCCAAAGGCAAAAAGGGGCAGGGCCAAAGATACCAGCATATTTTAGCTTAAAGCTCTTACTGCCAGTAACCAAACTTTGGGCAAGGCCGGCATTTCAACCTTACAGAATGGGGAAAAAACTGCACAAAAGCAATGAAACCACCAAACAGTCAGTGGTTGGGGGAAAGGGGCTACAGCCCTCTGAGGAACCCCAAGGAGCTGGACTGGGACCCCAGATGGTCTGTATTTCACCCCGAGGCAGGCTGCACTCATGCACTGCAGCTAGAGATGGGCGAATCTGTCAATTTTGCTTTGTCCTGCATTCAGTTGTGGTTTTTTTAAATAAGTTCTTTCTCTCCTGAATATGAACTTTGTGATTTTTTTGTAAATTTGTATCAAAAACAAACTGAAACGAAATTCTCACCTGTTTGCGACCAGCCAAATTCAGTAGGTACAGCTATTCCCAGTATGGAGAGGTGCATGCTGTACCTGTCTGCCACGTTACTCTTAAAGATGAGGACTTTGAAAAAAAGCAAAAACAAAAAAGAGTTGGCAATCCTGGGCCTGGACAGTCAAATCTGTCCAT
The DNA here is from genome assembly GCA_021292165.1 of Shinisaurus crocodilurus. NCBI lineage: Eukaryota > Metazoa > Chordata > Lepidosauria > Squamata > Shinisauridae > Shinisaurus > Shinisaurus crocodilurus. The sequence continues at coordinate 49,775 of JAHFWL010000398.1, read as the reverse complement.
TTCAGTTTCTTCCTCATCCAGGTTTTGTTTTTTTGCTCTGTGTGTGTGTGTGTGTGTGTGTGTGTGTGTTTTAACTCAAGTTCTTTTGGTCCTGGGTTTGGAGAATTTTGTGAATTTTGGTAAATTCTTATCAAAACTGAACTGAAATTCTCACCCATCCCTACGAAGATGAATAGAAATGGGGGGGGGCTGCCCCCTCTGTCATGCAGTTTGTGCTGGATTCCCCGTGTTCCAGTGTAACTCCTACAGTGGGGAGCCTTTTGTACTTGTAGGGGTTCCCCACATGATTAAGAAACCTGGACGTTTGCGGTAGAAAAAGGCTCTGTGCTCTAGAAGTAATGATAGAAACATGGGGAAGCCGGCGTGAGCTGCACAACACCAGGGGGGGGGAGATAAAGTCATGACCCAGAAGCTCGTTTATACTCAAGTCTCCCCTTCACAGCTGTGATGCATGAATAAGGCTCGAGCAGGAGCAGGGGGACTGGAGATTACTCTGTCTCACGCCAAAGGTTGCGTGTCTTTGAAACGTATCTTCCCCTCCTCCTCAGTAGTCAGACAACTCCTCCCTCCTGCCCAGGCAGATGGTTGTTGGCACAGGACATCATGGCTGGTCAGCTACATACAGCTTGGTGGGTCATGTCGCGAAGGCCTGTCTTAAACAATGGTGCAGCTAAGTCATTATAGACCCTGGAGTTAACGGTCTTAGCAGTGGGGGGCAAACAGCTCACTTTTCTCTTCTCCCCCACCCCTCACCCGCCATTCCATGCTTTGCAACTAGTTTTCCTCATATTTTAGAACAACAACAACACTGTTGGCCAACCCTGAATTAAAAAATAAATAAATACTCCTCCTCCTCCAAGCATGTACAGTTTTGCATTTTAAACTCACCTAGATCATAGCAACCTCATGACTGCAGGAATAAAACGGAAGGTTGCTTCTGCTGCCCTGCTGCCCTCCTCCTTCTCACCCGCCACTCCCTGGCTGGTCACTTGGGGGCTCCCTGGGTCACAGGGCCCTGGAAGTTGGCCCCAGGGTCCAGCCGTAGCTGCACTAATGTAAGCTTTGCTCTTGTTGCACTTCTGTCGGCAAGGACCAGCAAACAAAAATGCCTCTCTTAGTGACCCCTCTGCTGGGTCCTAGTGTGTGGAGGGTCCCTATGCAGAGGCTGCCTTGGGCGAGCCATAAAGCTGGTAATGGGAGCAATTGCTCTCAAAAGTACACATTTATGGAACTGTGCAATTTAGATGAATAAATACATTTTTAAAAGCTTGGCATGTTTATTTAACTACCTCATTTTTGTTGTTTTTGTTTCATGGAAATGCACATTACAGCCTCTTTAATCTGAATAAAGAAAATTCAAAATATTTAGTTCCGTGGGACTGAACTACTGAGAAGTACTTCAGCATGGTGGCTAAAGGTGGAGACTGAGCTGAGGAGAAAGTTCTAATCTCCCCTCTGATATGCACTCACTGGGCGGCCTGAAGCAAGTTCCTCTCTCTCAGGTGCATCCACTCTGTGACATGGGCATCATAATATTAGCATAACTTGCTTAACTTGTAAGTATTACTGAGATAATAGATGCCATGTGCTTTGAGCACCCTAAAAGTGCAACATCAGTGCTAAGTATTATGATGATGATTGAGGATACGCAGAAGGGTTTTCAGAGAACTGCGGTATAGATAATCAGATCATTGCAAATTAATTTCTGTGTTAATACCCTGTGTATAATATTGGCCATATGGCTTAGGGTTGGCAGATTTCCAGAGCAATTATACATTAAAATGAAAGTAAAAAAGCAAGAGAGCTGTACTGAAGATTCCTGAACAGTAACAACCATGTTAGGTGTAATATATATGAAAAAAAGAAAAGGGTGCTAATTGGTTTGACTACATCCATGTCCTTCTTTCTCTGTTAATGCTATAGAACAATGGTCAATTAGGTTATATGCTTCCTTCTACATGATGGCACAGAAAGCTGAGCTAAAACAAGACGCTACTGCCATCTTCTGGTCCGATAACTAATTTTTTGATAAGAAAGAAGCACATGAAGAAATACATTAAGGATTCATAATATGAGGATCAATAATATGGGGACCAGATGTAAAGAGCTCCTTTGCCTCTTAGTATTTGTGCCAAAGAGGAAATTTTGGTTCAGCATGCTTCTAATACTCTCATCTGAATTTCTTCTCTCCCCCCCCCCCCTCTGATTTGGCTAGCCTTTTTCTGAACTGGAACCAGTGTATTTGGAATTCTCCATTGTTCTTTAAAAAAAAAAAAAAAAGGAAAGAAAGAAAGAAATCTGCAGTTTGCACAGAGCCATGTGCACACACAGTTTGCTGCAGCTTTCCAGTTCTTCAGTTGATCTGTCTCCCCCCCCCACACACACTTTCTGTGTTGCTGATGTGTACATGTGCATTGACACATGCAGGGGGGAAAAGCAGTATTGATGGAATTGTACGCACACTGGCAGATGTTTCTCCAATACGTAGGAATCTATCAGTAAAACACTGCACAAAAAGAATCTTAATGCAACCATGGGCACAATCACATCAAAATTGCCCCCTTTGTAGTGTTTTATCAGGGCGCACATGTGTATTGGTAATATAGACAGAGCGGGCGGGCATAGCCATGAAGTAACTGGACGTACTGAAAGCTGCCTGCCTGCAACAACTGCAGCAAAATTGTGAATCCCCCTGTTCTGGTATTGAGTTTAGAAATTCTCCTAGTCCAACAGGAATTCAGCATGGCAGAGCACAACCACAGAACAATAAAGGAATTAAGACCCGGGGTGGGCAGGCTTTTTTTTTTCCTGTTGAGGGCTACATTCCCTTGTGAGTAATCTGCCAGAGGCCACATGCCAGCAGTGGGCAGGGGCAGAGCTAAAAGTGGTTGGTTTCATTCATTTCAATTCATTTATTTCATTTCTATACCGCCCCACAGCCGAAACTCTCTGGGCGGTTCACAATAGTTTGTACATAAAAACAACAATAAAAGCATACAAAATAGTTAAAAAGATTAAAAACCAAATTTAAAAACACAGTTTAAAATAACAATCCAAAAGTTAATAAAACTAAGCCTACAGGTGACAATGCCCCCCCCCCCGGTGCTATTTTGAGCTCTTACCTAAGAGCTCAAAATAGCACCGGGGGGGGGGGCATTGTCACCCCTTGGCATAGAGGGAAGTCTTAACCTGGCGCCGAAAAGATAGTAAGGTTGGCGCCAGGCGGGTCTCAGTGGGGAGCTTATTCCATAATTGGGGGGCTACCACTGAGAAGGCCCTCCTCCTCGTTGCCACCAACCGAGCCTCTCTTGGAGGTGGCAGTCGGTGGAGAGCCCCAGATGTTGAGCGTAGTGTCCGGGTAGATTGCGGTTGGAAGAGACGTTCCGTCAAGTACTGTGGTCCTAAGCCGTGTAGGGCTTTATAGGTTAAAACCAGCACCTTGAATTCGGCTCGGAAGCATATTGGCAGCCAGTGCAAACGGTTCACCTCTCTTCTCTTTCTGTCACCCTTTTTCTCTCGCACCCTCCTCCTTCCCAAGCATCAGGCTGCCAGAGAAGGGACAGAGTCTGAACTGATTGCATGCAAAAGGATTTTGAATTAGGCCAAGGGCTGCATCCAGCCTCAGGGCCACAAGTTGCCCACCCTGATTTAGCCCATCAATCTGTTTCTGACAGTGGTCAGCCAGAGCCAGATACCCCAAGAATCTTGCACTCAGGACAAAAAGGACGTATGTGTCGAAGTGGAGGAAGATGTGAATATTCTGTTTGGATTATTGGAAGAATAGAACAAGAAGTGCAAAACTTTTGTTTCGCCACATGCCTCAGTGTCTGTTGACAGAGAGTCAGCATGGTGCATGGACTCAGATGAAAACTGTGGTTGAAGTCTGTATATTTCCGAGCTTGCAATGTGATTTGCAGACCAAACAAAAATGCATTCAACAGCATGCATACAGTTGAAAAATACGCATGAAAAATGCATACTTTTGAAACATGCACACAAATACGCTTTAATCAACGGGGGAGGAATGCGTACATTTAAAAAATGACCGCAATTGATGCGTACATTTGGGTAACATATGTATGGAAATACGCACAGATTTTCAAGTGAAAAAACAACAACAACAAAGCTCACAATCTGATATGGACTCGAGTCGGAATGAGCTTCAAGATGGAATTCGAAGAACTTCAGCGAGCTCAGGTTTTGCTGACTGGGATTCAGGAAACCTGGGTTCTAGTCCCCACTTGGCCATGAAGCCCACTGGGTGACGTTGGGCCAGTCACTGACTCTCAACCTAACCTACCTCACAGGGTTGTTGTGAGGATAAAATGGAGAGGAGGAGGATTATGTATGCTGCCTTGGCTTCCTTGGAGGAAAAGGCAGGATATAAATATAACAAACAAGTAAACATCCAAAGCTGCCACAACTCAGAGCCACTTATGAAAACCTGAAGCTGATGTATAGTCAGACCATTGGACCTTTTCAGATCAATATGGCCTGCTCTGACAGGCAATGGCTCTGCAAGATCTCAGGCTGGAACATTCTACCCGGCCCTCTTCCCCAAGATGCTCTCCACTAGAGATGCTGGGGCCTGAATGTGGGGCGCTCAGCGTGCAAAGCACCTGCTCAAGGAATAGGTGGGGCAACAAACTGTGGGGTACCAGTAAGGAAAGGCTGCAAATGGTGGGTTTATTATTATAGTTGTACTGTTCTGCCTTTTGGATTTTCTGTCTCTCGCAACAAAATGCATTCTGCTTTCTCTGTCTCAGGCTCTAGCAAATACTGCATGGCCTGACATGGGGCTGGATATATGACTTTATCATCTTACTATTTCAGGAGGACCCTCACTGCGAGAAGCCACTAGCCAGAGGACAGTAAAAACACAGCTGCATTATATATATATATATATATATATATATATATATCAGCTGGCTCTCCTGTTAGCTTGTACTCGGCAAATGAACACAGATCTAAGAACTGAAATGTACATTGATGGGTGTTTGTGCCAGACAAGAGTGCAATGTATGAAAGCCAGTGGTTTATGGAAAACCCACTTTTTAATTGCACTGTAATTATTGCAATCATATCAAAATTCTTGTTGCTCTATTTGAATATCAATTAGGGGGAAATTAAATTTGGAAAGTTGTTTTTCTTTTCTATTTGGTTTATTTACTTATTGGAGGGAATGACAGGAAAGGATTGAATATGCATACCCTTGGGTTGATCTGCGGTGGGTAATTGTGTACAATCATATGTTCAGTTACATTAGGGAATACACACATCCCCATTAATATAAGACTTAACATTTATGCAGTGCTTCAGATTGGTCAAAACATTTCACTTATTTCAGTAATTTTTTATAATAACCCTGTAAGAGGTCTTGTAGTGATTGGAGCTTTCCCCTATACATTTATGTATTCATGTATGTATGTATTTATTTATTAAAATTATTTTTAAACTGTTCTTCATCCTAGGAATTCAGAGCAGTATACAATAAGCATAAAAACCAAAACATGCCACAATATAATACAACAAAATCATACAACAACATCACAATAAAAACCAATTGAAAGCATAAAAACAGCACAGCAAACTAGAAAAGCCAGCAGAATACTTTAAAATGCCTGGGGCCCTGGGCAAATAAGTAAGCTTTAACCTGGCATCAAAATGATAGTAGCATCAGTGCCGGTTGAGCTTCAGTAGGGAGAACATTGCAGAGATGGGGTGCCACCACAGAGAAGGCCCTTTGCCTGGTTCCAGCACAATTTATTTATTTATTTATTATATTTATACCCCACCTTTTTTCCTGCAAGGAACCCAAGGCGGCTTACATAATCCTCCCCCTCCTCTCCATTTTATCCTCACAACAACCCTGTGAGGTAGGTTAGGCTGAGAGTGAGTGACTGGCCCAAAGTCACCCAGTAAGTTTCATGGCCAAGCGGGGACTAGAACCCAGATCTCCTGAGTCCCAGTCCAACACTCTCACCACTACGCCACAATGAGCTTCCCCTGGCAAAGGAACGCAGAGAAATAAATTGAGAGGTAATGCTGGTGTTTGAGGCTGTTCACTATAAATCAAGAGCTAATGCTGTCTTGCTTTTAATTTTAAAAATATATATCTGAAAATTGGAGAGTATGTTCTTGTCCATTCATGCCTTGCATGACAGATGCCTGGCAATCAAGAGCAACTTGTCACTAGACAGATGGATGGCACAGAATGTACACTGCTCTTGAGAAGAGCAGGGAAGACTGTTGAAAGATAAGGGGGGGAGAGAGATCACTGTTAAAATCCTATTAGTATACATAGTTAAAGAGGGTCATTGAGAAAAACTCTCCGCAGCAGCTCTCTTGGAGCCCTGAAATGCTTGGAAATTAAGGAGAAACACCTTGAATGTGCTTTGGTTTGAAGTCATCTTGACGAGGGAAGAAAATATATCATCTTCTAGAATTTTTTTCTGAAAAACTTGACCATAGCATTTTTGTTTGCTCTTTTCTCAGCTGTATCATCCATGACATGGCAAAAGAAAGTTACAAGAACCCATCTATAAGTTTAGGTGGCATCCCTGCCTGCCTGCTATGTCTCCCCTGGAAACCCCCCCACCCCCATAGGCAACAGAGTCTGGAGGCACTTTGGATTGTCCATGTCCAGACTTGATCACACTGTCCCATCCTTCTCATTATTGTCTGCTGCTGGCAGAGAAACAAAAGCATGATGGGGCTGGGCCAAAGCTAGGTTTTGCTGAGGGAAGAGGATGAACTCTCCTCTGAGTGCTGCCTTCCTCCAATGGAATGAACAAAGGAGAGGTCATTCTCAGCGGTGGTGGCCCCGATTGTGGAATGCTCTCCCCCGTGAGGTCCGCCTGGCACCAACATTGCCATATTTTTAGCACCGTGTTAAGACTTCCTTCTCGTTGCAGGCATTTGACTGCATATGATGGGGCTTTTTAATGTTAGTCAGTTGTTGTTGTTTTTTAATCAGGTCCTGGTAGTTTTATTGGGAATTGTCTTTAACTGTTTCCATCTGTTTTAAATTTCCATGTGAAAGGTTTTATATTATGCTTGATTATGTGAACTGCCCAAAGAGCTTTGGCTATAGAAATGTAATAAATCAATGAGTGAAATGAATGAACTCCACTTGGGACTGTGGATTTTTTGTTTTTGTAGCATCTAGTTTTGTCTGAATTCTCATGCTTTTAGAGAGCAATAAAGTTACAACCAGTAGTCAACTTTAGTTATCAGCCAGTGGAACACCAGCATTCAAAGAAATTGTAGATCATAATTTAGACTGTAAGCTTTCCGTCATAGATTTCATAGATCATAGAGTTGGAAGGAGCCTACAAGGCTATCGAGTCCACCCCCCTGCCCTGCTCAATGCAGGAAACTAGAGGAGGGGTCTCCCATCCAAGTAATAACCAGGCCTGACCCTGCTTAGCTTTCCATGCTCAGACAAGCTGAGCCAGCGTAAGCCACAGGCAGGGACTGTCTTGTTTTAATTGATCCTGCATAAGCCACATTGGGAGACTTTTCAGCTGAAGAGCAGAGTAAAAATGTGCTAAACCAGCTTTTCCCAGTCCCCAGATATGTTGGACCATCTGCTTTGTCCTACACACTTGAGACAGCAACAACTTCAAGCTTCAAAGAGGACCTTCACTTAACATTACCAGGCACTTTCTTGTTACGACTCAGGCAGGCAAAGTAAGAAGGCAAAAGTGAAACCAAAACCAACACAGAGAGGGCTACACATGAAGCAAGAGAGAGAGAGAGAGAGAGAGAGAGAGAGAGAGAAATCCATCCCAGCTACCTGTCCCTAAATGCATTAACTAGTTAGTGGCTTTTCAACCACTTATCTTTCTCTCAATAGTGTGGGTTTTAAATAAACCCTCATTTGGATTGCTACAACACATTATATGTGGGGCTGCCTTGAAAATGGTCTTGAAGCCAAAATAGGGCAGTGAGAATGTTAACAGGGACTAGCCCAACATGAATGATCATATTATGCCAATACTTTTCCATCTGCACTGGCTGCCACTCCATGTCCATGCCTGATTCAAAGTGCTGATATTAACATTCAAAGCCCCCTGAATGGCTTGGGGCCAGGTTACCTGAAGGATCGTCTCCTACCATATATACCTGCCCAGACCATAAGATCATCCTCAGTGCTCCTTCTCCAGGAGCCCTTGCCAAAGGAAGTGAGGTGGGTGGGTAGTAAGAAGAGGGCCTTTTCTGCTGTGGCACCTGGATTATGGAATGAACTTCCCAGAGGGGCTCGCCTGGCACCTACATTGTACTCTCTGGCACCAGGTGAAGACCTTCTATTTTCCCAGGCATTTTAGTCTTTCAGTTTCTGTTTTAAATCTGTGACTGTATTTTAATCTTTGCATTGCTGCTAGGTTTTACTTTGGTTTTTACTTCTATTTTATACTGTAGTTGTACACTTTTAAACTTTTATAAAGTATCTTATCTTGTATTGTTATGAACCACCCAGAGAGCTTCAGCTATTCGGTGGTAATATAGAAATGTAATAACTAAATAAATGGTTGTTCTTATTCCAACACTCCCATCAGCCCCAGCCAACATGGCCAATGGCCAGGAACGCTGGGAGTTGTAGTCTAAAACATCCGGAAGGCACCAGGTTGGGGAAGGCTGCTCTAAATACATACAAATAAATACATGACATAAACTTTCTGTGACTAGAACCCACTTGCCACAAAAGCCTATGCCATAATAAATAGGTTAGGGCACAATCCTATTTCCCTGCAGCCTTGTCTGCGGGGACATAGGATTTGGCCTGGAAGGCGCTGCGAACTCGGAAATCTCTTCTGAGGTCACAGAGCCTTGGACTGCCCCCCCCCACACACACACACCTCTTAGCTGGCGCGGTTCATTCTGCGCTGGAAGGAAATTGCAGGGAACTGAGCACAAAAGACTATGTCCAGTCCCCCTGGGGGGCATTCCTGGGGGCAGGGAGGGGAGGGGCGAGGTTCCACCAGATTCTGAGGAATCCTGGTGGCACCTCAGCCTCTCTTCCTCACAAGAAGAGGGAAAAGCACTAGACGGCCAAAATCGGACATCTAGATGTTTTTCAGGGTGAGGGGAGGATATCCTATCCACGGTGCTCCTCCAGCCCTCAACAGGATGCCCATAATCCTCTGGATTTGGAGGGTGACAGGCCGCTTCATAGGATCACGCCGCCCAAGACCGTTTGTTGTTTTTGCTGCACCAGACTAACATAGCTACCCCTCTAAAAACGGAGACTAGACTAGCAATGGGCACTCCTTATTTGATTTGCAATATGCCAGTCTGGCTTAAAATAGCTTGTTAATGTGGACTTAACAGCACAATCACATTGTTTATTTTTCCCATTTTCTGCATTCTGAACTGTATGAAAAGATTTCTTTTTTTTTTTTTTAACATGTAGATTGACCTCAGGCTTAACTGGGGAGTCATAACTTAGTAGTGGAGCAAATTTATTTACTTACTTACTTACAACATTTATATACCACTCCATATCCCCTGCAGAGGCAGCAATTTTCATAGAAAGGGGGCCACCACACTGAAGGTTTTTCTTAGGTGGACTCCAATCGGGCCATAGGTCCATGTCAAACCACCAGGAGAATGTCCTCCGATGACCTCAGTGACCAGGCGAGTAGGTAAAGGAGAAGGCACTTTGTATATAGAAGGTCACAGCTTCAATCTCTGCTATCTTCATTTTTTTTAAAAGGATAATGATGGGAAAGTCCTCTGCCTAACTATATGTTATGTTAATTACATGTTTAGCAAGCATGTTGTAGATATTTAAAGATTAAATACCAGGTGTGGGAGGGGGCAATTATCCTGAGGAACACAGTGCACAGGGTGGAGCCTTCCCTTCCCAGCTGCTGTATCAGTAAATATCTGAGAGCCAGTGTGGCGTAGTGGTGAGAGTGTTGGACTGGGACTCGGGAGATCCGGGTTCTAGTCTCTGCTCGGCCATGAAACTCACTGGGTGACTTTGGGCCAGTCACTGACTCTCAGCCTAACCTATCTCACAGGGTTGTTATGAGGATAAAGTGGAGAGGAGGAGGATTATGTAAGCCGCCTTGGGTTCCTTGCAGGAAAAAAGGCAGGGTATAAACAACAACAACAACAACAATAATAATAATAATAATAATAATAATTCATCAGTACTAATGCAAAGAACAGAGCTGCACATCAAGTCAGGTCTTTGAATTTTACCAGCTGTTTGTGATACACACAAGACATATCAATTAGCTTTAGGGTGGGAAAGCTCCCATTGTCACTGTTTTCTTCAAGACAATCCCACCCCACAACCCCCACCCCCATGGCCTGGTATTTAATGTTTTTTTTTAAGCCATTTGCTAATTTCATCATTAACATAATGTGCAATTAGGGCCCTGAGACTCTGGAGAGCCACACTACCACTCTCAGATGACAATACTGGACCAGATGGAATAATAAGAACGTAAGAAGAGCCATGCTGGATCAGATCAAGGTTCCATCCAGTGTTCTGTTTACACAGTGGCCAACCAGCTTCTTGTGGGAAACCCCTAAGTAGGACATGAGTGCAACATCACCCTCCTGCCCATGTTGCCCAGGAAGTGCTGTACATAGGCATACTGCCTCTAATACTGGAGGTAGCACAGAGCCATCAGGACTAGTAGCCATTGATAGCCTTCTCCTCCATGAATTTGTCCAATCCCCTTTAAAAGCCATTCAAGTTGATGGCCATCACTCCATCTTGTGGTAGCAAATTCCAAAGTTTAATTATGTGCTGTGTGAAGAAGTACTTCCTTTTATCTGTCCTGAATCTCCCAACAATCAGCTTCATGGGATGACCCCATTGGGTTCTAGTATGATGAGAGAGGGGGGAAATGCTCCCTATCCACTTTCTGTACACAAAATAGTCTGAGCTGGTATAAGGCAATTCCCTATATGAATAGCTTAATCTACATTGCCATGCACAAATATGTGCTTGTCACTGTCAGTACTTTCTGCATTTAATTTCCTTCTAACCTCACTGTTTACAATTCTTCCCTACCACCACCACCATATGTACTGTCTAAAAACCTGAAACTCTCAGGAACACTTCACACAGCTGATGAAGTGGACTGCAGTTCACAAAAGCTTAAGCTTATGCCAGAATAATTGTGGTAGTCTTTAAGGTGCCACAAGGTGTCTCTTTGTTGTTGTTTTGGTGGTCACCATTGGTTACAGAAGTGCTGGTAGCCCTCTGGTAGTGGCCCTTTAAAAGGCACAGCTGACATGCTGCTGAAGGAGATTGACTAGGCAAGACAAGGACCAAGTCTGGCCTAGACCGGACCATCGTTTCCCTCCACTTTTCTTTCTGGGCTACAATCCACAGAAAGGCCACAGTTGTAACCCTAGGCCCATAGTAAACAATAATACTCATCATTCTCATTGTCATCTTATGTTTTCATTTTATAGGCCCTTCTCAGCACAGCATCTGACCACACTACTAAGCTATTTCCTCTGAACAACATTGGCTCCACTGTTGTTATCCATTTCATTTCCAAAATACCAAGAGGAAAAACTTGCACAGAAGGGCTGACATTTCCCATTCTCCAAATCTTCCTTCTGTAAAAGCAGTCTTTGCGCCAAGATACATAGGAAATCTGTAGATCCGTAGTGGTTTGGTCTGATTTGTTTATTTACCTTGGCATATAAAAAGTGTCTCCATTTAAACGGTTGGCGTGGGCTGCCTTGAGGCAACGTTCACAACGTATGCAAATGCTCATGGCTCTTCTTGTTGGCTTTCTTCCTGAACTACTTGTAACAATTTAGTTTTCGATGCGTAAGGTGCTTTAGCATTTTCTTACCACTTTTATCATGACAATAATTCCATAATGTAGGCTAACCTATGACATAGCCAATCATTTGTAGTAAAAAATTAGGATAAACATAAAAACAGGAGAAGAGCCCTGCTGAATCAGACCAAGAGAGGTCCATCTGCTCCAGTATCCCCTTTCACATACCATGCAGAGCTCAAGAGGACTTGACAAGTTGGACCTAACTTTGGTTTCCCTGTTACATCCTGGGAACAAACATAATCTGCCAATTGAGGCAGGGTGGTTTATTCCCACCATTACTGCATAAATCATAATCCCTGTAGTCCTGGTATCTGGGACCTCTTGACTAACTCTCAGATCATCATGGGTTGGATTCAGGATCTGCCTTCCATGAGAGGAAGGGACTTTCCACAAGAGAAAGGGCTTTGCTTGCGGAAGGTCCCTCTGTCTGATTTTTTTGGGATCTCCTTCCCCCACACCACAGCTCACCACGTTCAGAAGAGTCACCTGACTCTCTCTCTCTCTGTAGCATTTTCCGGAGGCTAGAGGTGCTGCCATGGGAAGGAAGGCGTGAGTGTCCACTTCCGTCAGTGCAAATCTGGATCTATGAATCTTTGGGAAAGACACTCCTAAGACCCCTTTTCCTCTAAACAGATAAACATTTGCACTCCTAAGACCCCTTTTCTTCTGAAACAGGTAGATATTTGCACTTCAATCTTCTTCTTTTTATTTTTCCCCAGTCTCTATCAACTCTCTGTTTTACTGTTGCCCAGCCCCATGTCAAATTAGTGCATCTAGGCTTCCAGCATTGCCTGCCATATCCTTAGCATCCCTCCCTGTCCGCTTATTTGGCAAACTTCCCCACCTCCATTGCTCTCATCCTCTCTCTACTTCCTGGTTCCAGTATATCTAGCATAATAGTTATCAGTCCAAGATTTATTGCAAGGGTGCAGAACTATTTTTTGGTGGGGGAGGAAATGTCCCCTAACCAGCCCTGTGATATGATGTCACTCCTTCACACAACACAATATCTAATTAACTTATGGAATTCCCTGACACAAGATGGCCACCAGCTTAGATAGCTTCAAAAGGGGATTAGTCAAATTCTTTGAGGATAAATCAACCAAAGGCTATCCATGATGGCTATATGGAACCTCTGGGTCAGATGCAATGTGCTTCTGAGTACCCAGTTGTGGAGGGGGAACAACTGGAGAGAGCTATTGACTTCATGCCTTACTTGTGAGCATCCCAGAAGCATCTATTTGTCCCATGTGGGAAGCAGGATGCTGAAGTTGATGAACTTTTGTTCCGATCCAGTAGGACTCTTTTTAGGTGCATATGGTTGATAGGGAACACTGCTTCTCATAGTATCTATAGCAGGGTAGCACCTTTCCATATTTGAAATGGCTTACAATTCAGAGCTCTACAAATGGGTCTCTATTCAAGTACATTCAAATGCACTATGGTAACCTTGATGTTCCCTGTGCATGTCAGGAACATCAAGGAGATCAGATCATTGAGTATTCAGATATACTTGCAGGGTGGTATCACTTATAACCAATGAAAAAACTGGAAATCCTATGAAACCAAATGGTTATCCCTGTGGTATGTGGACCTTCAAGCCAATGATCTGGCACCTGAGAAGCAGTGTGTGTGTGTGTGTGTGTGTGTGTGTGCCAAACCCAGCCAGTTCGAAACACCCTGTGGCACTGTGTCAAGAGAGCTTGGCATCTGCCCAGTTGACTTGGCAGATGAGAGAAGACAGTATGTGGACAGTCTCAAAGAACCAAAATAATCACTGCAGAGGTTGGACTTCTGGGATTTGGGGTGGGGGGAAGAAGAAAAGCTGCCTATTGGTCAGGAGCATTAGAGTGGAAGCTCTTACTCTGAATGCGGTGATGGGGTGCGGCGGAAGGATCCAATGAAGCCAATAGCAGATTAGCTTCTACAGAATTGTCTGAGCGTGGAAAGCTAAGCAGGGTCAGGCCTGGTTATTACTTGGATGGGAGACCCCTCCTCTAGTTTCCTGCATTGAGCAGGGGGTTGGACTCGATAGCCTTGTAGGCTCCTTCCAACTCTATGATCTATGAAATCTATGAGAACAGAGGTAGCAAGAAAGGAGGAAAGGAAAGTGACGGAGGTGGAAAGCTAATATCCTGGGACAAATGCAGCAACAGCTGTCTAAAGCAAACACTGCAGTTGTGTCATTTATGTCAATGACACAAAGCTGTCTGTGCAAAAACGTACAGTGCATACACATGTGTTCATCCTATTGTTTTAAAACTGACAGATATTAAACAGCTAAGAAACACAAGTATCTCCATTGTTTGCTAGGAGCAGCAAGGATAAATCTGTCTTGGACTGACTTTAACTTGATCTGAGCAGATGACTATTGGATTGGAATTATTGAACTGTTGCGTTTGCTTAATAAATAACAGCCTTCCTTTAAAGCAACCCATATTTCTCTTCTGTTACCTAAACCTGTAGTGTTGACTGAAAATGCCTTGGTCTAGGGTGGTTTTGTGGTTTCCATTTTAGGGGTGGGTTATTTTGATTTTTGGTCAAAAAAGAAATCTCTGCTGTATTTTGCTAGCATTCTTTGTAATTGCATTTAGTACAGAATGGTACAGATGGGGAATTTCACTGGTATTTTAGAATGTTGGGAGATCTGCTATAGGTTCCATGTGGATTAAGCCGATAGATGCTGCCAACCTAACCAATAAGAAGAGACACGAACATTTTAAAGCTGCATATAGCATATATTATGTATGCAAACAAGGTTGCCAAACACATTGTAGATATTGTACTGAACACTCATTTTTCACTACAACAGGCATTGTACTGGGGGAAATTCTCCCCCTTTGAAAGTCGACATTTTGAATTGAAAATGGATCATCATGGATTTTTGGCACAGCTCCATGCCTCATTCACTTCAGTGATGGCATCAGTTCCATGAAGAAATGTACACATGGCTCTACTGTCACTGCTATAATGCAAGCAAGGGAGCTGCACATGTGCATAGCATTGGAGCGCCAGTACTCATTAAAAAAATATATATCACTAGAACAGCATACAAAAAAACACTAGCATGCAAAAAACAATATAATCTCCCAGAATGTGTAGATAAACAGGGATCTTGTTTTCTGTTAATCACATTCTCAGTTCTTTGTGAGGGGACACACTGGGAATATGGATAATTAGGAGATTGCACTAAGCAAGATTTAATGGAGCTTTTGCTGTATGCCAGAGCATAATTAACTTATAGAATTCACTGGCATAAGATGTGGTGTTCATCATTAGCTAAGATGACTTTGAAGAAAGCTTTAGACAAATTCATGGAGGATAGGTCTAACAACTGCTATTAGCCATGATAGCTAATCGAGCCTCCATGTTCAGAAGCAGCAGGATAACTGACTATTTGCTCTTTCCATGTCTTTAGTACTTGCCAATCTGGGCAAACGTGTGAGCTTCTTTTGTGAGCAAATCAGAAAGAAAGATCCTGGATGACAACCTCCTCCATGCCTTGAACATTTTTCACAGCAGAAGTACTGGAGAACAAAAAAGGTGTACTTTTTTATACCTCTCACTATCGGGAGGCCACTTATGAATTGGCAAAAAAGAGTAAATGCATCACCAAAAATAAGAGAGAGAGAGAGAGAGAGAGAGGACAGAAGAGGATATATATTTGTATATGCGAATTTATATGTATAGATGCAAATGTAGAAATACCAGAAGTTAGGGACAGAAAAGGAGCAAAGGTGGTTGCTTTCATGACCTGCTTCTGAGCTTACCAGAGATAACTGATTGGTCAGTCTTAGAGCTACACCAGACAAATCTTCAATTTGATCCAGCAGGGTCATTCTTATTTACCTAAAGTGTATATGTTTCGTGAATATTCATATTGGTGCCTACTCTAATACTTAGGAAAATATTCCCCATTGGATAGACAGCTGTTCTGGCTTTGAAGCCAAGAATCCTTATTACGGTGCCAACCCAGTGCAGAATGATTAATTCCAGGAAATGGGTTTCTGAATGCCCCAAATCTCCTGTATACTTGTGGCCTTTGGCATATAAGCTGGTCTGTTGCTGAAGGTTGTTGTTGTTTTTAATTGGTCGCTGTTGCTTATTATGTTGTTGTTGTTGTTGCATTTTTAAAAGCATTTTTGTTGTTGTGCGAATCGCATCACAAGCTCAGAAATGTGCAGACTTCAGACTGCAAATTGTGTTCAGGTTCCAGGAGGTGTGCAAATCAGGTCCAAGAGGTGCAAATTGGGTAAATTTTGGTCAAAACTGAACTGAAACAACTTTCTCACCCAACCGTAACCCTGGGGTGGCAAGAAGCCAGTGTCTTCAGATTACAGGTTAGGAGGAATACTGGCTTATGCTGGCTCAGCTTGTCTGAGTGTGGAAAGCAAAAGCTAAGCAGGGTCAAGCCTGGTTATTACTTAGATGGGAGACCCCCTCCTCTAGTTTCCGGCATTAAGCAGGGGGTTGGACTCGATGGCCTTGTAGGCTCCTTCCAACTCTATGATCTATGAAATCTATTACTCCTATGATTGAATGGTTCCCTCTCCGCGCACACACCCATTCCTACACACAGAAAATGATCGTGTCAGGGGAAAACCTAGGCTAGAACCCATCTCCCTAACATCTATTTTAATTTGGTATGGAGGTGCATTCAACCCTGTGCACAACCAACTTCATTTTGCAAACATCCCACAGCTCACTTCAGAAACATGAAGGTCTTTGTTTTATTGTTTTGTACGCATTCTCTTTGAGTACTTGTGATACCTTCAAGGCTTTTCTATTGAAAAAGAACTGCTTGGGGAGATTGGTCTGTTCCCCCCTCCCTGTTTTCAAGGGCTGCTGGTGGGAAAACTGTTGTTTGGGGGCAAAAGCCCTGGATCTTCTCACCCCTCAGCAGTAGTTTTCCCATGAGCATGAGCAGCCCCTGCTCATGCTTCAAAGCAGCCCCTGCACAAACTGAGACATCATGTGTGCCAGTTTCCAAAGCTGGCTAAATGTATGAGATGCACTAAGGAGGTGCAAGCAGAATTGAGGTGAGTGTGTGTGTGTGTCTGTGTGTGTGCGCGTGTGTTTTGAGGGGGGGCTCACTCAAGGACAGCTGTTCCTGCCTCAGTTCTGCTCACAACAATTCCAGCAAGTGTGGTCATTCTCACCTCATCCCTAGACTGAAGTGGCATAGTGCCGACACAGGATTTACCAGTTCCTTGAGAACTAAAGCTCATTTAAGTTGGTGTGGTAGGGGGAATTCCATGCCCAGTATCTGTCATATTCCACTGGAATGATCTGGAATGGAATCGATTCAATGTTTACCTCAGGATAAACAAAGTGGTCAAACTCAGACCGCAACTACCTTATGCAGTCTACCCTAGGAATTCCTCCTGTGTCCTCAAATCCATCATGATTACTCAGAACAGAAAGTGATTCCAAAAAATGTATATGTTCCATGCGAATGCAGCGGCTTTGAGCCCTGGCCTGGATGTGTATTTCTGAATCTGAATTCTGTGTATTCCATAGGAACTGTAATGACATGCGGCAAGGCTTTCCACGTTCCTCAATGTGGCCAAGGAAAATATTTTGCAGCAGCTGCGAGGCCTATTAGTGCTTCACCTTTTCACCCACACTCATTTATACAGGAAACTTTAAAATTAAATGAAATAGCTGAGGCTTCAGTGTATCCAGAAAAGAGCACCTCAGGTGAGCTGGAAAACCAAGGTATGCCTCTTGGTGTCAAAAACAGAGGTGACTCTCCATTATTTTTCTCACATAATCCAGCCAAAGAAAGACTCACTCCAAGGTAAGTTAAGAGGATCCAGAGGAAAGTAGAAATAGAGTGTGCCACTTCATCCTATGCAAAGTACAATGGTCCATTATTCTAAGAACATGGCTGACTTCTTACACTATCAGCTGTGCCTCTATGCTGGCTGGCCCTATTGAACTCCCATATCTCCTGGTAATACATATCTGGGTGGAAAGAAACTAGGGTTGAAACAATATTGGATTGGACACAGACTTGGGGTGCAATCCTATGCATGTTTAGACCAAAAAAAAGGCCTACAACTCCCAGCATTCCCCAGGCGGCCATGTTAGCTGGGGAATGCTGGGAGTTGTAGGCCTTTTTTCTGTCTAAACATGCAAAGTATTGCACCCTTAGTTAAACTTGAGAGCCAGTGTGGCGTAGTGGTGAGAGTGTTGGACTGGGACTCCCGGGTTCCCGGTCGGCCATGAAACTCACTGGGTGACTTTGGGCCAGTCACTGCCTCTCAGCCTAACCTACCTCACAGGTAGGATAAAATGGAGAGGAGGAGGAGGAGGATTATGTAAGCCGCCTTGGGTTCCTTGCAGGAAAAAAGGCGGGGTATAAATGTAATAAATAAATAAACTTAGAGTAGACCCAATGAAATCAAAGGGACTTAAGTTAATCATGGCTAACTTCAATTCCTGTGATAAACTGGTGTGTCTGCACTTCCAAAACTGCAAAACACCCTTTGTCTATATTCCTCAGAGCTTGGCCATTCTATTTATGATTATATGGTGAAGAAAGGAGCAAGAAGTGCAAGACTCTTGTTTCCCTGCCCGTCGATGTCTGTCATGTCCAAAGCTGCCACAACTCAGGGCCACATATGAAAATCTGAAGCTCACGTATACCGAGTCAGACCATTGGACCATTCAGCTCAGCATGGCCTGCTCTCTGACAGGCAGTGGCTCTGCAAGATCTCAGGCTGAAACGTTTTTGCCTGGCCCTCTTCCCCAAGATGCTCTCCACTAGAGATGCTGGGGCCTGAACGTGGGGTGCTCAGCATGCAAAGCACCTGTTCAATCCCCGAGGCAAGAAATAGGTGGGGCAACGAACGGAAGGGTACCATTAAGGAAAAACTACAAATTGTGAGTTTATTATTGTGCTATTCTTCCCTCTGGGTTTTCTGTCTCTCGCAACAAAATGCATTCAGCTCTGTCTCGGGATCTAGCAAATACTGCACGGCCTGACATGAGGCCCCTCACTGCAGGAAGCCACTAGCCAGAGCAGAGGGCAATAAAAAGCACAGCTGCATTAAAAAAATTATAATAATTTTATTCTGGCTCTCCTGTTAGCTTGTGCTTGGGCCGGTCACTCTCGATCTATCCTGCCTGACTGGGTTGTTATTGTAAGGATAAGACGGGGGGAGGGGAGAACTATGTACTCCACCTTCGGGTCTTTGGAAGAGATGTCGGGAAATTGTAATTATTATATTATAGGAACATATGTTGGGGTATTGTGGGAAATTCAAATGGCAGCTCCAAGCCACCTGCTCGACCAGAGCTTTGCTGCTGTCAGGGCCAGGTGAGCCCTGGGGGAGGGGCTCAGGTGGGAGAGAAGTTTACCAGAGGGCACTTTGCTAAGGGCTGCCTCAAACCTGGAGTTGGCCTCGTATTTGTCTGCCATTGGTTGAGCTGCTCTGATCCTCGAGCAAGGGTTGGCAACTTGTGCCCCCCCCCCAGAATTTTTGGCCTGCAACTCCCATGAGCCCTAGCCAGCATAGCCAATGGTGAAGGATGCTGGAAGTTGTAGGCCAAAACTTCTGGTGCGGGGCACAAGTTGCCCACCTTCTTGAGAAGGGCATGGCAAAAAGAGGTGTAGGAAAAAAATCATAGGCCAAAAAAAGTGGAAGACCGAGATGCCAGTAGGAACAGGAGGGCCTAGGAAAGGAGGGCTCAGACATGGAGACTGA
Organism: Shinisaurus crocodilurus; assembly: GCA_021292165.1. NCBI lineage: Eukaryota > Metazoa > Chordata > Lepidosauria > Squamata > Shinisauridae > Shinisaurus > Shinisaurus crocodilurus. Next base: position 30,238 of record JAHFWL010000398.1, on the reverse strand, counting down.
TGTAGTTGAGGAGAATGGAAAGAAGAGAAGGCCAAAAGGGAGGAGTCTGAGAGGAGGAGAAAAAAGACAGCAAGATATGCTGGCTCAGCTTGTCTGAGTGTGGAAAGCTAAGCAGGGTCAGGCCTGGTTGTTACTTGGATGGGAGACCCCTCCTCTAGTTTCCTGCATTGAGCAGGGGGTTGGACTCGATAGCCTTGTAGGCTCCTTCCAACTCTATGATCTATGAAATCTATGAAAGAGAGGTGCGTGGAGCCAGGATTTGCAGAGGTGAGAAATTGTATTTTGATTTTGAAGCAACCAGACAGATCATTGGCTGAAGGCCTTGAGTTGTTTTCAAAGCATGAGTTCACCCCTGAAGGATGCTGGGGCATCTCTGCTCACCACAGACAGAAGACTACTCCCTAGCGGTATTTGGCTTGTCAAAACTAAAAGTACAGAAATGCCACATGGAAACTCGACAGTTCCATGGTTTTTCTTTTTCATGCTTCTCTCGGCAGTTTTCTCCTTTGGTTTCGCTCCAGCGTTTAAATCCGCAGCCGGTGTGCTGGAGCGAATGACAAGAGACTTGGTGGGAAGACAAACAAGTTTGTTCAAGCCTTTTCGACATGTTTCTTTTTTTAAGCTTCCCGTTGGCTTAAGCACATTGTGTTCCTCTGTATCACAGCCCTTCAGAGCCATATGTGGAAGTAATAAAGTGTCGCCCTGCTTCCCAAGATAGGGAGAATTTGTTTAGCCAAACCGACAAAAGAAAATACTATGGACTGATTAACAAATATGGTTATACGCAGCCACGCAGGGAGCAAGTTGCAGGCCCCAAGCACAGGAAATATTAGTCAGCACAAGCAATGAATAACCGTCCGTTAGGGATTGTCAGGGTTTCTTGCCAAGGCAAGGGCAGCAGCAGGTTAGCTGGAAAGGCGAGGGAGTCTGCCAGCAGTTTTCTTTCCACTAGGATTAGATTTCCAGCTGCAGAAACGTATGCATATAACACTGAAGGCTGCTGGCTGAGGGCACAAAAAGACCCCTGTTTTGTCTTCAGTGCAAAAGCTATGGCATGCTTCGGCTGGCACTGGTGTGAAAAGGAAACAAAGCAAGATACTTCCACACCATGTGTTTGACATACAACTGGCCTGCTCTCCAAACCCAGCATTATATAAAAACATTTGCCTTCAGTTTACTTTAAGGGCACAGCACCATCTAAAGGTTGCAGGAAATATTGGGGGGGGGGCGCGGAACAAAATTTTCTGGAAGGATAACTGACTATTTGCTCTTTCCATGTCTTTAGTGCTTGCCAATCTGGGCAAACGTGTGAGCTTCTTTTGTGAGCAAATCAGAAAGAAAGATCCTGGATGACAACGTCCTCCATGCCTTGAACATTTTTCACAGCAGAAGTACTGGAGAACAAAAAAGGTGTACTTTTTTATACCTCTCACTATCGGGAGGCCACTTATGAATTGGCAAAAAAGAGTAAATGCATCACCAAAAATAAGAGAGAGAGAGAGAGAGAGAGAGAGAGGACAGAAGAGGATATATATTTGTATATGCGAATTTATATGTATAGATGCAAATGTAGAAATAATTATTATAATTTTAATAGCAATTCAGTACATCCCACCATAGTGTGGAACATTGTCGGTTCAGGTTGATGTTCCACTGCTCATTGTTGATGGGCAACAGTTTTTATGGTTCCTTACCTTTTAAACTGGAATTGGACTGGGAAGCCCGTCAAATAGATGACAGTCCTATATAAAAGATGGCTACCCTACCTCACAATGACAGTAATGTTAATAATAATAATAATAATAATAATAATAATAATAATAATAATATCTGGTTGGACAGAAATATTGATGATTGCTATTGTTATTTGTATTTTGTAGTATTTTATATTTTTATGATTTCTAATAATCTATTATTACTCACTTAAACCTTGGGCACAGCAATCTTGCAGCCTCTAGATCACATCTAGGGGCCATAGGATTGTTCGGATTCCCAACTCAGAGGTCGGAAAAATCACTGCAACCTTGGAGCTGGGGATCCACGATCAGATTCCCCTCCCCCCCCTTGCAGCTGGTGCAGAAACAACTACACTGGCTGCTTCTCCAAGGTCACTTTGTGACCTCAGAGAAGGGTTTACTGGGCATTCCGGCGGGTGGAGAGGGGAGGAGACCAGTGCTGCCAAGATGTGACGTATCCCGGCGGCGCCTCAGCCTCTTTCCTGCCTCCCCTTCCAGAGTGCTGCAGTGAGCGGGAATCAGCTGTCTAGCTGTTTTGCAGGGTGGAAGGAGCCCCCCATTCTCCTCCTGCTCTCTGCCTAGGATTCCGTAATCCTCCAAGTTTGGAGGGTTACGGGCATCCCCACACAGGATTGCGCCCTGAGTGAGAAATAATACATTATGAAAAATAATAAAAAAAATAGGAAACACAAGAAAAATAATAGCTTAAGAAGAGTTAACAAAACAGATCAAACAAAAGGAACACACAGCAAGCAAACGAAACATGACGTTGCTGTTCCAGCTTGAATTGCAATTAGCACAGTCACTTACACACAGGTGAGTAACAAAAACAATTTAAATCCTCACTAAAGGCTGCCGTAATTGAAATGGCAGAGACTATGTGTTCTGAATTTTAATAATTAGGGAAGTTTACACTGTACTGAAGCTTACTAAATAACAGGGGTACTGAACCTTTTTCAGCCTGAGGACTAAATCAAATTCTGGAGAAGCTCTCCGGGCCACAGTACCAAAAATACCAGTGTATTTTAGCTGGTATGTAGCTCTTACTGCCAGTAACTAAGCTTTGGAAGAGGCATTTCAACCTTTTAGAATGAGAAGGAAAAAAACATGCAAAAGGTAGGAAGCCACCAAATGAGCAGCAGTCGTGGGTAAGAGGGTGGAGCCAGGGAAAGGGGGTGTGGCCATCTGGGAAACCGCAGAGTATTGAATGTGGTCTGTGGGCCTGAACTTCAATACCAGGATGTGGTGATGGCCACCTGGGCAGCTGGTTGGCCACTGTGTGAACAGAATGCTGGACTAGATGGACCCTTGGTCTGATCTAGCATGGCTCTTCTTATGTTTTTATGTTCTTAAATAAATAAATAAATAAATTATTGACTTATTGCATTATAAAAAGATAAGTACCAATTTAGTAGAGCAACCTTTTCCCACAGTGGCTATCCAGATGCCTATGGGCAGCCTACAAGTAGGACATGATTGCAACAGCACCCTCCTGATCATGTTCCCCAGAAACCTGTATACAGATACTGCAGGGGATCTCATGACTAGTAGCTGTTGATAGCCATATCCTCAATAAAAAAAATGCCCCATCATGAAAAGTTGACATGAGGGGCCCTTTCCATTGCTATTCTTTATCCAGCAATCTGCTCCTCTGCAGGCTCCCAGCAAACAGCATTAGTATTAAATATGATTAAAGTAAATTTATATACCATTTTTTGGCTCAGAGGTCCCCTAGAGCAGTGAACGTCATATTAAAGTCCATTAAAAACAACAACAAAACAAATAAATCCAAATAATTGTCACAATCAACTAGGCATAAAAAAAGGGATAAGACCACAACATCAGAAAAGCTGCATGAAAAAGCATAGTCTTCTTGACTAACTCATTTGGATTACTGCAACACAGTCCACAGGGGATTGCCCTTGAAGAGTACTCAGAAACTGCAGCTCGTGCAAAATGTAGCGCCCAGGTTGCTTCCTAGCATGCAGTTTGTTGACCACATTACCCCAGTCTTCCATCAACTACAATGACTGCCAATTTGTTTCCAGACACATTATAGAGCCTGAAATGGTTTGGGGCCAGGATACTGGAAGGACCACCTCCTCCCTTATGAGCCCACCCATAGTTTCTGAGGCCCACCACTAAAATAGGCTAGGTTGGTGGGTACATGGGACAGAGCCTTCTATGTGGCAGCACCCTGACTGTGAAACTCTTTCCTTAAGGAGGTTAGACTGGTCCCTTCTTCATTATTTATTTATTTATTCCATTTATATACCGCCCAATAGCAGAAGCTCTCTGGGTGGTTTACAACAATTCACAAAAACACTGGCTTCCCTGTGGCCCTGCCTTCCCTCTCATCTCCCATGGTGGGGTGGGGGGACAGTCTACCCAGAGCAGGCCCTGATGTTCCCTTTGCCTGCTCCTTCCTCCCTCGCTCTTTCTTCTTTCCTACAGGGCCGCTGATGTTAGCTAGCCCTGTGGGGAGGCGGGGGCAGTCCAACTGGAGCAGAGCCTGCTCCTGCCTATTTAGTTTTAGGAGTGCTCTTAAAACGTTTTTGTTTTGCATGGCTTTCAAGTGACTTCAAATGTCCTAGCTCCACTCTATGTTTGTTTCTTTAATTACTTTCCCCCTGTTCTTTTTGCAACATGTGATGCTTTAAAGTTTCCAAATTGTTTAAAAACTTTTAAATTGTAAGTCTCCCTTTGGACTAAAAGATGACTCAGGAATAATTGTATAAGTAAGTAAATAAATAAATAACCAACAGAAGTTGGAGAGGGAAGATGTGAAGGGGTGGAATCCCAGAGCTTGGGTGCTGCCACAGAGAAGACCATGTCTCACCAGCCTAAATTCAGAAAAAAGGCAGGACACAGGATCCCTCCCCCCTTTGAAGATCTCATCAGGCAGGCAGACTCATATGGAAGGAGGTAGGATCCACGCACCCTGGATCCAAAGCATTTAAAGGCCATAACCAGCATGGTGAATTGGGCTTGGTAACTAATTGAGAGCCAATGTCACTAGAAAAGTATGGGGGGAATATGCTCCAAATAATTCCACACCCTCTAATACCAGCCTAGCAGTGGCATTCTGCACCCATTGCAGTTTCCAAATACTCTTCAAGGAAAAACACATCCACACAGTATAGGATCATTCCGAAAGATTGTAATTATGGAAGCTGAAACATTTGCCATAGTTTTCAGCTTATGTCTTCAGTTGGAATGGGGGAGAAATATGTTCAGTTCATATTTTAAAGTGAACTCACCTAATATTACACTTTTGACCCAATACCCCAGTGATCCTTTGAAATTCTTGTAAAATCTGAATTTTTCCATGGAATTATCCAATCAAAAGAATGTGTACCAACATTTGCATATTAGGGTAAAGTGCACACAAAAATGCATACATTGTGAAAAAAAATATTCAAAAATGCATTATGTTTGGGAAATTGCTTGCAAAGAAATGTGCGTATTAGGCAAAATTACATAGAAAAATGGACTATTGGTAGAAATGTGCACAAATTTAAGTTTGGAAAAATTCTCAAAGTTCAGGACGGACTGTCTGAATTTAAGATCGGAGAAATGAGAAGCAGGTTCAGCCACCCTTAGTCCTCAGACTTACAAATTGGACAGCTGTAATTTTCATTGATGGAAGACCTGTCGGAAAGCATCATTTATGCTCATAGGAGCCTGATGCTAGCTATCGAGTCCTACTGGTTAAAGAGGAGGTTGCTATGACAACTGCGTCTGCTTCTGCTTCTTCTTCTTTTTTTAAAGTGTTCCTTCATATGTTTGGCCTCTTATAACAGTGATGGCAAACCTATGGCACGGGTGCCACAGCTGGCACGCAGGGACCTCTCTGTGGGCACTCGAGCCATTGATCACCAGATCGCGAAAAGACTATCCCCTTCTGCAAAACACTAATGATTTTGTTCTTTCTCACAGTGTGGAACAGAATGATTTTATTCTAGAATTCCTGTTACAGAATTCTTTTCTACATTGTTATCACATTTAAAAGATTGTGAAGAATGATGCACAGAGCATGGCTTGGATGTAAAGCCCTAACAGTTGACCTGAGTGCTGCATGTGTTGCTCTCAAACTAACGGAGTATGAACCACGGTTTGACGAATTATCAGCATGCATGCAATAGCAAAAATCACATTAATTGTGCAAAAGCATGCCCAATGCAAACTTTTACCTAATGCAGTGTTTGCAGTCCAAGACATAAAGTGTTTAAAATGTGTTAAGCACGTTTAGTTTTCTTGTTTATCTTGCTCATCCTAGTACAGGTTGACTTTTACTTTTACTAATCCGACACCTGTAGAAGCAGGGAAAGGACCCGGGGTAAAGCTTGCCCCATACAATTTCAGTCTGGCATATAATCATATTACAAGTTGAGAATCCCTTATCCAAAAATACACGTGCCTAATTATTTAAAAAGTTTGTATAAATTCCCTTCAGGCTACGTGTACAATGTAGTACTATAATAATTTTTTGAGTTGATTTTTTTTCCAACAAAAAACTGTTTGTATCATTGAAAGCTCTGTTATTGTGTTTTCTTTTAAGACAAAAGATGTTAATTAGTTCGGACAACTGTATGAGTTGTTTTTCTAAAACTAAAACCTCGGTATTCAGGTTTAATTGCAGTGTTGGCACTTTGAAATAAATAAGTTGGTTTTGTGTTGCAGTTTGGGCACTCGGGCTCAAAAAGGTTTGCCATCACTGTCTTATAATATACCTTATAAGACCCACTATTTCCTGGCTTGACCATAACAGCACTTTCCCCTTCTGTGTTAGTCACCGCACAAAAGGGATGTTGGTCAAAGAGTGAATCATAGCTGGCATGAGGCTGCTTTCATCTGTGTAAACGTTGGAAGGATGTTTCATCCTGCACTCGCAGGATAATTATATTGGATTGGTCCCTAAAGCTATATTTGGGCACAGGAGAAATTTGCCATGTCCCTGATCAGCCCTGGTAGTTCACGTTTGGGGTTTCACTTGTCTGCTCAGTTGCTGCTTGAGAAATGAAAGATGCGGTCACACAGCTGCTATTACTAATATTTAAACAATTGTGTAGTGCTTTCAAGAGTTCAAAGTGCTTCACATGAAGTGCCTAGTTGTAATCGTTATAACTGTTCTGTAGGGTAAGTCAGTATTATTATTCCCCATAATGCAGATGAGGAACTAAAGGCAAGAGAGAACATGGCATGCCTAAGGCTGAGATTCCAACCAGGGACTTTCTGATGAGTTCAGTGGGACTCACTCCCAGGTAAGTGGGTATAGGACAGTGTTCTCCCACCTTGGGTCCCCAGATGTTTTTGGCCTACAACTCCCAGCATGCCCCAGCCACCGTAGCTGGCTGGGTCATGCTGGGAGTTGTAGGCCAAAAACATCTGGGGACCCAAGGTGGGAGAACACTGGTATAGGAGTTGTAGGCCAAACATGCTGGGAGTTGTAGGTCAAAAACATCAGGGGACCCAAGGTTGGAGAACACTGGCATAGGATTTCAGCCTTACAGTGCCATCCTAGGCATGATTACTCAGAAGTAGTAAGACCCATTGAGTCCAATGGGACTTACTCCCATGTAAGCTTCACAGCACGTACATTGCAACCTTACAGCACGTACATTGCAGCCTTATAGCACAAACCTATACATAACTACTCAGAGGTAAGACCCATTGGGTTCAATGAGACTCACTCCCAGGTAAGTGGATATAGGACTGCAGGAACACAGTGCAGTCCTACACACGTGTTTACTCAGAAGTAAATCCTATTGAGTTCTGTGGGACTTAGGGCACAATCCTATGCACATTTAGAAAGAAAAGAGTCCTACAGCTCCCAGCATTCCCCAATCAGGTAAATTTGAACAGGAAGTAAGTCTCATTGTGTTAAGTGAGGCTTACTCCCAGGTAAGTGAGTATGGAATCCTATGGGTTGTGCCTTCGATGCTCATAAGCCCCAAACTTGGAGGCTAATGAGCATCCTATGCAGAGTAGGAGAAGGAGCAGAGGCGATCTCTGCCTCCCCGCACCTTCCGCTCTGCATCTCGGCTAGACTGCCATTTTTGGCCATCTAGCTGAGGCGCTTCAGAGGGGGAGGCAAGAAGGCTGCAAAAGACACAGGATAGATCATAGCCTGGCCTCTGCAATCTCCTCCCTGACCCATGGAACACCCCCTTTACCCCCCCCCCCGTGAGGTCACATTCCCGGTCCTTTCCATGCCGGCTGTTCTGGGGGGAGGGGGACTGGAGCATGGATGCCCAGTTCCAAGGTTGGAGCTCTGTTTTCCGACCTCGGATCTGGGAATCTGAAGTACCCTATGCCCCTGCAGACGATGTCTAGGGGCCACAGGATCCCTCTCTTAACCACTATGCTACGCTTGCTCTGTTAGAAAGCAGGGACACCATCAATATTAAGTGTGAATGATATTAAGTGTTATTAAAATTGTACTTTGTACTGCAAATAACTTCATAAGGATGATTTTTACCTTACTGTTGAAATTTTTTGCTTCATTAATCCATAATGAGGACTAATGCTGTTTAACATAGACATGTCAAAATTACACAGAAGCTATATTTATTTTTTTTCAATAGAGACTCATTTACATTCTGTCTCAAATTATGTAAACTGGTAATATTTTCTTCTATTAAAAAGTATCTGCTCATAGAGGAAATCCAAAGATATGTTCTCATTGTTTGTAGGAACAATGTAAAATGTTTCAAGTTGTGAAACATTAAGAGAATTCTGCATAAGGACCCCCCAGGATATGCATTGAGATAGATTATTATGAACAAATAATGAACACACTGAATCATGGGTTTTGTAGTCTTAAAGCTTAATTGCAAGATATGGCAATACATTGAATGATTGTTGATGCAAGTGTGACAACAGTGAAGTCTTCCTAGTTTGGGGCAAATGTGAGCTAGATTGGCCAAAAGCATGACAATTGTAGGTATGGCCACAATAATTTTCAGAGCAAAATTCAGATTTACCAAAACTAGTAAGGCTCCAAACCTATACACACTTGCCTGAGAGTAAGTCCCATTAAACTCAATGAGGCTTGCTTCTGTGAAGAACATAAGAAGAACCCTGCTGGATCAGACCAAGGGTCCATCTAGTCCAGCATTCTGTTCACACAGTGGCCAAACAGCTGCCCACGGGATCCCACAAGCAGGACATGAGTGCAACAGCACCCTCCTGCCCATGTTCCCCAGCAACTGGTGTACATAGACATGCTGCCTCTGATACTGGAGGTAGCATATAGCCATCTAGGACTAGTAGCCATTGATAGCTTTCTCTGCTAACCATCAGGGCTAGTAGACATCTCTAGGACAGATTGCATGGTAAAAAAAATTACGTACAGAAAGAACACACCGCTCCAACTGACAGTTGCCCTGGGACTAGAGAGCAGAAGGGAAGAACACTATGGCTTCAGCACCAGTCAGGGCCACTGGGAGGCAGTACCCCCCCCCGTCTCCTCAGAATAACGTCAAGGCAAGTGAGAGGCCATCCTGGCTTCATCTGTCAGCCAAAGAAGCAGCAGAGGACTCACTTCCCCACTCCCTGCCAGAAAGAACTCTGCTCCAACAACTGGCCATTGCCCTAGGACTGCAGTAGCAAGGAAAGAACACGTTGGCCCCATCCATTGGCTAGGGGTGTACCCGCTTGGCCTCGGGGCGGGTGTAGTGGGCTGAAATCGGCCCCGCTCACGCCTGCCATAGACTCGCCCTGTTGCCCTGGTTTCTCCAGAAAATATGCAGCGCGGGGGCCCAGCACACCAGCGCAGGGGCCCGTCACATCACTTCCGGCCAGCTGGAAGTGACACGATGGGACCAGTGCAGCCGGCTCGGTGGGCTCAAGCAGCGCAGAAAACTGCTCCGCGCCGCTCAGAATATCAAGGCGGGGGGGGGCGCCACTGCGGGGAGGCAAAGTGGGGGTGAGGCAAGGCCCCCCTAAGGTTCATGGACACCACTACCATTGGCCAAAGGAACAAGAACCACCAATTGTCATTCATGCAAGAACACCAGCAAGGAAAGATCAGCCTGGCCCGGATTGCACTTAAATGCCCCCTTAAAGCTCACCAATTTGTTCTGGCCTTAAAGAACTGATGTCCCTGCTCAACCTTTTTCTTCCACTCCCCTTCCCCTTGTCTTTGTTGTTGGTAAGAGAGGCTCCCAACCTGCCTCTCTCCAGCAGGGCTGGATCCAGATTTAGTCATACTTAGAGTAGGCTTATTGAAATCAGTGGGACTTAAATTAGTCATGATTATTTTAACCTTTGTGAGATGTCCTGGGATCCTTTTTGGCCAGAAGGCAGCATAGATAGTTTTACATGATAGTAAAACTATCATAACCTAATATGAGAGGCAGGCTTGCTTGCAACCTGGCTGGGATCATGTGGAGAGACCGACTAAATGAATTAAGGTGTAATACTATGCACAGGATAGGCTGGTGACTCTGGTCTCAGTGCGGCTCCTTATCCATTGCATCTTTTTGTTTGAGCTTTATAGGAGCTATCCAAGGTGCTGAACTCCATCTCCAAAGTAGGTTCACTACCATCAAGCACCATGGAGAGCTCCTATAAAGCTCAAACAAAAAAATGCAATGGATAAGGAGCCCCACTGACACCGGAGTCCCCAGCCTCCACTGCCTATGCACGTTTAGACAGAAAAAATGAGAACATATCTTTGGATTTCCTCTATGAGCAGATACTTTTTAATAGAAGAAAATAATAATAATTTACATAATTTGTAATAGTTTACATAATTTGAGACAGAATGTAAATGAGTCTCTATTGAAAAAAAAAATATAGCTTCTGTGTAATTTTGACATGTCTATGTTAAACAGCATTAGTCCTCATTATGGATTAATGAACCAAAAAATTTCAACAGTAAGGTAAAAATCATCCTTATGAAGTTATTTGCAGTACATAGTACAATTTTAATAACACTTAATATCATTCACACTTAATATTGATGGTGTCCCCGCTTTCTAATAGAGCAAGCGTAGCATAGTGGTTAAGAGAGGGATCCTGTGGCCCCTAGACATCATCTGCAGGGGCATAGGATACTTCAGATTCCTAGATCCGAGGCCGGAAAACAGAGCTCCAACCTTGGAACTGGGAATCCATGTTCCAGTCCCCCTCCCCCCAGAACAGCCGGCATGGAAAGGACTGGGAACTTGACCTCACAGGGGGGGTAAAGGGGGTGTTCCATGAAATCACAGGAGCACCATGGTAGAAACAGTGGTTCATACATCTGGAACCTTCATGTGATTTGGAGCAGTTTGCAAGCATGCCATCAGCTTCCCCCTCACATAGGAGCCACTGAACATGTAAAATGGGCCCAAAGCCCATGCAGTCATACTGGTACCAAAGTCCAAATCAGGATCTATCAGGAGCCTGGCCAACAGGCAGAAACTAATCCAGGTTTAGGTCAGAAGCTGGCCATGAAGTTTATTTATTTATTCATTTCATTTTTATACCGCCCAATAACTGAAGCTCTCTGGGTGGTTTACAACAATTAACAAGACAGTCCCTGCCCGCAGGCTTACAATCTAAGAAGACAAAAAAAAAAGTTGTCCAAAAAGTGGTCCTAAAGTGGTCCATCTGCGTACATTAAGATATTTAGGGTTGTTCACACATATTCTATGTGTATGGGATATACATGGAGAGGGGAATAGGATCATACCCATATCTCAGCTGACAGCTATATCTGAGTTTGGAGAAAAGGCAGCTCATGGCCAATATAATGAGATGGACAGTAGAGACTAGGAGAACAGGAAATAGTCGAGGCATGACAAAGGACCATATAGGCACTGACCCTCCTCCCTTTGATCAGCTTTGGTTGCTACAGTTTTGGTACATGCACTTCACACTCCTCCAAGATTCTCTCCACCAAATGAGGCCTAGAGATTTTCTTTTCTGCTTAATTAGAGGGTTGTAATAGGTGGCTTAGGGCAGGGCAGTTCTTCTACATGAAGCTTGCCTCGACAGTGAGACTATATAAGATTCAAAATGAAAACCATGTGTAGTAGAGACAAGGATGGGCGAAGCCATTCGCTGGTGGTTCAGAGAAGTTGCCCCAAGTCCCACAAGGCTCTGTCAAAGTCTCGTGAGACTTTGCCATGCCAGTAATGACGTATCTTGAGACTTTGCTAATTCATGCAAGACTTATTCTACTCCTCACGAGACCTGTCAGAGGCCTTTATAAGGCCCCTTTTCATAGGGCCTAGCTTCAGTCTGTGGGTAGAGATGCTGCCCAGTTTGGTGCTCCAGCTGCTGACCAGTCTAGCCAGATGCCAGCAGCCATGGACTGCCTGGCTGGGGGACATCCTCCACCCACTGCCTCAATCAAAAGAGAAAGTGACCCACCTGGTGGCACTTCATGGCCCTGCAAGCAAGTTGCTGGTCTGGCCACAGAGCACGTGACCAGTCAGGTGTTGGCATGGCAGCTGAAGCAGCATGGTGGCAGTGCTCCATGGCTGGTTAAGGCACTGGGCTGACCAAACAGCTACTGCCGGCACTGGGAGCTTGGGTGATATGGCCAAGCAGTCAGTGTCAATGGCAGAAACTTGAGCATTGCAGTAGGCAGTAGTAGGTGGTGAGGGGCACGCTCATTCTGACTGCATGGCAGAGGCATGGGAAGACAGTGGCAGGGGTCCCTAGTTCCGTCACCCCTCCCAATTGCTGTCTGAGACAAGTGGATCAGTGTGGCCCATGATACAGCCAGCCCTGCGAGCATTTTTCAGGTGTTACATTGTACGTGTGGAGGAGGGAGTGGAGTGGTACAGGGCACAATTGCAGGGGCAGCAGAGCTGTGTGTGTACATAATTGTACCCATGTAAGAGCTATGTACACGTTAAACTGGACACATGGAGGTCAGGACTGAGGAACAGGGATAGTGCCGCGTGTGATCCCACTCCCCCATGCATTTACAGTATCAACTGAAAAGTGTTTCTAACCAATCCAGTGAGAGATGACACATAATTTAACTGGCTGCACATCTGAAGTCATAGCTTTGCAAAGAGAAAAATGTCCCAGAGATCAAGCCAGTTCTATGGTTTATTTACCGTATGCTCTGTTTAGGATTTCTAACTTCTGGGTTCTTTGTTTGTTTGTTTTGTTTATCTTGTCCTTAGTCCTATGGCCTTAGTACCAGACTGACACAGAGAAACTCAGCCACTGATGCTTCTCCTGGAGTGAGGGTAGGGAAAAGTGTCACCTACTAAATTGAGTCATTATTACAGGAACTGAGTACGGTAAGTAAGATGGGGGCAACCACACAAATTCTCTAGTATAGAAATGGCCAGAAAAAATGTCCAGGAACTAGCAGCGTACCCCGAGCGGGAGCTTACCTTCTCTCAGGGGTGCTCCTGAGCACCCCCGCCCGCTCTTGCTGCTTGCAATGTCCAAAAACCGGAAGTGACGCGGCAGGTTCCCCGTCGCGTCACTTCCGGTTCCATGGTGCTGTGTTTTTAGCATAAAAACCAGGGCAACCCAGCTTAAAATGGCCGTGAATAGCAAATCACGGCCGTTTCAAGCTGGGTTGCCCTGGTTTTTATGCTAAAAACACAGCACCAGGAGAACTGGAAAGAAACGTGCTGGGGACCTGAAGCTCCTTTCCCCGGTACGGCATGGATCGAGCGGCGGCCAGGTAAGTCTCGAGAGTCTCGAGGGGCCGAGCGGGCCGCTTTCGGCCCCCTTTCACCCCCCCCCCCGAGACTCTTGGATACATCCCTACCAGGAACCTGATTGGAATCAGTTATTATTTTTGCTATATAAATAAATGTACTTTGGGTATATAAATGGAAAAAACTTAGGGAATGAACTGAGATGCAATGTGGTAGAGCAGTAACAGACTAGAAGGGCAACTGGTTGCCCAACTGCTAATATGATGTGCACATTATTTTAGTTAAATGCACAATGCTATGCATGGCTGGCTGGGGCATGCTGGGAGTTGTAGGACTTTTTTCCGTCTAACCATGCATAGGATTGCAGCCTAATAGAGCGATCCTATGGCCCCCTAGACAGCATGTAGGGGGCCATAGGATACTTCAGATTCCCAGATCCGAGGTTGGGAACAGAGTTCCGACCTCGAGGCTGGGGATCCGTGCACCAATCTCCCTCCCTCGAAGCTGGCACAGAAAGAACTGCACTGGCTGCTTCTCTGAGGTTGGAAAATTGACCGCAGAAAGGGAGCAAAGGTGGCAGTTTGGGGGTGGAGAGGGGGGGAGACTGGGGCAGCCAGGATAAGAGGTATGCTGGTGGCGCTCCAGCCTCCTTCTCTCCCCCTCTGAAGCGCCTCTGCTGGATGGCTGAAAATGACCTTCTGGCTGAATTGCAGAGCAGGAGGTGCATGCAGGTGGAGATCACCTCCGCCACTCCTCCTGCTCTGCACTGGATACTCGTAAGCCTCTGAATTTGGAGACTTATGACCATCGAGGGCACAATTGATAGGATTGTGCCCTAAGTCTGTTAAGATAAGCAGGGAAGAAGTCAGAAAAACACCTTTGGGATTAAGAAAAAAACTTAAGAGATTTGCATTTTGATGTAAAGAAAAAAATGTAAAGTAAAAACATGGAAAGGGTAAACTAATAACAAGAAATTGCAGTTAGAAACATGGGGACGGGGGAAGCACTAAAGAGAAATGTGAGATTTAAAAAAAAAATTCTGATACAAAATCTGAAGAACATATTACAAGCATCACAAGCATATGGGGCTAATAGGGAAATATGATGTAACCACAGGATAGCTGAGCTTTGGCTATATTAGGAGAACGAGCCGATTATGTAAATACTCTTCTCCCAAAGCTGTGCAGTATATCTAAAGGGCAGTTTATACTGTTATAAATATTTATAGGCCCAGAGCTATTATTTATCCTTCCAAGGACAGGGTAAGAAATATTGCATATGTATGTTTTCGCTCACTGTCCTTGTTGAGGTGAACAGGAGTTTCGACGTCATGCAAGCTTTAATGGGTTGAGAGCTGGAGCTCTGTGCAAATGGCCTCTCAAAGTTCTCCACCTTATTTGTGGGCAGAGAAATCGGGTGACTATTTTACTGAATTGTTCCAGGGGGGAGGAGAAATTCTCCAATAGTTTCTTTTCGAGGTGGGGGGGCACATCATTGCCAGTGGCAGATACACAGCTTCTTTCTTTTTACCTAAGGTGGTGGTGGTGGTGGTCATTTTGCTTGCTTGCTTGTTTGTTTTCTCCAGCTGCTGCTGCAAGTGGCAAGAGCAGCAACACTGTTCACACACCCTGGCCACCATTTTTCATCCTCCACAATGCCCCAGACTTAGCGTTATTTTGAGGCCTTGTGAGGGAGAAATGGTTGCTGCCGCTAAAAAAAAGAATGGGTGAGAATATTGAGAGACAATTCTGCAGAGTGGGCTTCTTTTACTAGAGAGCAAGAAAGAGAAAAATTTTAGAAATATTCCCAGGGGGGAAAAGTCTTCTGAGAAGTTTTGGCTCTAGTTGAGACACTACTTACAGCAGGTAGAAGAACCTCCAGCTTGCAGGCCTAATCCAGCATGCAGAGGCTTGGGCTTCCATGGTGGGCCCAACCCAATCCCTTTCCCAAGTCCCACCCCTTGGCCTGGAGGCTCTCAGATTAGGAGAGAGGGGAGAGGGAGAAATGAAGAGCATGGCCAGGTCAAGACATTTTGCTTCATGAGGTGAAGGACAAGATGCCCCACCCATATTTGACATAAAGAAGCCAACCAGTCTGAGAGTTAATTCTTGCCTTATCACTGGTGATGGGAAAACATCCTTCACTGCACCTGAGGGCAGCAGACTAGCTTAGGGGGTAAAAGCAGGCCACTCATAGCTCTGTCTTCCACCACCTTGCTGCTACTGCCTGCCCCACAGCATCCTGACTAATGATAGGTCTGGCCTTGAGGCAGAGGAAATCAGAGAAGTGGTTGCTGATGATCGTACAAGTTTGCCCTGCAACCTTCCAGCACATTCTGTAACTAAACAAGCTTGTTCCTGAATAATAATTACTATAGGAGTCTCTCCGGACATTCTTCTGTTCTCATCACAGATTGACTATAGCTTTGTTCAGGCATTAGGCCTACTTATATTCAAAGAACATGTGGAGGGTAAGTGGGCCCATGTGTTTGGGCCCTGCCCCACATATCTCTGTCCCTGCTGGCTCCCGTCCCGAGCTTCATGCATTCAGTGTGAAAGTCTAAAAGAAGAATCTTATGTATGTTCAACTCACCTTCCTCTCCACAATTGGGAAACCTGAGAATGGAGCGGGGGAGGGGGGATTCCAAGCACATTTTCCTGAAATTGGGATGGGTAAGAATTTTGTTTCAGTTAGTTTTTGATAAGAATTTACCAAAATTCACACATTTCTTATATTTGGGACATAAAGAAACTGAAATTTAAAAATAAAAATGTGAATCTGACACAAGACCAAACTGACACAGGAACTGATGAATCTGTCAATTTCATGTATCTCAGTTTCTCATTTTTTCCCGTTTCTGTTTATCCTGAACTTTGAGGATTTTTTTAAAAAAAGTTTGCATGAACATTCGTACACATTTCTCCAAATGCATGACTTTTTGAAATGCAATTTTGCCCATTAACACATCTTTGCAAGTTAAAAAAAATGCATTTTAATGTTGTTTTCCCTACTCTGCACATCTTTGTGGGCACCTTTCACTAATATGGCCGGGTGACCGGCCAGATGGGCGATTGATAAATGTAATAAATAAATAATAAATAAAATATATGTATATTAGTGATATATGTACACATTTTTTAAATTGGAGAATTCAATTGCAAAATTTGGAGAAGCACGAATTTCAAAGGGTAACTGAGTTTAGATTTGCATATTGGTTCAAAAGAGTAAACTTACGTTAGTTTGCATCAAAATGCGAATCTAATGAATTCCTTCCCTATCCCTATTGACAGATTCATCTATCCAAGCCTAGGGCTTTGGGTGCTTAGCTGCGCATTCAACAATGCTAGTGCTGCATTTGGGTTGCCACATGTTTTTTCCTCATAGGTTCCTCATCTTTAAGAGCTAGACAAGTACAATATGATCCTCTCCATGATAGGAATAGCTCGACCTATAAAATTTGGCTGGTGCAGACAACTGAGCATTTTGTTTCAGTTCAGTTTTGATGAGGATTTACCAAAATGTGCAAATATCTTCATATTTGGTGTGGAAAGAACTTGAGAATTAAAGACAGACAGACAGACAGAGAAAGAGAGAGAGAGAGAGAGAGAGAGAAAAGAAAGAAAGAAAGAAAGAAAGAAAGAAAGAAATTGAAGCTGGCAGGAGAAATGGAAACTGACAGATTTGTCTATCCCTAGCTGGAAGATTCTTAGAAACCCCCTTCAGACCTTCCTATTCAACCTGGGAAAGTGAAAGTTATGTCCAAAAGCAAACTTGCTATGAAGCTCACACATCAGCATGACATGACGCCCCTGCCTCTGAATACCAAACTACATATTACAATAAACACGCTTAAGCTGGCTACTTTGTTTTGAAGGAAAAAAACAGCCTCTTTTAGCTAAATGATAATGAAGTTTTCTCAGAATTCTGGAATAAATGAGTTGTGTCAGGCAGGCTTCCAGATTAAGAACATAAGTAGAGTCCTGTCACGTCAGAACACAACATCTCGTAAAGCATACTGCTTCACACCGTGGCCAACCGGATGTTTCTGAGAAGCTAATAAGCAGGCCGTGAAGTCAATTGTCCTTCCCTGTTGTTTCACCCCTTCCAGCAGTTTGGATTCAGAGGAACATGTTTTTGAACCTTGCCAATAGTTAACTGGAGCCATCAACATCCCACTGTGCTGGCTTAGCTCTGCCAGTTGAGGATTTGGATGAAAAATAGACTAATTCTGTGCACGAATGGAACCTTGTTTTACATTCCAAGCTGTAGAAGAACAAATGTTTGGTTTGTGTTGCATCTGAGCATTTCTCAAGGAAAACAGATTCATATTCCAAACCAGGAAATTATGAGGTTCATCGATATCACTGTTGGCAGCTTGGAGACTCTGTTTGCTTTTTGTAGCTATGGACCTGGCCAGTGAGGCATGGAGCTGGCAGCATCATTACTCTGTGGCTACTGCTAGGTAGAAGCCAAGTGTCAACCCCCCTCCACCACCATTCTTACCAGATGGAGATAAGAACCAGTGACTGAAGCTGAGACCTGCTCTGTGTCAGTGCTGTGCAGTTGTGTGGCTGGTGAGGAGCCAACAGTGCCCTGCACGGCTTACTGACATCACGCCTTGCCCAAGACATTGCTGAACACTCGGCAGCCACACACCTGCATTGGGCTGGCAGAGCCGCCCTCACCCTTTTCTTTGTCTCGTGACTCCCTTTGGTAAGAACATGAGCCCCCTGACCCCATGGGGGTGGGTGAGTACTGGCTCCAGGCCCTTGCCTCGCTGGCCACCTCAACACCTATAGAGAGAAAAAGAATTTTATTTATTTATTTATTTATTTTATTACATTTATACCCCGCCTTTTTTCCTACAAGGAACTCAAAGCGGCTTACATAATCATCCTCCTCCTCTCCATTTTATCCTCACAACAACCCTGTGAGGTAGGTTAGGCTGAGAGGCAGTGACTGGCCCAAAGTCACCCAGTGAGCTTCATGGCCGAGCGGGGACTAGAACCCGGATCTCCCGAGTCCCAGTCCAACGCTCTCACCACTACGCCACACTGAATCTCCAAGTTGCCAATCCTGCAGCTACGGTCCCAGGTCTTTCATCCCAGAATTCTGAACAGCAACTCAGAAGTAAATGCTATTTCATTCATTGAGACCTACTCCCAAGTAAGTGTGTTTCGGACTGCAGCATTCATTTGTTTCTCCCCCTCCACAGAACACTCTCCAATTCAAGCCCTACATAAGTCATCACCATTCAAGCTTCTAAGTTCTTGAGTTCAAAAGCCCCTAGACAGATTATACACTGAGAGCAGGTTGAGCATACTGGAAAGCTACCACTGTGGGAAGGGAGTGGCAACACAACAGCTCAGTCGTGGTTGCAAATGGTAGGCAGCTGGTCGTTGAATCTGGTGGCATTTTTGTTTGCATCACAGAGCTCAGAGCATTTCATGGGGAATATAATGACAGACTTGACTATGAGAAGATAGATTGGGAAAAGACAGGCAAGCAGGCTTAGCCATTTTGTTAGAACCCCAATTCCATCCACTGAAGTGAAACCTCAGGATGTTTAAGAATTTCATTTCAGTTTGAAAATCACTCGAAAATGCCCCCTTTGCAACCCCAAAAGCAAACAGGAGTGCATGTTTTCCTAAAACATTCCCAAATTCCCAAACTTGCATTCAGATTTGCAAAATGTGTACTTGAAAAAAGCACAACTATTGAAAAATGCACAACTTTTCCCATTTGAACAAACCAAAACAACAACAACAACAGGTCGCAAACAAGATTGGGAGCAAGCCAAACTGAGCTTCGAAGTAAAGTTCGGAGAATATCATCAAGCCCGAGCATTCTTCATTCTCCCATTCCTAGTTAAATGTGTTTGACTAGGCAACAAGAAAGCAGCAATGGAACCAATATGGAGCCAAAGGAAGTAATGGTCTCTGTTGGTCCAGTTTAGTCAGTTCTTACATAGATTTCATAGATCACAGAGTTGGAAGGAGCTTACAAGGCTGTCGAGTCCAACCCCCTGCTCAATGCAGGAAACTAGAGGAGGGGTCTCCCATCCAAGTAATAACCAGGCCTGACCCTGCTTAGCTTTCCACACTCAGACAAGCTGAGCCAACGTAAGCCACAGGCCTGTGTCTTAAACCAGCCTTTGTGCTGAGGGAGAAGTGCTAACATGCTGCGGAGATTAATTAATTAATGGCTCAGCCTCAGATGACCTCAAAGCACCTATCCATAGAGGAGGCTGCCCGCTGCATCTCTGCCCTAGGCTTGCCTCCTTCCAGTCAGCTGTTCTTAAAGGGGGGATCGCTACCCCCATCCCTCCTTTTCCTTGCTGATCCCTGTGGCCGAATCTGCTGGGCTGGCTGCACTGGACCAGGTCAGCATGCCCTGCCAGCCTCATGGGATTGAGAAACTACTGACCTTTCTCTGGTGTTAAGAAGGTGCCTGATCAAATGACATGGAAGCAGCTGGAGCAGAATTCAGGAGTATGTCTTGGGTGTCACACCGCACAATGCACTAGGCAAATGTGCACCCCGGTAGCAATGGGAGAGGAACACCCCTGCCCCTTCCTGCTGCAAAAAGTGCTCCTAACTTGCCACCTTAGGAAGCCCCCTATGGTCCCTTGGTAGTATCCTACATCAAATACTCCTTCTTTCTTGAGTGGCCCTGTGAGAGGTCCAGTCTACAGAGCAGGGGTGGGCAACTTGTGGCCCTTCAGATATTGTGGCCTACAACTTCCGCCATCCCTCACTATTGGCTATGCTGGCTAGTAGAAGTTGTAGGCCAAAACATCTGGAAGGCCACCAGATACAGACTGGTCTGAGAAACTTTTAACTTTCAGTGTAAGAAAGTCTTCAAGAATGGGCTACGTGCCAAGTGGTTTATTCTATTAAAACCAGTTTCTGTGAACATCTAAAATCAATAGTGCAGCTCCACAGTGGAGCTGCAGACTGAAAAATGAAAGCCAAACTGTGCTTCCAGAGATGGGGGGGGAGGGGGGTTGAATACAGCTCATTCCCATAATTCAGCAGATGCAAATTGAGGGTCTCTTTCAAGATTTTTGTTTGTTTGTTTTGCATTTTAAGACAAGTTTGTATCTACAACCCCCTCCCCATAACATTTCTCAACACTTTTAGTGAAATATTTCAGCAGTTAGTTTTATCACATCCTTTACTGGTATCTCCAAGCCATGGATAGAATAACAAAGAGCAAGAGAGAACTTCTCCTTTTTTTTGTCATTGTTGTATTTTTCTTCCTAGAAAGAGGGTTCTTTTATCGCAAAATTAACAGTGTAAGAGCTGGGATATTCCATAGTTGGATTATTTCAAGGGCATCCAGTCAATTACACATTTTGCATGGCCCGTTGCTTGAGACTTTACACACACACAGTTCTACTTTTCAAGAGACATATTCATATTCACAGCTGAGGGTAGAAAGGTTCAAGTGTCCATGGTTATTCATTATATAGCACAATGGTATGCTCTTCTCTCAGCCTGCTGTAATGGTTAGAGTGTTGGCCCAGGACTGGGGAGACTGAGGTTAAAATTCTCCCTCAGCCATACAGCTCACTGGGTGACCTTGGGCCAGTCACTCTCTCAGCCTAACCTACCTCACAGAGTTGTTGTGAGGATAAAGGGGGGATTTATCAAGTGTGCTGACTTCAGTTCTTTGGGGGAAAGGTGGGATATAAATGTAATAATAAATTTAAAAAAATAAAGTGAAGCTGACACATGGAGCAAGAAGTACTATTTGACACTGGGGTATGCAAAACATAAGAACCACCTTGTTGGATCAAAGGTCGGTACAGTCCCATCTTGTTTCTGTCTCAAACAAGATGGGAAAGTGAACTAACTAACCCAGGCTTCTGGGAAGTGCACAAGGTCAGACCTTTCCTTTGGCCCCAGTATCTGTTCTGGAATTCCAAGATATATTCCCTCTATACATGAAGTTCCATTTAATTGTCATGATAGGCCTATCTTTCTTCCATGACTCTGCATATAACAGGTTGGATCCAGGTTTTAGTCATACTTAGAGTAGATCCATTGAAATCAATGGGACTTAATTTAGTCATGATTAAGTCAAGTCCCATTTATTTCAATAGGCCTACTCGAAGTATGACTAAAGCTGGATCCAACCCAACGCTTTTTCAAAAGCCACCTATGCTAACGGTCACTACCACCCTGGATTCCTTGCATTGGGCAGGGGTTTGGACAAGATGGCTTACAAGCCCCCTCCAACTCTATCAGCTTCACTGGTAGCAGAGAATTCTATAAGTTAACTGCATATTGTGTGAAAAACTTCCTTCTGTCTGTCCTGAATTCGACTGCTGATGAGCACAATTTATTTACTTATTTTTTATTCAATTTTTTTAACAATTTCCAGAGGGGTAGCCATGTTAATTGGTTGCAGAAAAAGCAACAACAATGAGTCTTCTGGCACCTTAAAGACTAACCAATTTCTTATGGCCTAACTTTTTGTGGACTGCAGTCCTCTTCATTGGGCATTATTTTAATTTGTAGAATACCTTTAATTTGAAAAAGACATACCTGCATGACAAATTGCCACCTGTGTACACATTTCTATACAGCTAAAGTTCTGATTCTGAGACAGTCTTCTAGATTTTTTTTTTTTTAGAGTTGTTAGGAAACATAAATATTTTAATTTAAACATCTCTCTTTGGTCTGGAGCTATCCAGCAATTGGAATTATTTTGTGCATGCTACGAGCTTCATTTATTAATTACATGTCGGTAGCATATAAAGCAGGGGCAACCTCCTGCTGGTCTACAACAACTCCCATCCCCCTGACCGTTTGTCATGCTGTCGGGGCTGATAGGAGTCATCGTCTGTGAAGAAACTGTATATACCTTAGATATAAGTTACATATGCTTTTTTGGTTACATGGGGGTCTGATCGTGTGCTTTGTTTTGGAATGATGACTTAGGGATGTTCAGATGCTGGGAAATCCAGCTCCTTTGAGCTTGATGGACTTCCTGCCCACTTTCAATCTGATCATCAGAAGTGGGCCGAGTTGGGGGGTGGGGTTTCCACAGACTTCCATCTCTAAGACAGGCCGTGGTTTTGCACATTTGTTTTTAAACACTAGGGAAATTAGCGCAAATTGTGCAAATCACGGTATTTTGTGCATTTTGCGCAAATCAACAAAAATGCACATGGATCTAGTGCGCTTTGTGTAAAATTGGCCAATTTGCACAAATTGTGCAAGGGCCACATGCTTTTCAGGTGCCAATATGTGCAAATTGCATACATCTACACTAATTTCTTTAGCATTTGTTTTGAAAATGTGCAAATCGCAGAGCATCTTACAGATGGAAGTCCGCAAGCTGGCTCAACTCGCACCATAGCAAGCTGGTGCCAGCACAGGAATCCAGGGAGCTGAATCATGAAAATCCATTGGATTTTCACCACCACCCTTATCGGATTCCTTACACATCACTACAGTGACTTATGTGTGAAGGGTTAACTGGAAAAAAAGAGAAAAAGGTGTCTTTTACTTTTAGGGCTGGAGAAATTATACAAGGTGTGAATGTTATGCTGACAGTTAACAAAAAATAGCCAACAGATAAGTTGCCATTTTTTGTTGCTTGTTTTTACCAAGAAGGTGGCTATGTTATAGGAGGTTCCTCCTGTCTTTTTATACAGGAATGTGGAATCAAAAAGTGGTCAGACATAATTGGTTAACTGGTGGACATTCTACTCCAATCCATTAGTCCATTGTTAGAGTGATGGAGCTGACTGGCTGGAGGGTATATAAGGGCAGGTTCAGAACTGGCAGTTAGGACTAGGAGTCAGTCAGTCAATGAGATAAACTGGGGGAAGAGCTGAGGGAAGATTGAGTGTGCACTGAAATCATTAGAAGCAACTTTTGTGAGTGAGGAGAAACATGTTTCCTATGCTCTCTCATACACTCCTTCTCTCTTCTGAACACATTTGCCTGACTTCTGCTTTTGTCTGCTGCTTCTGTGGCTACATTTTGTCGAAACAAACAAAAATGTCAGGGACAAACAACAAGAGACGGTTGCTTGGCTTTAAGGATGATTGGATGGGAAATTCCTAAAAAATGACATAGCTGGGAAAATTAGAGAGATTCTGGGCTTGTGGGTACTGTCATGTGTAAAAGCAGCCGTTAGGGAGGTTTCTGTTTTCCACGTTTCTGGGTTTGTCCTTTCTGGGTTCTTGTAGATTCTTGTTGGCTCTGCTGAAAACATGGTGGAGGCTGTGCTGAATAAAGCCTCCTTCTGTTAATAAAAGGCTCACAGCATTGCTGTCTTTGTGATACAACAATGGGAAACTGAAAAACATGCTGTGGGTAGGATCAAAGCTGGTGGGCAAAAGTAAAAAGAAATGGATAGAGGCATTAGTCCTCTTCAGACTCAGCTCCAGTTTTTTAAAGGGCGTTGGACAAGACACCCTCAATGGCCCCCCTCCCTCAGTGAGTCTACCTTACCACCACCAGTGTCACCAGCTGCTCTTCCTCCTCATCCTCCTTCTTATCATGGGTACCACTTGCTTGCTTGAGAAGCAGAGAGCCAGCAGGCAAGCAGGTAATCTCCTGCTCCTCCTCACACTGCCACCGCCATTATCTGGGCCAGAGCAAGAGGCAGGTGAGCAAGCAGGTTGCCCATGGTGAAGAGGAAGACCAACTCCAGGGAGCCATTGTCAGTAGGCCCATGCTGGCCTTCAGCAGGTGGCCGACCATGCCTGCCTTTGACATCTGCCCTGGCCCTATTTTCTCAAAAAACAGCTTACTGTAACACATGAGTGGGGCTGTGCGGAATGTGCCCCCCATAGCATGCATGTTACATACCCCTCTCCCCCCCCCCAGCATCTGCACAAACAGTGCAAACTAGAGTGTGTGCATTTGGCCTCTCCAAATTCTCCACTCTATCTGTGGGCAGAGAAATTGGGGAAACAATTTCACTGAATTTCTGCAGGGGAAGGAGGAATTCTCGAACAGTTTCTCGCAGGGTAGGGCTCACCATTTGTAGCACAGGGTTGTAACTTCTTTCATTTTTCCTATGGTTTTTTTGGGGGGGGGGTGCGCTGTCACTGCAAGTGGCAACAGCATGAATTGTGTTGGCAGCCTGGCCCCCCTTTTGCATCCTCCACAATGCCCCGAACCTAGCCTTGTTGCAGGGCTTTGTCAGGAGTGGGGGGGGGAGGGGAGGTGGCCACCACATACACACACAAAATGGTGACAAAATTTGGAAAACATTCTTCAACATGGCCTTTTATTTCTACAGGGTAAAGAAAGCGGGGGGAAAAGTCAGAACTTTTTTGAGAAAACGTCTTCCGACATCTTTGGCTCAGCTCTAGCTGCCGTTCTTTAGGGTTCAGCACCTTTCCCAGGGCGTTCCAAGTGTTAAATTTCTGAGTGGCAAATGTGGATACATCTTGTCTTTAATGCAGATGCTTATAATACTGCTACTTCCCTGAAAGCCTTGTAGCAGGTGTGAGGGAAGCAGTTCTGTGTCCAACTCTAGGAAAGAGGAGAGCTAGCTAGGCTAGGGCTGTGCCAAACTCTGTCCTCCAATTTCCTGAAACTTTTCTTCCCACATGAAAGAGGTTTCTATTTTCCTACCTCATTCTCAGGGCATTCTATGATGCATTTTGAATTCATTTTGGTGCAGTATTTTTTTTTTTAGATTGCCTAATCACTGCAAGGTGGCCAAGGGTGGTGCATGGTGGTGGTTGTGGTTGTTGTTTTTCTATTACACATCTCACCACTGATGGATCTTCTTTCTATTTTATTGTACTTTAAAAATGCCTTCTGTATTTGCAGCAGCCGGGGGTTCTTTATGGAGAGGCTTCTCCAGGCTGGTAGCTCTTCCTGAACTCCCTTAAGGCCACATGGCCTCACCATCTCTCATAGGCATTCAGGAAGTACTCTTGGGCTGCAGAAGCCTCTCTGCAAAGCAAGAACAAGCAGGGTTTCTAGAACTTTAAAAAAAACCGCTGTTCTTGTTTTCAGCAGCACAGAGCTATTTAGGAGCAGCTCTCTGCAGAGAGGCATTCAGGGAACTCCTGCTGGGCTGCAAGCCTCTCTGCAAAGGACTCTGTCCTGCTGCAAAAAAAGTTCAGAGATTTTCTAAAGCTCTAAAAGTCCTGTTTGTTCTTGCTTGAAGCAGCCCGGGACTCTTTGCAGAGAGGCTTCTGCAGCCTGGGAGCCCTTCCTTAATGCCTATGAGAGAGGACAATGCCCCATGGTCTCATGGGAGTTCAAGAAGTGCTGCCAGGTTGGAGAGGCCTCTCTGTAAAGAGTCTTGTGCTGCTGCAAGTGCATAGTGCATTTTTAAGCTTTTTTTAAAAAAAAACCTAAGAAGATCCTTCAGCCACCTTCTAAACTTAGAAGGCTGTGTGGAAAACCTGTCCCCATCTGAATTCTTCCCCTCCCTGCAGAAGAGGAAGAAAAAACAATGTCTCTTTTGCAGGAGAGAGAGAAATCCCCAAAATAGGGGGCAGGGTTCAGCACAGCACTAATTTACAGGAGTTTCTGTCAAAGGGAGCATGGGGTGGGTGTGAGTGCAAGGTACACTGGGTCCAAAGCTGCTGAGAGGAGACATTGTTCCGGCAGCTCTCCCTGCCTGGAATTGAGGCTTTTAAGCAGGAGCTGCCAGAACCACACCCAAAGTTCCACTGTTGCTCATTGGAGGCTTCTGGAAGAAGTCCTCCTTGTGAAGAGAACTCTTACACATCAGGAGCCCTTTACCCATGATGAGCCCTTTGCTGCAACCATCCATGCCTCCTTCGCATAAGGACTCTAGCCTGCCTTTTCAGGCATTAGCGCTGCCAGGGGCTCAGTGGTCATTACACCTCTGCCCCGGAAGTGGAGCTCCCTTCTTCCCGGTGGGAGGGGTGTGTGTGGACCTTCGGCAGTCTCCCCCGAGGGCCCAGGCTCCTCCTGGACTGCTTGCATGGGTGGTTCCTGGGCATCACCAGTTACTGAGGGCTCCCCTGAGGAGGAATCCTCTAGCTGGAGCATGACACCTACATGTATACAGCTGTACACTCAAAAGGCTCACTCCCAAAGGCTCAAAGACACTCACCCTGCAGTTGTTTGCACTTAATGTGTGGATGCCGAGGAGGAGGGCCTACAGAGCATAGGTGACCTCAGGGGCATGGCTACACAGCACAGCCCCGTTCACATGTTAAGGTAATCTATATTTTGAACACCCGAATAAGAGCGGTCAGGTCAGTGAAATTTGATTGGCAGCCCATGAACTCCCTAGATAAACAGTTGACCTCTGCAGTTGTTCTGGATGATAGCCACATGTCTTGTGGACCACTGAGGGACTTCAAGCCTTGTATGAAAGCTGCTGGAGTGCAAGGGTTTTGCTGTTTTGAACATCTGGGATGTCTGCTGGTTTCACAATAGGCCTCAAATTTCCCTTCAGAGTTTGAGCGGAGGGACAAGTCTGAACCTGGTTACTAGCATATAGAGGCAGGGAGGCTGCCGGCGCTGATGCCAAGCACATCACAAGGTGAGAGAAAAGGAGGAAGAGGGGGGGGAGCACATGAGGAAGCGTAGGAAGCATGTTCCTGAGGTGCACCGATAACCTAAAGAAGCTCCGATGGGAATTCTGCAGACTCTTTGTAAGCATTGTGTTGAAATGGATTTTGTTTTCAAATATACCTGTCCAAGGAAGGAATTTGGGCTGGAATTGCAAGCTTCTGTTTTGCATCTTGCAGCTCAGGGCCCTGAGGGAACACTGGTGCCAAAACAACACTTTAGGCAGTGAGTGGCTTTATCCATCTGGCCAAAAGGAACACAAGTTCTGCCCATTTTCAGTGAGATGGAGATTCCCAAGTGCCACTTAAACAACTGGCAACAATATGCAGCATCCAAGCAAGGTAAAGTAGACTTTGGAAAACTTGGTTCCACATCTTCTACTGTACCCTTGTATTGTCCGTTATTCTGTGTAGCTGGGAATTGAATACATTTTATCAGCACCGAAGTAAATCCTTGGGATGTTTCCACCTGTTGTTTAAGGATGGTTCTAGGGGGATGCATCTCTCAGGTAAATTTCCCCAGATAAATTTCTCTAGTCTTATTGAAACTTTTTTTTGGCTCTCCCTCAAATTCCCTAGAGATGTTGGCTTTGGGGGAATTTCCACATTCATTTTTAATTTCATTTAAGTGAAATCCATGAAAACACATGGTTGCAGGCTTGCAGCATACAACTGCTGCATGAAAAATGATGCCAGTCTTGTCAACATTCTTGAAATTTCTCAGTTGTTTTGCCTGAAAAGAAATCCCATGGGACAGAACCCTGATTGACCAGGGTTTGTTTGTTTACTAACATGGATTGTAATAGCCTACTTTGATACAGCGAAGCCTGCTAGCATCTAGGCATGGCCCCTGCTATGGTGCAACCCTATAGCCCCCTGATGGAGGAGTCTGTCCACACCCATTCCCCAGCGGGGCTGCCCCACAGCAGGGGGAGGAATAGCCATATATTCTGTCCCTTGGACTATCCCCCCCCACACACACTACAAAGTCAGTGCTGATTAGAGAGGTCTGCCATCTAGTGACTGAAGTTGATACTACAGGCATCGAACACAAAGGCCCATTTAATGACTTGAAATGAAGTAACTACATTTTAAAAACCTGACCTTCCACATCCCTAGGGCCCCCTTAGTATTCTTGCCAAGTTTCAGGTGTCTAGCTCACAGTCTTGGTTCTATGGTGCTGTCATACAGAAAGACACACATCCTCTTTTATTATTACAGATTTTAGAATATATATTATATATATATAATATATATATTCTTTTCTTTTTCGTTTTTAATGTAGAAGGTGGCCCCCATCAGACTCAGCCAATCACACATCAGCCGTGGAGTGTGACAAATGTGTGTGTCATCATCACAAGGCAGGGCTGGACCTGCATGTTCCCTCTCTCCTCTTCATGTGTTGGTACCCACAGGTGCTAAATGCCTGAGTAGGGCTTACAATGCTGGCCTGACTAGAATGACTCTTGACAGAGTCTGGAATCTAATTACAAGCCATCTTGTAAGGAGTGGGGATAATGAGAACGTTTTTCAGTGTTTTGAGTAAAATTCAGTTGTTGCACTGAATTGGCGCTGACAAGTGAGACAGGTATTGTCTCACTTGTTTACTGACATTTCCTGATTTTTGCCTGGCTTCTGCAACATGGTCCCCTCATGCAGCCAACTGACACATGATGGGGTGATGAAAGACCTGGATTCATTCCAGAAAGGTGTACCTACAGCATCCAGTTGACTGCAATAAATCAGATTCCGGAGTTTTAGTACCTTCCTAGGCATTTAATAGTCCTCCGAATCTAGAAAACAGCATACCTGAGAAACAGAAACAGACATCGGAAATAGAGATCGATCATGTGGAGCGGCAATTTCTTTTGCCACTGCATAGGAATTTTGAACCACCAATGATAAAATTGCTCTCCCAGGTTTGGATGTCATGACAACCAATCATGGGTAGAACAAATCCTAGAACAACCTGTGGGTTCTTATATTGGATGTCACAGACAAAACAACCCATCATGACTCATGAGTAACCACAATTGGGTGCACACGACAACCAACCAACCAATGACAACAGTCAATGGTTGTCATGTTGTGCGCACCCGGTCAGTGTGCTGCAGTGGTTACTGTGTCAGAGTAGGACCAGGATGACCCTATTCAAATCCCCACTCAGCCATGAAGCTCACTGGGTGCCCTTTGGCCAGTCGTCATTTCTCAACCTAACCTACCTCACAGGGTTGCTGTGCGAATAAAATGGGGAAGGGGGACCTTGGAGGAAAGGTGGTAGGACATAAATATATAGTAAATACATAATTGGCCAAGACTATTGCTATTTTGCCAATATCAGGTGAATTGACTTTGTCTAGATCACCACACCTCCTAGCTATATTTATTTCAGTTTTGATTTCTGAACAGCAAGGTAATTCTTCTGTCATTTTATTCTGTCTGCTCCTGTTGTAACAATTCTCATCTCACTACCAACCTCATCAAAATACAGTAATACCTTGGATTGCAAGTAACTTGGTTTGAGAGCGTTTTGCAAGACAAGCAAATTTTTAAATATTTATTTTTTAAAAATTGACTTGATATACAAGCGACGTCTTGCAGTACAAGTACTGTAGTATGGCTTAAATTAAAAATCCTCTGTACAATTTTTTGGGGGGGGATTTCGTTTGATATAAGAATGTTTGGATACAAGCACGTTTCCGGAACAAATTATGCTCTCAATCCAAGGCATGACTGACTGTAGAACTTCATAATGCGGTATTGACATCAGTGACTAGCAAGCTTCTTGGCTGAAACATGCCCTATTTTCTTCTTCCCTGAATCTGCCGGTAGGCAACCAGATGCCCTTCAGATGTTTTGTACTACAACTCCCATTATCCCTGCCCATCGACCATGCTGGCTGGTGCTCATGAGAGTTGTCGTCTAGAGCATCCAGAGGGCACCAGGGCACCTATCCCTGTTGAAATGCATAATTAATTTTCCCCCTCTTTATTATTGTTAAAATTTGTATTATTTAAATTGTTTTAGGCCCCCTTTAAGAGAAGTAGATGTCAAAAATCAGCTGAAATGTCTCGGCTCTAGAATGGCAAGGCAAACCTCCGTGGGGTTCAGCAGCTGTGCTTGGGCTTCTTGTTATGGAGAGAGCAACATCACCTCTCAATTCTGCTGCTACTTTTACTAGTTAGTCTTTCTCTCTTCTTCTTTCTTTTCTTTTTTCTTTTCTTTTTTTTTTATTTTGGACATTGAGTGAACAACCATCTGTCTTTGGGAGACCAAGCAGACACATGATTGATTCTCTCCGTTTCTCCTTTTTCAGCCGCCGAAGGAGTCAGACCCCATTGGAA
>JAHFWL010000397.1:0-288213 GCA_021292165.1 Shinisaurus crocodilurus | reverse complement strand
ACCACTAGGTGGTGCTCTATCTCTCACTCCCCCCCTCCCCTTTGCATTACACGGACCTGCTATTGAAAAAATTTTTAATTCCTAACAAAATGGTTGGGGTTTTCATGTTCAAAATACCATGTAATGTTATACTGGCATTGTCAAACTCACAAGAAACCTCAACTAATCTGAACACTTTGGCATATTGTAATGAAATTGGTTCACTAATCTATTGCTAACCTTCTTCTCTTGTGGTCTTTCTCACCCCACTCTCAACTTTAAATTTTAAGCTCCTGGAGGGCAGGAACCTACTTTTCACCTATATCCTATTGGCACTATAATATAAAGAATACACATTTTGTGTGTGTGTGTGGTTGTGAGAGAGAGAGAGAGAGAGGAGAGAGAGAGAAGAGAATTCCAGCGTTTCCTGGCTTTTATTTTTAGAGAAAAAAAAGCTGTAGCGGGAAAACCAGAAAATATGTTTGCGCACTTTATTTTTCTTTCTTTTACAACATATATTATGCTAAAATATCTATCTATCTATCTGCATATGTATGCGCAGCAGATACAATCATATTCTGAGGCTTGCAGTCTGTGCCTTCTCCTTCCATGCAAACCCTAAACATTGAGTGCACAGTTCAGTGTTCTGCAACCAGTGAAAAGGAAACGCCATTTCATTGTTCTCACTTCATTGTTTCAGTAAGAGCCACACACAGAAAAACCTTACAGCCTCTGAGATGCTCCATGCATTATAGATGTGCAAGCAGATAGAGGACAGCCTGGATTCTGCGTCTTCATGCTTACCCCCATCCGTCAATCCCAGCCTCAACTCGCTGATTACAAGTGGTATCACAAACAGCAGAACAGAGATACTAAAATTCCAGCAGTGCCCAAACATAATTACTTGCTGCCTTGGATGAACGTGTAGCCTTGGCCTCCCTTTGCCTCACCACCCCCCAAGATCTTTTATCCGTGCTCAGTAGCACCCACACATCGCTCTGTCTTTCAAACGAAATCTTAAAGTAGGGGTTTCATAGATTTCATAGATCATAGAGTTGGAAGGAGCCTACAAGGCTATCGAGTCCAACCCCCTGCTCAACGCAGGAAACTAGAGGAGGGGTCTCCCATCCAAGTCATAACCAGGCCTGACCCTGCTTAGCTTTCCACGCTCGGACAAGCTGAGCCAGCATGAGCCACAGGCCTGTGTGTGTGTGTGTGTGTGTGTAATGGGCAAAAGCTGGGAAAACATCAAATGGGAAGGGGGCATGACCATCTGGGGAATCCTGGCTGGATTTGGCCCACAGGTGTGCAGAATTTGGCCCAGGGCCTGAGGTTCTGCACCGCTGCCCTATAGCCAAGGAGAGTCCAGAAATGCAGGCTGCTGTGTTGATCCTTGTGCGTGTGTTATATGTCTTTTGTCGGTCTTTTCTAAAGGTAGTGGGTCTTAATTCTCCATTAGCTTTACGGGTGACCCTGAAATACTTTGCAGTACAACAGGGATAGCTCACAGCAATATATCGTCGCAGGGAAAATCCGTTTTCTTGCAGCTACTGTGTGAGGATTGCAGCTAAGCTCAGAGGGAACAGGGAAGCCTGGGGGTGGGGGGCAGATGACATCACTGTCCCTGCTAATTAAAAAGTCCTGTTGTTTCGGCCCTGTGATCCCTGCCTCCGTTACACCGCTGGGAACGAGCTGCCCAAAGAAGCATGACAGCCAGGCAGGCACAGCGTTTGAGTGGAAGGCTACCTCTCTGCAGAGCACGAGGCCAAAGGTCTAGAGGGAGATGCTGTGTGAAGACATTTTCCAAAGTTGCCGATTGAGTAAGACAGCTGAGAGCAGAGCTCGGGGACCTTGAAAACAGGTGCTGTCAGAAAGGAGGAAGACAGAGAAAGACAGAGGCAGAAAGCGCAAGAGAAACCTCGGTCGCTGAATGAAGGCCTGGATGGAACTATGTTTTTAGAACAACAGCACAATTCTGTATGGCAGTCTTCCCCAGCCTGATGCCACCCAGATATCTTTTAAATTATGTTTTAAAACAGCACCATCCACACACAAGCAGGAGGTATTAGCAGGTTTTGGGGGAGCCCAAAGATTTGCAGAAGTACAAATATCTTTGGGGGGCGGGAAACATAAGTTGGGGGGGATCAGATGTAGCCCAATGAGGACCGAGTATGTGGAACAGAAAACCACCAGGTGGAAGGAGAATGGAATGGAATATCCTGAAAGAGGGCATGGCTGGCTGGTTGGCTGGAACCCTGAACAGGAGCACGACAACACTACATTTGATTGCAGGTTCCACTTGTACGGCCTGATTCTGTAACAGTACTGTGTTCCTCCAGCAAGATCCCAAAACACTGATTCATTTAGGGCACAATCCTATGTATGTTTTGACAGAAAGAAGTCCTACAATTTCCAGCATGCCCCAGCCAGCATGGCTGGAGGGATGCTGGGAGGTGTAGGACTTTTTTTCTGTCTAAAAATGCATAGGATTACACCTTCAGCCATTTATACCCTGTCTTTTAAAATAAGTTTCCCAAGGTGGCTTACATAAAGATGATGATGGTGATGATGATGATGATGATGATGATGATGATGATAGCCAGCAGGAAATCATTCGGAGCTTGCATAAAAGTAGGAAGAGGAAGGGGTTTGGAGGAGCTCCCCTGAAAGAGAATTAGAGGGACAACACCAAGAAGGCCCTGTCTCTGGTACCTGCCAACCCAAACTTTACCAATGATGAGCCAAAGAGCAGCCTCCAAAGCCCATCCCAAGGCTCAGGTAGGTTCATATGGGCACAGGCAATACTTCAAATAACCTGGTTCCAGATTGTCTTTCTAAACTTTTAGTTGCTTCAAAACACCATTTACAGTAGCCTGGAATTGAGGACAGATCTATCCCAAATAGGATACGGACATGTGAACTTGCCTTATACTGAGTCCGACTGCTGGTCTGTCTAGCCCAGTACTTTCTACTCTGATTGATGGCGGTTCTCCAGGATCTTGGGCAGATGGAAGTCATCCCCAGCCTTGCTACCAAAGGTCCTTTTAACTCCCAAGGATTGAATTTAGGATATTCTGCATGCAATGTAGGTGCTCTACCACAGATCTATGGCCCCACCCCTATATTCCAGTTTTTAAACACACACCACACACCCACACACACACACAAAACCAGTTTGAAACTCATAAATAGCCCTAATCCGGAGACAGTCACATGCACATGGCTATTAGCACAAGACATTTGCACCTGCATCGCAAATATATTGTATATTGGAACACGCAGTGGCGTAGTGGTAAATTTTGAAGTGCAGGAGCTCATCCTCACAGTCCCCATAGCCACACCTCCATGGGGAGTCCAAAAATGCAGGCAGCTGTATTGATACATCCCCCCCCGCCTCTGTACTATTATGTATGTCTTTTGTATAGCTGATGATGATTCTTAGTGATCCATGCAAGACCAAGCCACCCCAAAAACTTTGCTCAGACTAAGCTCAGAGGGAGCAGAGAAGCCCGGGGGTGGTGGGGTGGTGGTGGCAGAAGACATCATCCCTGCTAATAAAAAAGTTCCAGCACTTCGGCCCTGTGAGTCCCAGCACCACTATAGTACCTAACAGGGATCCCCGTCAGCACGTCCAGGTCTGCATCCACACCCAGTGTGCGCGCGCAGTTCCCACTCCAAAAAGGAAATCACCAGGATGGTAGCCCGCTTCTTTTGTCAATCGCCATGGCTGGATCAGGGTGGAAACCTCCAATTAGCATGCAATCCTATGCTTGTTTAGACGGGGGGGAAAAGGCCTACAGTTCCCAGCATGCCCCAGCTGGCTGGGGCATGCTGGGAGTGGTAGGCCTTTTCTCTGTCTAAGCATGCATAGGATTGCACCTTTGTTGTATTAAAAACCCCAGTGGTCATTTCCACTTGGGGGGGTGGGGGTGGCGAGATGGTAAGCCCTCCCTTCCTTCTTGGTAGAGGAAGAAGTGGGTAGTGAATTGTACAATCGTAAATGTATCCCAGGCCTATTTTATGCTATTTGGTGGCTTTATGCAGGATTCACCATTTTGAGTTTTGGATGGAATTCTGGAAGATAGGGAGCACTTCCAAAGTTCCACATGTGCCTGCCTGAACCCAAAGGTCTTCATTTGAGGACCTCCTCTGAGTGCCTTGCCTTCGGAGGTACAGCAGATGGCTACTGCTGGTGAAAGGGCATTTTTGGTGGTGGTGCCCTGGCTGTGCAGGTACACTTAGGGAGGCGAACGTGACACCTATGTTGATATCATTTTCAGCACCAGATGAAGACTTTTTTTTCTCTAGGGTTTTTAATCTGTTCTTATTTTAATCCAAGCAGATTCTCATCTTCTCTGCTAGGTGATGTTATGCCGCTTTATATTTTGCTGTTCTTGCATTTTATGAGTTGGAACCAGAGTTATTATTTAGACCCATTGAAATCAACTGGACTTAAGTTAGTCATGACTTACTTGACAATGGCTGCAATCCTATACAAACCTACCTGGGAGTAGAGCCCATACAACTAAATGGAAATTACTTCTGAGAAGACATGCATAGGATTGCACTGTAAGTAATGCCTAAGTAAGTCATGATTTTGATGAGTCTACTCTAAACATTACTAAGTCTGGATCCAACTCTATAATTTGATTGAATTTTAACTGTTCAATGTATTATAAGTTATAAGCTGCTCTGGAAATTTGTTGAAGGGTGGAGTGTGTACATATGTATGGATAAAGAGCTATTTAGTGCCCCAATCCAGGCAAGGAGATATTTCTGCAGAATTCTTCTACTGGGTTTGCCCCAACCTATCTCAAAATCCGATTTTAATGCAAACCTTGTTTGCATTTCAGATGTAAAAAAGAAGGAAAAAAAACCTTTTGAACTTGAATAAAGTTATTGTAGAAAAATATATACATGAACCACTACATAGTCTACGAATAGGAACAACCCTGGATGTAAAAAGGGTTTAAAAAATCAACAAAAATGTAACACGGTTAGTAAATTCCTGGATAATTTTATTATACCAGATAAAGGAGAATATCCCAAAGGGTTGCTAATAGGTAGTATAATTAACAAACTTTGGATCTATGGAGAAGATACTTCATAGTACAGCAATGTGTGACCTTAAAAAAAAAGCACGCACCACCCAGATATAGTATTTTGTCACCACAACATACTATGTCTGCACTGTTTTGGAGTCAAATAATAGGTTGGATCCAAGATGGTCGTTCCATCAGTGGGATGGATACCGTTGGCAGAACGGGATTTCCCCATCCTCTCTTCTACCCTGCAGTTCCCTGCAGATCTTCCTGCTGTGGAAGGTTGGGGGACCCTCTGGAGCAGATTCAGAGGGTGCACAGGGGGCCGCAAGAGGATAGGGAATTCCTATTCCACCAGTGGTATCCATTCTACTGGTGGAGCAACAATCTTGGATCCAACTCAACAATGTGTCTATGAGCACATGTGAGAATCCACCGTCAGATGCTTCCATTGGAACTGCATGTCTTGATGTAATATCTAGAAACATCATTTGCTGCAGAGCCCTTGGGAACACAGGGACATCTTCTGTCACCAGTTGCTTAAGAGGTCCAGTCACAGACTTGGAATGTAACATCTGGGTCATCATCACCCATTCTTTCTCTGCCTCCCACCATCAGCTGGCAGACAGCCGCTATTTGAGACTGGAGTGATATAACGGGAGGTAGTCATGAATATTCCTTTCCCCGGGACACCAACCAAATTCTTTTCAAGGGGTCTGCTAAAATGTCTCCAGATTTATCAAGCAACACATGGCTAGTGGGATGTGCTTTTAGATCCGACCCACATCATTTTATATAGAAGGGGAAAACATTGGGTTGGATCCAGGATCTGCCTTCTGTGAGAGGATGGGCTACACTTGCAGAAACTCCCTCTGCCTGTTTTGGGGGATCCCCTCCCCCCAAAGCTCCCCCATTCAACAGGGCCCCCTGACTCTCTGTGCAGGATTTTCAGGGGCCTGGAGGGAAGCAGGGGGCAGAGAAGTCCACTTCTGCCAGCACAGTTGATCCAGCATAAATCTGGATCCAACCCAACATTGATTAACCGAGGCTGGTGGTGACCGCTATTTCAGTGGGGCCCCTTTTCCATTGCAGGTTTTATCTGGAGCTTCATAGGAGCTATCCATGGTGCTGCACTCCATCCCCAAAATCGGTTCACCACCATGGAGCATCATGGATAGCTCCTACGAAACTCCAAATAAAACCTGAAAAACCTGTAATGGAAAAGGAGCCCCACCGAAATAAGACTCACCAGCATCCCCCGATAACATACTTTGGGAGGGGAGTTAAATGAATTATAAAGCCCTTTGGTATCAAGTTATACAGTATGTCTAATCTGAATAAAATTGTAGTTTAAAAACAACAAACCCTTTCACTGTGACCCACAGAAAGCTCAGTGCATTGGCAAGCAGCATGAACCATTTTTACACTTTTGGTTTATTTTTAGCATGAGGAAAATGAATTTAGCTGTAGTCTTCTGCATAATTAATGATCAAAGTCTTTTCATGTTCTGGGGAACTTACACTGGATTCTCTCCTTTTCTCATTAACTTCCTTGGCAACAGAAACTGAAATCTAGCATGAAGTGTCTGTATCAGAAATAGATACAAAAAACTCATGTATTTTGGAAACTCTGGAATGAACAAAACTCTGGTGTATCTGCTATAATATGTTACCAAGTCCAATGGATAGATCATTTGAGAAAAATATGGGTAACGTTAGGGTGACCATGGTGGTATGATAAGGAGAAACTTTGGGTGAAATCCAGTGGTGTCCGTTCATCAATGAAACAAGACACCATGGGTGGAACAGATTCCCCCTTGCCCTGCACACCTCCAAAATATGCTCTGGAGGGTTGGGGGACCCTCTGGAGCAGATTTGGGGTGCAGGGGAGGAGTGGATGGGGGAGTCCCATTGCATGACTCAAAGTCCACTCACAGCATGTTGGATGCCGTGGTTTGCTAGAGCTCAGCCAAACTTCTCAGAAGATATGTTTCTGAGAAAATTTCTGAGATTTTTTCTTTTGTCACCTCTCCCAGCCCTCCAGCAAGAGGAACGAGAAGTACATTTGTGACCCCAAAGACTCTTCTAGAAGCTAGGAAGCATGCCATCAATGCTCCATAGGTCAGTGTTCTACACACCTTGGCTGGCTGGGGCATGCTGGGAGTTGTAGGCCAAAACATCTGGGGACCCAAGGTTGGAGAACACTGCCATAGGCTTTCTTGAAGGTAATGGGAAATAATTTTTAAAAGCAAGTCCCCTTACAGATTTCTTTATACGTGTGAACATGCAAGACTAGAATACTTTTCTTTCCAATTCCAGATCACTTACTTGACTTCTACTGCTATAAGTTCGTTTCTTATATACTCGCTACTTGCCTAGCTCAATTTTTCTTTTTTCATTATGGATTTTAAGAAGGAAAAAAAAAAAAATCACAATCTGGTAAGGTTTTGTTTGCATTTGATTCTTTTTTCATTTCCAGCAGGAACAAACAACAATGCCAAAATGGAACAGTCACTACACTTCCGTTGACAAATGCTGCAGGGGCAAATACCCAAAGATATTCTGATGACATTTGAGTGATATTTGAAGGACCTAGAAGGATTCTGGCTGGTGCTCTATGTGTACAAGGGAAGGACATGATGTAATTGGTGAACCACAAAAAAGTACACAGAGGAAATCCCAGTGCTCTTTCGGGGGAGAACAAATGTTTTTTTTGTTTGTTTTTTTAACTGGCAGGTTTTTGTGCCTTATCTCTCAGCAGCAAGCAGAGGTAACCTGGTAAAATTGAAATATTGTCTCAATGGCCTCTAAAATTTAATTGCTTACTTTAGCATTATGCAAATGTTCAGAGAAAACCATCTTCATCATGCTGTCTTCATACCCCCAGCTTTCTAGCTCACACACACACCTATTCCTTAGCTCCCTTCCCACCAACTGCACACATGGCCAGAGCCTGAATTTCTGAACCCAGTTCTGGCTTGTGTGGATTTTGCTAGGTGTGTGGGTTGTAGGGTGGTCACGTGTGCGCCCAGAGAATATTAGTTATCAGGTGGATTAGAAATGTTATAAAATAATAAATAAATGTGTCCTACTTTACAGAGGGCAGTCCTCGCTTTGAAGGTCTATCAGGGGGCAGTCCTCTATTGGAAGGCATCCTCTTTTGGCAGGTTTGTCCAGTCCAAGTCCAGTTTAAAGATAAAGAACCGTCAGAATGGAGAGCAGCGGGGGCCTTGAAGTTGTTGCCCATCAGCAGCACCTGGAGAGCAGACTGAGCAGGCACATGGGTCAGGCCGCAGTCTTCCCCACCATGGTGTGATATATTGTATTTCCATTTAAATCATAGTAATTTCTAAATGTGCATCTATACATATAACTTGGCATGAAGAAATTTCATGCAAATCTGTGTCCTCTTTTGTCCTCCTATGTGATGCTTAAGTGGCCACCCTAGTGCAGCCTTCCCCAACCCGTGCCCTCCAGATGTGTTGGGACCACAACTCCCATAATTCCCAGCTAGCATGGCCTTATGGGCCCCTTCCAACTCTACTATTCTATGATACCCTAGTGGGTTAGACTTACCATAATTCACCACCATGTCTTTCAAGTTCTGGTGGGTCCGCTGCTGCTGTGATAGGTCATGCTCATCCCGTCAATCAAATCTCTGATGTCGCTGGTACATTCAGATATCTAGCTGCCCCCAGGCAAAATCCGCAGATTTCTGGCCAGATCTACCTGCAGGTTCTATTCAATGGAAATCTAGGGTCCAAATCCCAGTTCTCCTTTGAGTTTCACCCATCTCATTTATTTATTTATTATATTTATACCCCGCCTTTTTTCCTGCAAGGAACCCAAGGCGGCTTACATAATCCTCCTCCTCCTCATTTATCCTCACAACAACCCTGTGAGATAGGTTAGGCTGAGAGTCAGTGACTGGCCCAAAGTCACCCAGTGAGCTTTGTAGCCAAGGGGGACTAGAACTCGGATCTCCCGAGTCCCAGTCCAACACCCTAACCACTATGCCACACTGGCTCTTCCTATTATTATTATTATTATTATTATTATTATTATTACTATTACTATAATAAGAGAGCTTCGGCTATGGGGCAGTATATAAATGAAATAAATGAAAATGAAATTATATTATTATTATTATTATTATTATTATATTTTAAAATTGCATGGCTCATACATGTACATTATAATGTATATGCATTTCTCTGTTTCATTAATATTTTACAGCATAAAATCAAATTTAAATATTGCACTAAAATAATAAATATCATATTACATTTACATATTCATATTGGGTTGGATCCAGATTAAGGTGAGGGCAACTGGGCTGGTCGAAGTGGACTCCCTGCACCCCTCATCCACACAGCAGTCCTTCCAGCCCCCTGCAATGCTATACAGAGGGTCAGGGGACCCCATTGAATGGGGTGAGCTGTGATGCAGTGGGGGATCCCCCCAAAATCAGGCAGGGCAACCCTTTTGTGTCTCTTTTGTCAGTGAAAGCAGAATCTGGATCCAACCCATCATACTGATTTAATTTTTTAAAAGGATATCTAATACTTGCTAACATGTCAGTCCTATCGATCTAGTATTGGATTAATGTTGACCAACAGAAAGACCTCTGTTGAATCACTTCTCCCAATCCTATAATATGTATACTCATAGTTAATTTGTTAGTAACCATTATGACTCCATGACCCATCTCTGACTCTAATCATAGCAAAAGTCTCATCTGACCTTGTGCTCACTTGCAGGAGAGATGTGGAATTATTTAACTTTACATCTGATGTATCCTGTCATCAGGATTCAAAAATAGAAGAATTATTCAGTACACACACACACACACCACACTATAATTGATAAGGCTCAATTGTTGACATACAGGAAGTGACCCACTATAATGGCAACGCACAAAAGAGACCACAATCTTTTTCTTTTTTTTTCATATAAATCTGTTTTATGCAGAGAAGTTATTATTTACATGCTGCGATACATTACAACATAAATCTATCAAATATTTCATGGTGGATGCTGTTGGTTGCCAGATAATATTTTTTTAGAAGAACCACAGACTAAGTGAACAGACGTACAGCTTTATTGATTCTACAACTCTTAGTAGCTAAAATGTTCGAAGTCAAAAGGCAGTGTTTCTCAGGCCTACCTGTCATCATATGCATGCAAAACCGAAGGAGAGCAGCAAATATAAAATCAGTGTCTGTTTTTTTAGATCTATAATGCCACCAAAGCCAACAATGGGTAAATCACTTTGATATTTTAAAAGCATGTACTTCTTGCATAAATATACAGGTCTAATAAGATAAATTGGTATAAATCTATGTCTTTATATAAACCATGTCTTCAAACAAAGGAGAGGTGCAGACTGCTCATGCATTTTGAGAAAGACAACCAAGGAAATGTTTGTGAGCATAGCAAATTATTTATCTGTCTTCTACACAGATTTGCTAGAAAACACCATGAATCTAGAGTTGCATTTCTCTTGGCAGAAGAACATAAATGGAACTCCAGAAAAAGGACAACTAAGCCATCTAGCTAGTAGATGCTGGTGGAGAAGAATCTATGGAGCAGGGGGATGTCCATTAGGATAACTCGGGTTTGTCAGGATACAGCAATGCTTATAACATGTTCATAATGATGTACAGTATTAATAAGTCCAGTGGCGTTTGGCTTTCCTTTGTTTTCTAAGGTGCTGAAGGAATTTTAAGTACTAACAGCCACATCACAAACGTTAGTAACTGTATGTGCATGAGAAATAGTACTTCATTTTACAAAGAGATCTTGGTTCTAACAGGTGTAGAGAGTACACAACCTGAGTGAACCTATAGAACGTCACTAGAACATTTTATTTAAAGTGACACAACAACATCAGGGCATCAGAAAACAAGTCGACACTAGCAAGCCTGATTCTCAGCTGTTCTGAACAGTCATGTCAAGACTGGTTTCAGTGTAACTAGAACAAGCTTGGAGCACGAGAGAATCTTCACCCTTTCCTTTACTTCACGAAATTTCAAGGGATTAAATGTTATATATGGAAAGTCCTGGCTAGAGGTCACAAATAGATTTTCAATGAAACACAAACGGGATCCTCAAGTCCATATGCAATTTAGAGTGGTTCACTATCTTCAGCTCTAGAGCAGCAAATAAATCAATGTTGGGGGCTTTGCCTTTGGGCAAAGGCTGTTCCCACTCAAAACATGATCCCCTAAATTATTTTGAATCAGGCTCCAAGGGTGTCTTTACAAAACTCCATCCTTTGTTCACATGGCCTAGGAGCCTGGACTGAGGTGGATTATAGGCTTTGAACCAACCTCTACATCAGCCTTCCCCAACTTGGCGCCCTCCAGACAAATCCCAGGATCCCCAGCCAGCATGGCCAACCCCAGCCTGCAGTCAAGTATATCCAGAGGGCAGCAGGTTGGGAAAGGCTGCTCTAAATAAGGAAAGCTGCAGAAGATGCAAATTTCCCCTCTGGTTTTGGAGTTCTGAATTTCCTGGTCATGTCTCCGATGTGGGACCAATTAATTAGGAACTTCCCGTGGTTCTGTTTTCCTATTCCCAACTTTTGCACAGAGCGCTGTGCATTTGCAATTTGCTGCAGCTTTCAGACTTTTCATGTTCCCTCCATCTACATTACCTATGTAGATGTATTGAATACATATGTGTATTGATAAAACGCCGCCCCCACAAAAACAGTTTTTTATGTGGTTGTACATGATGGCAGCAAGATCCCTTTTATTTTGTTTCTGAGGACAGTTTTCAACGTGCATGCACTCAGTGCTTTTTTTCTGGAGAAAAGGTACTGGAACTCTTGGATTACATTTCCTCGGGAGTAGATGGCGATTAAATTGTAATGCAATTAATAGAAGAAAAGGTGCTGGAACTCAGTTCTGGTGAGTTCCACCAGAAAAAAAGCCTGCATGCACTTGTACGCATTGATAACCACCCCCTCAAAAAAAAAACCTTGATGTGACTGTATACATTCAGTGTTTTATCAACGCTGATCAAACAGGACCACATCAGTAACATAGAAGGATGGTGGTGGAGAGATGTAAAATAACTGAAGGACCCCCCAAATCTGAGGCCAACTGTGCATGCTCTAATTCAGGATTTGTTTTAGACGTTCTCCTAGTTAAACCAGACTTCCAAAGAAGTAAAACACAGGTTCCTATGAACAGAGAAAGAAAAGACGAATGGAATGGAGGAAATCCTCTCATCCTTAAGGAATGAAGGGTTGTGTTTGATATTGCATGTATCCCAATGAATGAATCTTCATAATGGTTCAGCTGTCTCAGTGCTAAAACACACTGAATTTAGACATGCACTCTAAGGTTCACGCCAGCAAAAGGTAATGCAGGAAGAGGTCCTTAACTCTCAACATAGCTTTTCACAACAGTCCTAGTACTGTGTTTGTCCCATCAGCATGAAAGCACCATGCTTTCCACTACAACTCTGAAAAAGCGAGTTAATGGCCACCTTACTTTAACTTCCCCAAATCTCCATAATTTAATTTGAGTTTTAATTGGTAAAAGGTCATTTTGTGAACATTAAAGACATGC
Organism: Shinisaurus crocodilurus; assembly: GCA_021292165.1. Lineage (NCBI taxonomy): Eukaryota > Metazoa > Chordata > Lepidosauria > Squamata > Shinisauridae > Shinisaurus > Shinisaurus crocodilurus. Next base: position 275,613 of record JAHFWL010000397.1, on the reverse strand, counting down.
ATATAACAATATACCATATCCAAGATTCATATCTTAGTTGGAGTATTATTTGGGAGGGGGTGGGTTGACATGCTGACCTAGACATTTCGTTTTCTTCCTCACAGCTATGTCTGCCTTATACCCGTAAGTTATGTTTTAGCTTCCCCCCCCTGTGCTTCTTAGTCTGATTTATTTTTTTAAAGATGAGTTGATATTCTATACTTTCTACATCTTTCAATTTTCAAAATGGTTAAATATTTGTTCTATTATTTATACTATAAGTATATATGTAAATTCTGATTTAAGAAAAATACATTTTAAAGGCTGCTGATATATTTTCAAAGACAAAATATACACACTTCTGAAGTCAAGTTCAAATGCACCCCCTCGTGATGTTCTTCCCCCACCCCCTAACATTTCTTTCCTGCTTATATGGGCGCTGGTCCTGCAACAGCCCAAGGCACACAGTACGCTATGGGTACCGTCCCTCATGTGAAACCTGTGAAGTATCCCATTATACCTGGCCCCAAGTGTCTCATCCCTTGAGGCGAGAACACACACTGCCACACGCACCTTCCTGGCTGTGGGGCTTTTGTGAGAGCTTGGCCAACTGGAGCCCCACAGCAGCAAAACTAAGGGGAAGGGGCACCTGCGATGCAAGGGGAATGGAGTGGGCGCCACGGCTGCTCCAGAGAGCCTTGCCAGCCACTCCCTCGCTGCGGCAAATGCCACAGCGGGAGAGCGGCTGGTGGGGCTCCCTACAGCACCCGCTGGAGGCAGTGGCAAAGGCAAATCCTCCTGGCAGGGGGAGGAGTGGAGCGATGCGCCGCTCCTCAGGGCCGGTGCTACCATTAGGCCAACTAGGCAGCTGCCTAGGGCGCAGGGCTAAAGGGGGCACCAGAAACACCTTGGGGGAAAAAATAGCGCTCTCAAATTGAAGGGGGGCGCTAAATATCTGATCTTGCCTAGGGCACCAAACTGCCTTGCACCGGTCCTGCCGCTCCTCATGCTCTGCCACCTGATGCAGGCGCCTCAGTTCGCCTCATGATAGGGCTGGCCCTGGGGTGAACGTGCGATGCCCAAGCTCGTTGAGGTTCTCTGAATTCCTCTTTGAAGCTCGGTTCATCTCGTTCACATTCCCAAACACAAGCTTCTTCTTTTTTTGATCAGGAAAAATGCACATTTTAGATTGGGGAGAATGTGCTTCTTTTAACATGTGCATTTTTCCCCGATTAAAAATAAGCTTTTCCCCATTCAGTTAAGTGTGGGAAATGAATATTTTTGAAAAATGAGCATTTTTGAACAGGCTCCTAAGTTGGAAAATGTGCACACATTTTCTCTGGAAATGCATGCATGTTTGCATTCAGGGTTGCAAACGTGGCTTGTTTGACTGATTTGCGAACAGAAACAAAATTTTTGTCCATCCCCAAGATAGCGGCAGATCCAGATATTTGCCTTCTTTGCCATAGGTGGACAGTAGATTCTACCACCTACCTATGACAATGAAGCTACTAAGTGCAGATTAACTAAGCTACATGTGGATGCGGAACTGTGGTGACTGGGTACATATCTGCATGTTGAGGTGCCTTGCCTGATGCCTACATCGGGGAGTATGGACCCTGTGGCCGTTCAGATGTTGTTGCACTACAACTCCCATGCTTCCTGGGGTAGGTGGGTGTTGGAATCCAACAGCATCTGGAATGCCACAGGTTCCGCACACCTGACTTGCACAGTGCTGAACAGCTTCCCCCAAGCTGTTATTCTCCAAATATGTTGGACTAGATGGGCCACGGAGGATTGGAGTTGTGTCCCCCAACACATCTGGCGGCTGCCCAGTCGGGGAAAGCTGGTGCAGAATAAGATGCACATCTCCATTTATCTCTTGATGCAGATAGGAATGGATATCTTCACACACAATCTGGGATCCCTGTACATGGCTATTCCCTACTCATTCTTAAGTCATGAGCAGCGCCCCTTATCGCATGCTGCTGTCTCTGGACTGGGACCCGTAACGGATCATTCAAAGAAAAATGTCACTCATAAAATGGGCCTTTCCTTTATGAATGGTTTACTGTAGCATGTGCACAGTGTACTTGATGGGAAGAGTGTGAATCCCAAGAAAAGGCCAGGTGTTTCAGGATACAAAGGATATACTGTTCTTTAAAATACTACTACTACTACTACTACTACTACTACTACTACTACTACAAATAAAAATAATAATAATAAAATATATATATATACATTATAGGAATGCCCTGAATTTCTTCCCTGGAATTTGCAAAGGCTCCATAAGAAAGTAGTAGGCAAATAATTAAAGTGCATGGTCTCTACTACGTACCCCTTGTCAACCTTGCATTTACACACACACCCAACACACCTGATAGCATTAAAACCACCTGAAACGGCCTGCCTGCACTAGAGGTCTGGGGCATTTTGAGCACTGAAACGCCAAAGCATGCCTGGAGCTCTGCTGGCCAGAATGGCTTCCCCAACATTTCAAGGAAGGGTGCTGAACTGAGTGCACTTTCCTTTATGTGTGTAATTGGCTTCCTCTAGGGCAAGGGTGTGGAACCTACAGCCTTCCAGATCGGAGATGTTCAACTCCCATCAGCCCCAGCCACCATGGCTAGTGGCCAGGGATGATGGAATTTGTAGTCAACATCTGTAGGGACACCCCTGCTCTATGGAGATGAGTCGAGCTTTCTGTGCATGCCAGAGATCAATGTACGGGAGCGTTATGAGGTGCTCAGATTGGGCAGCAGGAGTATATTCCTCCATTAAAACATTGGAAATGTTATTCTCTACCTAACTGGGTAATATAGACTGTAACCTACAGCCATATATATATATATATATATATATAGAGATAGAGAGAGAGAGAGAGAGAGAGAGAGAGAGAGCTGAAGTACTACGCAATGGGGTTTTCAGATCCTGTGGTCTCCAAAACTCCATCATATCCTTACAAAGATGTATTATTTTTTGTCCATCACGAATTACCACTGGCTTCAGTTGGGGCTGTTCCATACACAACCTTAAGCAAGTGGCTACATCTTTGCTGGACTGGTGCATAGTTCATTCTTGGGATCACTTAAAATGGGTTCAACTTTTTTTGCTCAGCTAGATATTAACAATGGCTTTGGGTAAGCAACTGTCCCTCAGCCTCAGTTCTTCTTAATCTGAAAAAGGGGGGATCGAATGCACTTAACAGTATGCACTGCCCTTCTCCCAAAGATCAGAGTGACTTATAAATGGTTCCTGGGCCATCTCCCATCCAGGTAGCTTCCAGGGCTAGAGCTGCTTAGCTTCAGCAGTAGAACAGCATCATATGCTTTCAGATCATGCTCTGAGACGACTACCCAAAAGCCACCTACCTTAACTAGCATAGTGAAGATGAATGAGATACATCTTAAAAGCCAGTGTTGCCCAGTGCATAGATTTCGCTTCTTTCTCTTTTTTTGGTATGTTGTGAGTAGGGTACCCATCTCCTGACACACATACGGTGGCTGTGGCTTTAACACCTCCAAGTCACGGCCAGCCGAAGACATTTTGCTGCCCGAGGTGAAGGAGAAATTGGTGCCCCCCTCCCATTCCACGAACAGAAGGTGACCATATGGTCAGTTGAATCTAACTTCAACACTGGTGATAGGGCAGTGTCCTCCTCCGCTGCACCTCAGGGCAGGCCACACATGGCACACACAGCTCTGTCCTCCCAACGCCTTGTCACTCTCCAACATCCACCGCTTGAGGCAGCTGCCCCTCTCTGGCCAATGGTAGGGCTGGCTCTGGATCAAGTAGAGGTCATGAAAGACTGGGAACTGCAACCATTTGGTGTGACTTTCCCCCTCTTTGCTATAACGCAGGGCTGTTGAACCTCTTTCAGCCTGAGGGCTGGATTTCATTTCGGAGAAGCTCTCCAGGGCTGCATTCCAGTGGTGGGCGGTGCAAAGCGGGCATGGCAGAAATACCAAAAAACACCAGCGTATTTCAGCTGAAAGCTCTTACTGACAGTAACGAAGTCTTAAGAGAGGCATTTCAACCTTTTAGAAACCACCAAACCATCGACAGGCAGGGGAAAGGCAAAGGGCCAGATTGGGAACCCCAAGCAGGCCGGTTCAACACCCCTGCTATCATGGCGAGGTAACACAATGGTGAGATGTAATATAATTGCGCGGTGAAGTTCCTCTCTCTCCTCCCACCTCACCTCACTGGTTCTTAGCCATGGGGGGCTAAGCATTGCCACAGAGTGATGACATCGTGCCATGCGTTGTGTTTACTAAACATTACAAGGAAGAGGAGGCAAAACGGTGTGACAGCAACTGCTCCTTTGTAATGTTACAGCTGTCACCCAGCCAGTCCTTTGGTTATGTGGAAAGCTACTTAAGGTGCAATCCTATGCACGTTTAGACAGAAAAAAGTCCTACTACTCCCAGCATTGGTGAGAACTGTAGGACTTTCTCTGTCTAAACGTGCATAAGATTGCATCCTTCATAATGGTCACTTGGTTTTTCATCAAAGGTTGCTAGCAGTTAGGACATGGTATCCTGAGAGGTGGGAAATCCCTCCCTGGGTTTGAATGAGATACCCATCAGAGTTTGGGGCAGGTGACACACCTCTCCAGCTAAAAGGGAAGGGGAGATAAGACTGTGTGTGAGAAACGGCAGTCTTTGAAGATGGCAAAATGCAGAGGCAGAGGCAGAGAGAGGGTGGGAGGGTGAGGGAGACTGATCCGGGAGTTTCTGGCTGGAGTTAATTGAAACTGGCAGGGCAGCCTAGAGGGGGTTGCTTTTGAGGGACTCATCTGCCTTGTAGGGCTGCCTCTTTGCCTCCACATATTCCCTGCTTCTATATTCGCAACTCCTTAACTCTCGTCTCCAGTGCTCCACAAGAATCCAGACTGGGCAGTGCTGGCCCCAGAACCTGCCACTGCTTGGAGAATTGTGGGTGTGCAAATCCATACTATATAGTTAATCCCACAGAGAGATCGCATTTGGGAGCAGGGCGCCCCTCCATACAACTGCCCGATCCCCACAAGGTACAAGGCAAAACTGGAGCCCTGACTCTTTCTTGTAACAGGAGAGTATGAGCTGAGTGAATGGACTGCTGTAATGTTGGGACCACTGGAGGCACACTTCCCTGAATGCTTTCTTACTGACCTGGAGTTGTTAAAGCAACAGAGATAGTCTTCAGGTCGGGAGTTGGCAACTGTGGTCAGCAAGGGAGTGGGGTGCAGAGAGAAGGTAGACTGCAAGATATTTCTCAACATTAAAAGTGCTATAAAGTAGTGAATAATAAGAATTACAAAAACAAAAGTTTTGCAGATTAAAGCTGCAATCTTTAATCTGAAAATTTACTTGGAAGTAAGCACCACTGAGCTCAGCAGGGCTTCTTTCTGAGTAAACATGCATAGGATCTGGCCATACAAGTTCTCGACAAGTGAGGAATAAAGTATGGGAATTCCCTGTTCTTATCGCTCTCTTAATTGGTCCAGGTAAGGGCAGAGAGGTCTCCTCCCTTTCTGATCTTTGAAATTTAACAATATGATAAACAAGGCCTTTTAAGTCTAACCCCTCTTCCTAAAAATGAATTCGGACAGCATTCCAGCAAAGCTATGCACCCATATCAGAATACTTTTTCTGCCCTTCTATGCTTGCTCTTTCTTCGATCCGTCTCAATGTAAAACCCCGAGCAAGATCATGATGAGGAATTATTAAAGTGGTACTTCGGGAATGATATATAATGTTTGCCAGTTTTCTAAGAAACAACAGACATATTGTCCTCTGATTTATTTTTGATCAGCGCCTGGTTTCTAAGCACTACAGAAATAATAAATATCATCATGATCATTTACTGAGGTGTGCAGCTCCCTATGATAGTAAAGATCATAAATGGACAAGTGCAAGATAAGAATCGTACCTCGTATAAAAACCCCTGAATCATACAGCATTAAATCATAATTGGAAATAACAGAATAAAACACACAAACCCCATATAAACCACCACCAAAAAGTCCAAACTGTTTTTCTTACAGCTTCATGAGCCAGTGAGAGCTTTCAGTAGTTCTAGAAATAAACAAAGATCTAAAGCAGGTATTATTATGATTATTATTATGATTATTATTATGATGATTATTATTATTGTAAAAGATTGCAACCTTAGATTATCTGCAAATTGCATAAATGTGTTGCATCACATAATTATATCAAAGTTATTTGCAAACATTATACAAACTGGAATGCTTTAATATGAGACACAACAAAGTACATACGTTTATACGAAAAATGAGAGCAATCATATAAAAATATAATGGGGGATGCATTAAGTTAGCAGTGCTATCAAGGGTAGAGATGAAGGAAAGTGAAAAAATCATCATTTTTGTTTCTGGAAGTTGCTCATTGGTACAGAATTTATCTCGGCACATTCAGAGGCATAAATTTGCTTAAAGTCTCATTGGTATTATTCAAGGCCTTTTAGAACAATTCCATTTGATTTATGATATTTAATGAATTCATACCCATGTTAAGCCAATATAGGGCCTTCAGGGATAATTACGCCTGATTTGATGTACTTTAATGTATCCTACTTACCAACCCCACACATTTTACAAATAAAATAAAATGATTTCTAAAGGCATGTTTTCATTCATTTGGAATGTAAACGTTTTAGGGGCAGGCGAGGGCCATAGTTCCTCTTGTCCTGGATTGCACTGATAACACTATTGGCACTCAATGATAAAAACAAACAAACAAAGAGAGAATTTACTTTGCCTAGTTCCTACGTATTCAATGTGATCATCGCCTGGTTAAGTGATGCTCCTTTGGAATTTGCAGATCCTTCTGACCTTTCCCCCCTCTTCCCTGCCCTTTCCCCTTCCGCTGTCACTTCTCTTTTCACAGTTTTAAGCCCTTCTTATTTTGGATGTGTTGCCATTTTGTTTGAGCTTAAATTGGTTGCGTTTGATAAAGCTATACTTCTTTCTGCTTTCGGTAATTCTGGCACCTCGTACTCCCAAGGACAGATTTCCACACGAGAGGTTAAAAGTTTCTGTGAGTTACTAGTTGATGACCTCTTAGAATCGGAGGGAAGCTCATTCCCTGCTAGAGTGGAGGCTGCATTTTTGGTCTGGTCTCCCAGTTTATTGAGAAAATCTTTCTCTGCAGTTTGTGTTGTTGCCTTTTGGGGCAGTTCCTTGGGTTCTCCAGCACAAACACTGACAGAGTGTTTATTAATATGTTCCTCTTTTATCCCAGGAGTTTCCTGCTGAGCCTTGGGACTCAAATGCTTTTTCTGGTCTTCTTCCACCTGTTCTTCTTGACTCTCCCATGGGCACACTTCACATCTATCTATGCTCTTTTGATTGAGTAGCTGATGTCCTTCAGTAGACTTGTGATGAGTTTTGCCCTTTGTCTGTGAAGGATGGGGTTTCTCCGATTCGGAGGAAGCAATGGACACATGCTTTTGAACTTTATAATCAGAACTCCCAGTCCCGGGGCTATGGTCATAGATTTCCCAAGGGCACACTTCTCCTATATCAACACTGTTCTTTGGCAGTGACTTACCTGCTCCCACATCAGGATTTCCAGATGCCTGACTAGACCTTTGTTGTTTCATTATCCCAGATTTATGGGGCTTCCTCGACTCATCTGTGTGGGCAGAGTTCTTTCGGTGCGAGTCTTTATGGTCATTTTTCTCAGAAACCGAGTGCTTTTTGCTCACCTCTTTGCCCTTCACTTGAGACTTGTGGGACTTGCCACTTTCTTCACTTTGCATTTTCCCTGCTAACCCCAGTGTTTTCTCCTTGGCACTGGCAATAACGCTGAGTGATTTCTGCAACACTGACGTTCTCGGGTGGAGGGGTTTCTTATCAGCACTTAAGTTGTGAGCGCTCACAGATTTGCACACCAAGGGGACATTTTCTGTGGATGTGGCTTCAGCTGTTTCTGCAGCTTTTTGGTGGGCTTCTTCCCTGGGAGAGAATCCAGCAAGGAATTCTCTGTAGCTGTTATGACTTCCGCACTTTCTGTAGTTAAGCTATTGGACTCTTCGGTTGGGTCTCGAACATGGTCATAAGTGCTATGAGATTTTTTTAATGAGAAGACTCTGTTTCTCAAAGAGTCCTCCTTTGGTTTGATGTGTCCGCTGGAATCTGGTGGATTTTTCCTTGGCATGGTGGTATTCTTTGACACCCCATGTTCTAGGAGGTCCTTTTCCTCTCGTGAGCACTGCCTGGTGACCGTCTCAGGGATTTCGGTAATTCTTCGCATGATTGAGCGACCCAAACCCTTTTTGAGCACCTCTTTTTCTGAAGGTGTGGATTGTTGGTGATCATCTTTTTCCTCTTATAGATCTCTAGCTGGGCATAGAGCTTCTTCAGTTCATCCTGCAAAGCAAAGGGACAAATAAGTAAGGGCTGTACATATTCAGTCAAAGGCAGTGTGTTGCAGTGGCTAAAGTTTTGGGTTTGGATATGGGGAACCCAAATTCAAAGCCTCACTCAGATATGAAGTTCAAAGTGTGGTTCTGAGCAAATCAAAACAACAGGGGATGGGCAGTTAGTTCCTTGATTCTTCCTCCTGGTGATTTTATTTTTTCCAGTTAAATAAAGACACTGGAAGCTGAAATTAGGAGTGGACAGCACAACCAATGGTACAGTTAGGCCATTTTAGACGTTCGTCTTAATGGTCTTATGGGGGACCACTCTCTTCAGATGCTGATGGGTATTTCTTCTCTTATTTAAAACACGGAGGCTGATAGAAGGAAACACACATGCCCTGGGCTGAAACCTGTTTGAAGCTGGGGTTGCACATAGTCCCAATCAGACTGAGTTACAGCAGATCATCTCTTCCAACAGATGATGAAGAGAAGGACAGAATCCAGCCCTCCATTCCCAATTCCTTCTTCCTGAACAGACTATCAGGAGAATCGAACATGGGCCTGAAAAACATGTGCCCCCATTTGCACATACATTTCCTATTGGACTGGGGTGCCAATGAAAAAACAACACATTTTTAGCAGCGCACAGGAAATGAATGTGATTTCATAAAGTTTAGCATAATACATTGACAAGGATGACAAAACATGTGACACTAACCTAAAGACCTTCTTCAAAAGTGATTGGAAGAACCTATCTAGCTAAGATATGAAGTAGTCCTTGTACTGGATTCTTCATTCCTGGACAGCCTTCCCCAGTCTGATGTTTTGGTCTACAACTCCTATCATCCCCAGCCAGCACGGGAGTTGTAGTACAAAACATCCGGAGGGCACCAGATTGGGGAAGGTTGTTCTAGGCAGTCTGACTGACTCTCCAGCAAGAGGCAAGACTGTTGTCACTTACATTGGACTGGTTTTCCCACATTGTGGTTTTTATCGGGACTGAGCCAGCCACCATTTTGTACATTTTTTTGAAACGGAAAATGTTCCAGGAGGCTTAAAAAAAAACAAACATGAAATTTACAAGGTTGGCACGTACCCTAATGTCTTCTGGGTCCAAGCTATGCTCACTCCAAGCTGAATTGATACTGCTGTTCAGATAGGATCCAGATCTCCCCATGTCGAGCTCATCTTCATAGGCTTCGGTAGCTATATCATCTCGCAGATTATTGCTTGAACGGGAAAACTGGAAGAGTATATGTGAGATTTTGAAGTGAATGCCTTGGTCAGTATACTAATAACATGGAGGAACGTGCACCTGCTGCTTACTAAGCTTCATTTTGACATGACCGGGGGCAGATCCAGATTTAGGTGTGTGCAACTGGGCCGGTGGGAGTGGGCTTCCCTGCCCCCTCCTCCCCTTGGCAGCCCCTCTAGCCCCCTGCAAATGCTACACATTTGCAGGGGACCCTGCTGAGTGGGGTCTGCTGTGGCGGAAGGGGAGAAACGGAAGGCCAGAGGCACCTTCTGTGAGAGGAGCCCTCCTGTTAACGGTAGGCAGATCCTGGATCCAACCTCTGGACACAAACGCTGGCTCTCACTTGGTGGGTGTCATGCAAGGCCACAGCTACAGGAGGGCCCATGTGAGTAGGTCCTGTTGGGGATATTTCAGTCCCGCTCCCTGAATTTTCATCTTTCTTTAAAAGAAAAAGAAATGGGGGGGGGGAGAAAGAAAGAAATCTGTGTCTAGCCCTTCTATGCGCATAGAAAAAAGGGGAAATGTGTAGACATTCTGCCCAAGCATCTGGTAAAGCTACTCCAAACTGGTGGGGGCTTGGCACATTTTAATTTTTTTTTAAATCTTAGGTTATTAAAGATGTTAATCGATCATAAATTAACAGCACAATCTTTTGAATCTTTACTTGGAAGTAAATCTTGTGATGTCAAGGCCTGTAGCCTAAATAACTGTAAACATGTTAGGGCGCGATCCTATGCAAGCTGGCTGGGGCATGCTAAGAATTGTAGGCCTTTTTTCTGTCTAAACATGCATAGGATTGCGCCTTTAGACTACTTACATGTAGGTTTTTGGCTTAGGATACCCCTTAACCCACCACCAAAACACTTCTGCCTGCGTGTTGTCTGCGGCCACTGCCTGCAGGGCATGTGTATGATTATTAGTCACTGGAGGTGGACAGCTTTGTGTTATTTCAGGGGCCAGGGCTGAGAACTCGAAGCCCCAGCTAGCATTAGCTGAGCATGTATTGCAGCATATATTAGGATTGGAAAAAATATTAAAGAAGGTGCTTTCTGAATTCTGAGACAATTACACATTTGAACAAACTGGTGCTTCTCACTCAACGTAGTGCAGCTAACAGAGTCCAGGGATTGGCTACCCGATGAAGTTTCCATTCTAAACTACTTATTAACTCTTTGCAGATTATCAGAGGTCTGCTACTATACCAGTGGATTGAGAATTGTTCTGTCTGTCTGTCTGTCTCCATCCACATTATTAAGTATACTGATGTGCTAAAACACCAAGAGTGCCAAAAAATGAACATTGGCTTGGTATACAAACATATTAGCTGGGGGGGGGGGATGCAAGTTACCTTGCAGTTCTATATAGATATATCTGCACATTATCATAAACATTTCTTAAAATCTGAGATGATTTCTCAGACTGAGAAGATTTTCTCCAGCAACAACACCTTAGGCTATTTTCTAATTTGAACAGACTATTTCCTAATTCAACAAATAAGTGCTACAAAGCATTATATTGCAGTTATATTGATCTGCCGGAGAGCCAAAGTATACATTATGTGGGAGATCTGTGATTGGAGCTCCTGATGTTTTCAAAGCAGCCCCAGGGAATCCAAATTAGACCAGTGGCACGGGGGAGGGGGAGTGGTACTTATATTTCCCCTCCACTCATGGAGCTCAGAGCAACTTGGGAGGATGATTTCAATTGTGGAAACAACAAAGGAGAAAGGATTAAATAACCCCTCCCACAAGGCAATTGTTCCCCGTCTAATTTGGAGCCCTCTGCAGCCATTTTAAAGTAAAACAAAAATCAGGGAGAGTTTCAAAGACTTCCTGCATAAGATGTCTTTGTCCTGAGGCTTGACAAGAGAAAAGGGTAGAGGAAGAATACCTTCGGGATCAGAAGCAACCCAACGGTGACTGTCACAGTCAAGTGTGTGTGGGCAAAGAACAGCATCAGCGTCCAATCAGACTGAAGTCTTGAGGCAAGACTGAACCTGAAAATAGAATTCACACAGGGTTGGCAAATGCATCTCCCTCCACTTTCCTCCCCCGTGTTGAATATCACACATCCTTAAATTATTCCTGACAACACTGGTAGAGCAAAATCCTAAAAAGAAAGATGTTGGTCTCACATTGCATTGTTCAGCTGAAGAGAGAGTATTGCCTGTCTCTCCCTCAACACACATACTCATGCCCTGACCCACAGGCTGCTCATATAGGCACATGGGAGTTCTAATGTGCACACGGAGTTCATGTGCATGTGTCCAATTGTGTGTGTGCAAAGCCATCCTTGACGTGCCATTCCCAAATGGAGTGGAAACGTGCAGGCCTGGCTCCAGGTGTGAGAGGGGTCCTGACAAAGTGCCCTCTGGTGAGCCCTCTCTGAGGCCATTGGCCTTAAGAATGTAAGCAAGAACATAAGAAGAGTCCTGCTGGATCAGACCAAAGGTCCATCTAGTTCAGCTTTCTGTTCACGCAGTGGCCAACCAGCGGCCTGCGGGAAGCCCACAAGCAGCACCTGTGCAACAACAACTCCCTCCTTCTCACGTTCCCCAGAAACTGGTGTACATAGACATACTGCTTCTGCTATACTGCCTCATCTTGTGGTAGCAAATTCTATGCACTATGTAAAGAAGTACTTCCTTGTATCTGTCCAGCATCTCCTACCAATCAGCTTCATGGCATGACTCCGGGTTCTAGTATTATGAAAGAGGGAGAAAGAGAGGGGGAAAGTGTCTACTTTCTGCATACGATGCATAAATCTGTACGCCTCTATCATGACTCCTTTTTTCTAAGCTAAACGTTGTAACCTTCCCTCATAGAGGAGTTGCTCCAACCCCCTTGATTATTTTAGTTGCCCTTTTCTGCACCTTTTCTAACTCTACAACAGGGCCCAGAACTCTACACAGTATTCTAAGTGTGGTTGCACAGATCTGTGTAAGGGCGGCAGTATAATTTCGGTAGCTTAGAAAAAGAAAGATATAAACTAAGGCATTCTGCATAAAAGATTTAATTGGGGGTTGGACCTACTACGGTAACTCAAGTTTGTTCTTTACCTGTAATATGTAACAAGCCACTATGAGAAAACCCTTCCTGCATCATTCATAGGCAGACAGCACACACTCTTATAGCCAGTCGACAACATCTTGAACGAATGTCCTACTTTGCAGAAGAAATGCTTTCATTTGAGGTCATCTGACATGCATCTTAGCCCAACTGACCACTTAAATTGCATTGTGGGAAGAAACTTGAAAGCAAACCATTAAGAAATAGGGATGTACGGATTTTGTTAAATCTGTTCCATCTGTGTTTTGCGGACTGTCAGGTGTCTTTTGTTCCATCATCTGCTCGTTGATGGAATCGGATTTGTGTACGAGAATTTACTCCTGCTTGCAAATGCACATGAGTGCTAATGTGCATTAGCTCAAGTGTGCATTCACGCTAATGCGCATTAGTGCAAATGTGCACTCGCGCAAATAAGCACTTGCGCAAATGCGCATTTGCACAAATCCTCCCCCAAAATTTAAAAAACAGTCCGCAAGTCCACAGAATCTGCATGACTAGTAAAAAAAGCTGGTCCGCTGCAGAATCCGCAGGCCGGATTCACAGAAATCTGAACTCATTTGAATCCACTGCAAGAATTTCTCTGACATCTCTACTAGGAGCTGCTACAGGTCACTTGCCTAATTGTATGGAATATAGCAGAGATAATGAGCTCAATGTGAACTGCAACAGCCATATAGCGTGGCTCGTGAAACGCCGAGGGTACTGTCCGCACTGCATAGCAGAGATAAACGCCCCACAAGAGGAATAAAAATTCAGCTGAAAGAGGAACAGAAAGAAAGAAATTGTGCCATTAATATTTGTGGATCAAAAACAAGATAGGAAATTTGAAATTATCAATCCTATCCTCCTTTTCTGTGCATCTGCATTAAAAAGTCAATTACCAGATGGATGCATGTGCTCATATACTTTCAGATACCAGAATTGTACATCCGTCACACAATGCTATTTCACTGCTTGCATAACCACCAATGATCCAGTATGTGCTGCAATGTGGATCCAGTAAGCCTGCATGTGTTAGCACCTCCCATTCATTTCAATGGAGGGGAAAGCATCATCCATACAATGGGATGCACACACAGTATTTCAGCCTCCTTGTATATAAGGCCAGGAATGTTACTAGCCTGATTTTTATTTTCACTGGCAGTGCCATCAATTTTTTATTTTTTTTTAATGCAGGAAAAGTTATTTCCCAGATCTGCTATGGTGCAGAATTATGGGGATGGGGCAGTTTAAGTTCTTTGGAAGTGATACAGAACAAACTTCTGAAAAGTTTACTGGGTTTGCCCCAGGGTACTCCAGCTGCAACCTTTTGAGCTGGTGTGCCCGCTATTAAAGCTAGAATACTTGAGACACTAAGTACTTTCTAAAGCTGAAGCAAATGCCTGATTCTAGGCTACCAAAACTATGCTTCCAGGGAAAACGAGGCCCAAAAAGCTGGAAAATGAGGTGTGAAGCGCTGTCCAAGGATTAGGACCTCTCATTTGAAACATCGGGGACAATTGACTTTCGAGGGATGAAAAAAAATTTGGTTAAAATGGATAAGGGACAAAATCCAACAGGGTGCGTACGCCTCCGCCAATTCTCTTGCGCCGTGCTGCTTCTGTTGCACAAGTGGCGGGTCCCACAGATTCCACTGCGTGAGCAGGACCCATCACTTTTGCAACAGAGTTTTAGCGCTTCCCAGAGGAAGCCCGGGAATGAGCATAAATACTCGTGTCTCGATAGGGTCAGGTCGGTGGAGCTCCCTTATGCGAGCTCCACCGATCTGCTCCGCTGCAGAAACGAGCATTTTTGTTCATTTCTGGTTGCCCTGGAAGTGCTTAAATCTTCGTTCCACAAGTGGTGGGTCATGCTAGTGGACGGGAATTGGCGAAGCATGAGGGAATCAACTGAGGCGTAAGCGCCCTGTTGGATTCTGCCCAAGGTGTCCAACATAGATTGCAACTGGGATATGGAAAACCAAGCAAACACCAGGTTTTCCCTGTGGTATAGGCATATAAAAGTAAATCATACTCTGCAGCAGTACTTACATGAGTTTACATTTCCATTATTAAGAAAGGCTTTCACCAAGCTGTGCTTTCAAACTATGCCTACTGCCTGTTTGGAAGGAAACTTCCTTAAAGTTCCATGGGACCAGTGTCTCTCTGTTGGTGGGCAGGGAGAAGCAGAGGATACCTGAGACTGTTTGCTGTACTGCCCATTGTATAGGGCACTTGGAGAGAAATTTTTATTAGATTGGTTTGAAATTTTGCACAATTGTAGACCCCATCAGGTAGATCATGGAAGCCAAGTGTCAATTTATTAGCTCAACAGGTCATTTTTATAAGCAGTAGAATTTTGAGGCTTATAATGGCAGAACCCTTTTTGGAGGGGGGGGTGATTCACCTTAACTACAGTTTTTTTCTAATAGCCTTGCTAACCTCTGAAATGAATGTGATTAAATTGGCTATTGCCTATAAAAGCTCATACCACAATAAATATGTTAGCCTGCAGTCCTAAATCTGCTTATTAGTTACGTTGACTTCTGAGTAGACATGTTTCAGATCATGTTGTTGGTTTCTAAGATGCAACTGCATTTGATATGGAGGAGGGGCAGTTTTCACTCCCCTATACAACACTCCGTTTAGTCTTTTTTTTTTTTAATTCCACCGTTGCTTTAGAGCCAAACCAGCCTGTGTATGTTTACTAAACATGCTCATGTCTCTCTATAGTTTGGCCCTGGGGTAAGGTGGATGCCTAGATGGGACAGAGGGGTTTCAGGTATTGCACCCAGGCGGTGGAACGCCCTTCCTTGAGTTTAGCCTCCTCCCTTTTGGCTAGCTGTCAAAGTGTAAAAATGTTTCTGTTTCAGAGGGTGTTTAGGGGACAGGATTAGTTTTATTCCACACTGTGTTTTTATTCTTGCTGCTCTTTGCTCTCATGCTCTCTGCTTGCTTTTGTTTTTATTATTTTGTCATGCTGATTGTTTTTAACTGCTTTCCTTGTTGATAGCCATTTTGGATGTTTTTCAAGCAGAAAACTGGGTTATAAATGCTTTTTAAATAAATTAAATCCAATACATTGATCAGCCTTGCATTTAACTACTCACCTGGACACCAGAGGCGACCAAGAATTCCATGCAGGTGAGTGAGCAGGCAGGCAGAGGAGGGATGCATCACCCTTTCCCTCCCCTTGCTTGTTGTCCACACTGGCCACAGAGGAAGTGAAGTATTTTCCTCCATGGTCAGTATGGAAACACAGTGGGCTGGTGGAAGAGGGAGAGATTGCTCTGTACCTCCTCTGCCAGCAGCCTGCTACATTTCTGTGCTTGCCGTGGAGGAAGGCAAATCCCTTTTTCTGTAGCCAGCACAGGCAAGATCCATCGCTCTTCTGCCAGCCCAGCCAACCAGGGCAAAGGCCATTTTTAAAAATAGGCTAAGGGGCTTGTAACCTCTTAGCAGGATAATAAAAATAAAATCAATCTATCAATCTTTCTTTATTTGCTTAATACCAAAGCTCATCGCAAAACATAAAAGAAGTGGACCTCCAAAGAACCCGAAAACAAATCCACAATAAAGGATGAAATCAGATAATCTCCACCACTAATATAGTTAGACATAATTCCATCTAATTTTAAAACAACCTTTGCAAATAACGAAACTTGATACATATTTGTTCTGATCAGCCAAAAGCATACAAATTTTCTCAAAATCTGAAATCTCAGGACACATTTTCTGCTCTTCAACCACCAATGTAATTTTAATTTGTTTACAATGTTTTGTTTTTGTTACTTTTATCTGTTTTTGTCTTTTTATTGTTCACTGCTCCAGAATCTGCTTGATGTTGTTGTTGTTATTTACAGTATTTGTATACTGCTCCACAACAACAACAACAACAACAGTGTTAGCATAAAAACACATTTTCTCCTGCATTGGCCATATCACAATACTCTTATGTGATCAAGCTGGGTGACCTAAATATGCAGTATTTTGGAAGGAATGGGGTCTCTTGGCAGTAAGCAGTCCTTTAAGTCTGAAAGCTCCAGGCTGGAAATCCCCAAAGAAGCCCTTAAGCTGTGATCCCAAACATACTTACAGTCTGATCCTTGGAATTATTGGTCCAGCAAACAAATGTGTAGCATAAGGATGGCTTGCCAGCACATCACCACGGCACGTGTCCTTGCATTACTGACCAACCCCAAACAACCCAGGATGTTGACCCAGAACAGCAATGGCTGTCAATGCTAACACTAGATGCAGGTGCACAGAACCATTACATGGCAAAAAGCAGGTGGCGAAGAGGTACAGCATGCCTTATCTATAAAAAGACTGAGTAAACAGGTACGTTCTTTTGCTCACCAGCTCTATTCATCTGCTAGAAAATAGATGAATTTTTCAGCCCAAAGGCCAAATTCAATTTTGTAGAAGCTATTTGGGGACCACGTTCCAATGGTGGGTACGGCTTAAGGCCAAGGGGGTGAGGCCAAGGGGAACATGCAAAATACAAAACATATCAGCATATTTTAGCTGCCAGTCACCAAGCCTTAGGAGAGGCATTTCAATCTTCTAGAATGGGGGAAAAACTGCACAGAAGCTGGGAAACCACCAAACCATTGGTAGTTGGGGGAAAGGGCTGGGGTCACAGGTAATCACTGGAGGGCCAGTTTGGGACCCCAGGTGGACCAGAACATAGCAATGTGTTATATAAGGTGATCACAATTCGTAAGTAGTATATCTTTCTTTACAACGGCTTGGGTGAGAATGAAGACAGGCACCTTCTGGATAATGTCCCACTCTGCGTTCTGTAACAGGTTCTTGCTTCACTGAGAAAAAAAAATATGGCATCTTCTCTAATTCACAGAATGCTGTGCAATGAATTGAAGCCTTACAACTTAAAATCTCATTGCATCTTTGCCCCTCCTCACAATATAGGATTCTCTGGGCAGCTTTGGGAGGCCTGGGGGTCATTTTTGCATCCTGGACCTGCCCTTCTGCAGGCCGTAATCTCCCCCCAAAATATTTTTTTTAATTTTAAACAAAAAATATTGCACCCAGAACACTGTAGAGGACCAAATAGGTCCAATCTAGCTTGTATGCAAGCTAAATTAGGGCAGCTACGGAGCCCAAAAAGGGTCAAATCTAGCTCTAGATACCACTTTTTTCATAAAAAAGAAAATACATTCTTGTTAAACTTTTTGGGGTGTGTGGGAAGCACTGAGGGGGAGTTGGTGGTGGCCACATATTGTCCTCCATGTTACACACCTTACCTGAGTTCAGCTACATAACCTTAATCTCTGCAATCAAATCTGATTTTAAATTGGCTCGGGGGATCAAGGTCCAAGTGTGTGTAGGGCAGTGGTCCTGTAAGCTCATTATTATGAGGAAAGGAACTGAGACAAAAATATAGATCATGGAGTATTTATTAAAATATTTTTCATAGATTTCATAGATCATAGAGTTGGAAGGAGCCTACAAGGTCATCGAGTCCAACCCCCTGCTCAAAGCAGGAAACTAGAGGAGGGGTCTCCCATCCAAGTAATCACCAGGCCTGACCCTGCTTAGCTTTCCATACTCAGACAAGCTGAGCCAGCGTGAGCAAACATTCTTCATCAAAAGATACCAGGACAGGGTACAAAATGTAGGGATGGAGGAGCATTTCATTCAGTTTGCACTGTGATACAAACTTAGCAGATTTGCACCTGCCGAATCAATATGCAAAACAGAATGCCATTGTCCTTTGGTATTTCCAGTTCTCCAGATTTTGCAATGCAACTCTCCAGGGGGAAAAAAAGTGTACAAAAATGCATATAATAGGGAAATGTGTGCACAAAAATATGTATATTAGTGAAAGAAACATACAAAAAGGGCATTATGTAAGGGGAAACTGTTTGCAAAAAATGCATGTATTTGGCAAAAGTGCATGCATTTAAAATAGTTATTTTTGGAGAAATGCATAGAAAAATATGCATTGTGGACTTTAAAAAAAATACAGACACCTGCTGAAACGGGATGGAAAAATGAGAAACTGAGAAAAGCTTCTAGTTTGAGAGAGTAGCTGCTACTGTATGTGACATGCTCTCTCAAGAACTACAGGTCCCAGAGTTCCTTCATTCCTACAGGTATTTCCTGTACACCACAGGTGGGTAACCCTCAGCTGCTTTGGCACTGTGAGGGATAGGGAGAACTCAATCAGTTCGTTAGTGGATGGAAGACTTGCTTCTTTTGTTTTCCTACATAACAATTGTCAATTGTCACACATGACGTCTTCTGTAAAAATAATAATAATTACATAGTAGAGTAGATGAGATACTGGAATAATTTCTCCCAAAGTTTAGGATTAAGAAGTTGGAGCTCTGTATTTTGTTTTTAGTAGTATGCAAAGCAAGAGTCGATCAGATCGGGAAGAAATGTTTGCCTATCAAGACTCACAAGAGAATTATGTGGTGTTTTAATACTGAAGGTTCCCAAAGGCAATTTGGGAGACAATTACTGCGCCATTTGCTTCTCCACTTTCTCTTCTATTTTCCTCCTTTCACCCTTTTTCTGCCTTTGTTCATGTCTCCCATGGCAGATGGCCCCTTATGACGCCTACATCACACTTTGAGAACAGCAACTGCAGGGCAATCTTGTAGTAGAGGCTGCCAAACAGAAAATATAATCATCCCCCCCCCCCAAGAGTAGCTACCACTCATTTCCCCCTCTTCTTCTATATGCAAACTATATTGGGGGGAAATGCCAACATCTGCTCCTCTACCTGAGGAGTTGCAGTAGGTTGGGCTTTTAGCCTAAGAAGAATATATATATCTGTTGTCATGAAAGTGCCTCTTTTCAAGAATCCTTGGGCAAATTAGACTGTCATTTAATCTAGTACAAATTGGGAGAACCCTGTTAACAAGGCAATCCATTTGTCAGGGTTTAGTTCTGCCCAGGCCTGGAATTTGGGGTCTCCTCAGAGGAGAAGCCAGGGGAGCACGCACGAATGCCCCACCCAGCTGACCACCAGAGGCCCTGAAGAACTGTCGGATCCAGACATCCCAGGCCTAGAACCAGAGGTCTCCAAACCAGTTGCTTGGGTTCCTAGATGGCTTTTGGACCCTCCCTCATAACCCCCACGGCCACAACAGCAGAGAAGATGGTGAGCCTGGTAGCTAGGAACTTCAGGACTGCCAATGAAGTGTCCAGCTAGCTGCATGTGAGTCTACTGGGAGGGAGGAGGAGGAAGCATGAACAGGCCTGTGGCTCACGCTGGCTCAGCTTCTCTGAGCATGGAAAGCTAAGCAGGGTCATGCCTGGTTATTACTTGGATGAGATACACACACCCCTCTAGTTTTCTGCATTGAGTGGGGGGTTGGACTCGATGGCCTTGTAGGCCCCTTCCAACTCTATGATCCTATGTGTAAACACCTGCCCCGATCAGGGTCTGGCTGACGGTCAGGAAAGGGCAGAGTCTCCAGTTACTATATTAGCTTGCAATATGAGCTGAATCACCACTGAAGCAACAGCTCCCTTAGAGCTCCATGCTGGTTGGGAATGATGGGAGTTGTAGTCCAACATGTCTGGAGGGTATCAGGTTGGGGAAGGCTGGCTTAATGTCAATGCATGAGCCTCAGGCTTATGCGTTTCTTCTGCCCGTTCCTCCCCTAGCATGGCCACAAGGAGATTGGATACTTTCATGGCAACTTGTTGGGTCCAAACCTGAACAAACTTTGGTCAGTGAAACAAACCAATGTCAAACCATGGTTCATGACCCTGGCTTGTTTCATTAAGCCAAAGTTAACACTAACCATAGTCCCCAATGTGGAATGTAACAAATATCTGCAGTTGGTTGAAAACGGATACAAAAGCTGCTAATTGCCTCATAGACTTGGAAGGAGCCTACAAGGCTATCGAGTCCAACCCCCTGCTCAATGCAGGAAACTGGAGGAGGGGGTCTCCCATCCAAGTAATAACCAGGCTTGACCCTGCTTAGTTTTCCATGCTCAGACAAGCTGAGCCAGCATAAGCCACAGGCCTGTATCCTTGCAGCTGTGCTGGAGGAAAGGTGAGGGGAAGCACAGGAGCCCAAGGCTTGTCCACTCCAGGCTATTCTGTGCATCACCTCCTAGTTGTGATGTCTCAACAAATGTTAAATAGTAGAATAATCACGAAGAGTCCCTATAGTCACGATGTGCTGGAATCTCCACAAATTTGTCAATCAGCAAATGTTGCACAAAGCAAATACAAATCATACTTAAAAATATGGCTACCGGTATGTATGTTTCAATAATTGTGCAAAACTGTAATGGAGGGGACAAAGCTCATTCTATGCCTAATGAACCTTCATATTGGGAGCCATTAGAAAACTTCTCAGACAGCCATTGGTGCCCTGAGCCCATGCGATAGGCCAGCCTCCCCCAACCTGGTGCCATACAGATGTGTTGGACTATTATTATTTTTTTTAAAAAAATAATTATTTCCAAACATAACAAAAACAAACAGGAGAAAAGGAGGGGGAGAAATAACATGACATAAAAGCATAAAAAGAAAAGGAAAAAAATATTTCACACATCTATTACAAATACACACACACACACACACACACACACCGAAACTGACAGCTGTAGGATATACGCTGAAATGTAGCAAGACCAGTATGATCTTCAGACCGCTGAAGGATAGGTGGTGGGTGTTTATCCTTCCAGTCCAGGCTAATTGAAGTTCGAGTCTCTTTTCAGTTGCAAGGGCTCCCAAAGTCCACTTTTGCTGTCCATATGTTACAGATGTAATGGACTATGACTCCCAATGGCCTTTTTAGCCAGGGATGATGGGAGTTGTAGTCCAACACATCTGGAGGATGCCAGGTTGGGGAAGACTGCTCTGTGCCTATGAAATGGAACTCAGATGACACAGACATCTCCAAAGCTTAGAAAGTGGAGATGTTTGGGCAGCAGAAAAGCAATTAGCATTACATTTGGAATCCTACAAAAATGGGAATCCTTTTCTAATGCATGGACGATGAAGAGTATACATCTTCTAGCTAAGCTTAACATTAGCATTATTTAATTAGCAATAACAAGCATACCATTTTTGTTTGGTGGGAAAAACCCCATTTATTACCCAAAGCACCAATTAAGCAGCTTCAATGTATCCTGCAGAATTGTGTCAGCGGGTGGGGGAATTGGGTTTATACATTTAATTCCAGACTAAAACCATCTGCAGATGTTACCAAAATGTATAGCATTTTTTTTTAACGTGGGTGTTGGAGTGTGCACTGTAATTCTGATTATACAGTGAAGAACAAGGGACAATTTAAGATAATTGTTATTCTGATGAAACTAAAAGATGGTATGTTTTAAGATCAATAGGGAAAGATCTTTTGCATGTTGATGCTACAATATTTCCAAACACGCCCCATTTATTTAGCAGGCCTTCCTAATACATGCTGGCCAGAACCCAAACCACCAGTGTTCATCCAGTGGAACGCTTTGACTTTTTGTCTTTGAACAACTGGCGCCCGTGCAGTTAGGTAATTTTAGACTCTGAACTTAATGGTCTTATTATTACTTCATCTACTTCAAGTTGTGATGAGCCAGCCCTGCTGCATCCCCACCCCACCCCAGCTCATTCTGCTTGGTGTGGTACCGGGCCTCTGTCCCGAAGTCCTGCCCTGAGTGCACCGCTGCACCTGAGCCAAATTACAAATGGCTGTTGAAAGAGCCATCAATTTTTTTTTTCATGGAGCAGTTTTTCATGGAACAGCCATCAATTTCAAAAGCAGTTTTTCATGGAGCATGTGAGTCCGTGCAGAATACTGTTCAAGGACAAATAAGCTGGGCTCCTGGAACAAGTTTGTATGGTTCTTTGGATCCTGGCCAATCTGTCCAAAATATTCCAGTTGCCTATGCTAGCACTTAATACTCCCCCCCCCCAATACTCCCCACTTTGCAATACTCCCCACTTTGGATGAAGTTATAAAAGCCATTAATCAAATGAAGAATAACAAAGCTAGTGGACCAGATGGGATTCCTGCTGAAATCTTTAAAGAAGCCCCCCCCGAACTTGTACAACATCTTCATAAACTCATCGAAAAAATCTGGATAAGAGAAGAGATCCCAGAAGACTTCAGGGATGCCATAATTATCACCCTCTTTAAGAAGGGTGATAGAACAGACTGTGGAAACTATCGGGGCATTTCTCCCTTAGCTACCACAGGTAAAATATTTGCTAGGATTCTCGCAAACCGTCTTCTATTTCAGAAGGGATCCTCCCTGAAACTCAATATGGTTTCCGCCCCTCTAGAGGGACAGTAGACATGATTTTTACTGCACGTCAGCAGTAAAAGGCCGGGAGCAAAATCAACCCCTTTATATGGCATTTATTGATTTGGCTAAGGCCTTTGATACTGTAGACTGAACAGCTCTCTGGACTATCCTTATGAAAATTGGATGCCCCAATAAATTTGTGAATATCTTGCGACTTCTCCATGACATGACGGCAACGGTTTTAGACAACAACGGCTCTCATGGTGCTCCATTTAAAGTGGGATCAGGTGTTAAACAGGGATGTGTTATTGCCCCAACATTATTTGCTATTTTCATCGCCATGATTTTACATCTTCTCAAGGGGAAACTTCCCACTGGTGTGGGAATTATATATCGAACAGATGGAAAGCTTTTTAATCTCAGCAGGCTGAAAGCAAAAAGTAAGGTAATTACAATCTCCGTTGTGGAACTTCAGTATGCTGATGATAATGTGGTCTCCGCACATTCAGAGAATTATCTCCAAACTATCCTAAATGCTTTCGCAGAAGCATACGAAAAACATGGTCTCTCACTTAACATCAAAAAAACCAAAGTGCTTCATCAGCAAGTGCAAGTTAACCCTTTGGTGATGCCATCTATCCAGCTTGGCGGGGCAATACTGGAATATGTCGATCATTTTCTCTATCTTGGCAGCTATCTTTCTGTTACAGCTAACATTGACAGTGAAATCCAGCATCGTTTGAGCTCCGCAAGTGCCGCGTTTTCTCGAATGAAACATAGAGTGTTCGAGGATCGGGATATTTGTAAGAAGACCAAAACACTGGTTTATGAAACCATTGTATTACCAACTTTATTGTATGCCTGCGAAACATGGACTATCTATAAACGTCACTTCCACCTCCTTGAAAGATTTCATCAACGTTGCCTCTGGAAAATCCTGAGAATTACTTGGCAAGATAGGCGAACAAATGTCAGTGTACTGGAAGAAGCAATGACTGCTAGCATTGAAAAAATGATCCTTCAACGCCAACTTCAGTGGACCGGTCATGTTGTTCGAATGTCTGACTGCCATCTCCCAAACCAGTTACTTTATTCCCAACTCAAGGATGGAAAGCGGAATATCGGTGGTCAGTATAAGAGGTTTAAAGATGTTCATAAGGCTAATCTAAAAAAATGCAATATAAACATCGAAAACTGGGAAGCTCTGGCCCATGAACGATCTAAATGGAGGTTGGCTTCTCACAAAGGTTCCATGGACTTTGAAGAAGCCCGAGTGCAAGGCGAAAGGGAGAAACATGCTAAGCGAAAAGCACGTCAAATGAATCCTTTACAGGACCATCTTCCATCTGGTAACCTGTGTCCTCACTGTGGGAAGCTGTGTGGATCTAGAATTGGCCTCCACAGTCACTTACGGACCCATCGCTAGAGTCTACACAATTTTCTTTAGAATTTCCTCCTTTTAAAATTATCCTCTTTTTGAAGGATAGTCCTCTATTTCAGTGGTGGGCAACTTATGGCTCTCCAGATATTTTGGCCTACAACTTCCATCAGTCCTAGCCAGGATAGTCTCTCTCTCTCTCTCTCTGTTGCTTTGTATTTGAACAAATTCAGAAAAGCAAAAGGTCACTTTGTATTAACTGCCACTAGAAACATATCACACAAATGTCACCATAAGGAGAGGGAAGCTTTCATAACCATGATAAACTTTGCTTCTGATGCAATGAATCATCCATTCAACCTTTGGATAAGAAAAACTGTGAGGAAGGAAAAGAGGGTTTTCTCTTGTCTCACACAAAAAGGATGACCTTATAGAGAACTGTGTGTGTGAATGCAAGAGAAATCAGATAGGAATGTCATAGCTAGAACTGTTAATAAATGATTTATAGTGTGAAGCAATACAATTTCTCTAACATTTCATGGTATACTTCTCTGCTAATCCAATAGTCCTCCTGTAAGCCTGAATGATCATGTTTGAATGTCTTCAGGTCTTGTGAGAAATGCCTTGGAATCAGAGACCAAACCAATTAAAGAGTATAGTATGATGTAGTAGTTAGAGCTACTAGCTACTGGGCTCTCCAGCCTTGGATCCCCAGATGTTGCTGGACTACAGCTCCCAGAATCCCTTGCCATTAGCCATACTGGCTGGGTATGCTGGGAGCTGTAGGCCAGCAACATCTGGGGATCCAAGGTTGGAGAGCCCTGAGTTAGAGTGTTGGACTGGGACCCGAGAGATCTGGGTTCTAGTCCCCACGCAGCCTTGCAGCTCACTGGGCGACTGAGCCAGACTCTGACTCTCAGCATAACCTACCTCACAGGGTTGTTGTGAGGATAAAATGGGGAGGAGGAAGAGGATTATGTAAGCAGCCATGGGTTCCTTGCAAGAAAAAGGTGGGATATAAATATAATAAATAAAACAAAATAAAGGCAATGACATGTAAGTGAAGATACAGGGATGGGAGAAGCTTTCTATTTCCAGTCCATGTCGTTTTTGCATGTTTTAACCCATAATTCCATTCTGTTTCTGCAAATGGTTTTTAATATATAAATAAAAATGCTCTCAAAATACACACTGATACCTATTTTAATGTGTATTTCCTATCAAAATACATACTTAAATGTGTACTTTGATATGTCAAAACTGTCAAGAACTGCCTCACAACATTCACAGCAGTGTGAAATCTAGTGGATAGCTACATTCTGACCTGCCCATTAGTCCGAGAGGTGTGAATCAGGTCATTCCACACAGGAATATGCAGAGATCAAATATGTTAAGCATTTCTATGATGACAGGGGATGGCACACCGCAGAGTAAAGGCTACAGTGTTGGCTGCTGAGGTGTTCACTCTAAATTACCTAACAGCTGGCAAATAGGCCAATATGACTGAAATAACTAATGGAAGGAGAAGCTGCTATTATGGCTGCTTAACTACAGTCATGCCTTGGATTGAGAGCATAATTCGTTCTGGAAATGTGCTTGTAATCCAAAACACTCTTATATCAAAACGAAATCCACCCCAAAAAATTTGTACAGAGATTTTTAATTTAAGCCGTGTTACAGTACTTGTATTGCAAGACGTCGCTTGTATATCAAGTAAAAAAAATTTAAATAAATATTTGAAAATTTGCTTGTCTTGCAAAACACTCTCAAACCAAGTTACTTGCAATCCAAGGTATTACTGTATAGCTGGGGAAAAGCAGCATATTTTTTTAAAAAATCTGTCTTACTTATGTCTAGGACTAGGTTGTGTTTTGAAGTCTTTGCTTTACATGACATACTGGGCTGGGAAATTTACCAGTGGTGACATTCACTTGTACATGGTCCATTTCGGTCAAGTTTCTGTAGATTTCAATGGTTGAAATTTGTTGGATGCCACAACAAAAATAAAAATAAAGAAGTGACACTCTGATTGTGTTTGAACATGATTTTGTGTACCTGCATCTAATGCAGTGCAGAAAGGGGGGGGTGCAGGGAGGAGCTCCTGGCATTAGCAGCTAGCTGTTTAATAATTTGTGACATAAAAGGTGCAATCCTATGCATGTTTAGACCAAAAAAAAAAAAAAAAAAGGCCTACAACACCCAGCATTCCCCAGCCAACGCTGCTTTTTGAACAATAGAGAAACCCTTTGAGCCTATGCTGCAGGCTAAAATAATAAAGCCCTACTTCGCCTATCCTATACATTAGCCAATGTACGGTTCTTCCGACAGGACAGAGCCTCAGTCAGGATACCAAGTTTACAGGCTCGTAAGCCAGTCGCAGATGAAGACTGAAGATCGAAACGCCTTCCTGTTAGCAGCCGCATCTCGAGAGAAAAATGGATTTCTTCACATTGTTTCATTAAAAATAATCAATTACATTCACATATAATTGCGTTTCACTTTCTGTGTGTTCAAAGGTTTTTAAATCACAAGTTCATTCCATACTTTTTCCGCATCAGTGCATGAATGGGTTTAAAAAAAAAAAAAAGAAAAAGTCTGCACAAAAATTCATGTGCATTTTCGTGAATAAGAAGATTGGTGTGCAGTTTCATATGCAATTATTCCTAATATACACATTCCCCCCACTTTCTCCTAATATACACATTTTTAAAAAAATTCCACTAATATATATGTGTTTTTTGCATGCAGGTTTTGATCAGAATTTTGCATCGCAACATTTGGAGAAGAGCAAAAATAGAAGGATATTCATGTATTAGTTCAGGAAGTGCAACTTAGGCTAGTTCATATTAATATGTGAACCAAATGAGTTCCACCCCATCCCTACGATTTATATAAAATACACTGCTTTTAAGTCTATTAGGGTGCAATCCAATGGGGATGCCCGTAACCTGCCGAACTCAGAGGATATACAGGCCTGTGGCTCATGCTGGCTCAACTTGTCTGAGTGTGGAAAGCTAAGCAGGGTCAGGCCTGGTTATTACTTGGATGGGAGACCCCTCCTCTAGTTTCCTGCTGCACTGAGCAGGGGGTTGGACTCGATGGCCTTGTAGGCTCCTTTCAACTCTATGATCTATGATTACGTTATGGGCAAGCTATGCAGAGCAGAAAAGGTGCAGAGGCGAAGGTTGGCTCCGTGCTCCTCCCACTCTGCAAAACAGTTAGCTGATTTTGGCCTTCTAACTGAGGCCTGTCGGAGGAGGAGTGAAGGAGGCTGAGGGGCTGCCAGGATACACCGTAACTTGGCAGCGCCGGTCTCCTCCCCTTGCCGGCCCCTCCCCGCTCACTAAACTCCTTGTTGCAACCTCAGAGAAGCAATTAGCACGGTTCTCTGCACTGGCTGTGAGGGAGCAGGGGGATCTGGGCGCGGATCTCCAGCCCAGAAGTTGGAGCGATTTTCCAACCTTGGAGCTGGGAATCCGAAATATCCGATGGCTGTCTAGACACTGTCTCGCAGCCATAGGATTGCTCTGTTACTATCTTGCAGTGGATACATAACAGTGTCACATGCTGAATCTCATAGTTGTTCCCTACAGCTTCCTTTCTAAACTATTTTATACTCTAACATGGCTTTTTCAAAGAATGTTGTTTTCTGCCACTTGCAGAGTTTGTGTCAATAAACACAATGTAAATATACAACTTACCAGTTTACTGATTGACCGGTCAGCTCAACCGGTCAGCTCAACATTCAGTGTGGCAGAATGGCAACACAACCTTCCTAGGGCTCTTTCCATATACTCTCTGGTAACTCTTTCTTCTTTGATCTCCCAGTTCCCAGAGACATTCCTCGGACACTGAGGGCCAAGCTAGACATGTGAGGCCTGTATCTTAAGCACATATTTGCCCCATTCACATATAAACCGGGTGTGGTGTGGCAGGCCTGCTTCTTACACCAAGAGTGCACAACTCATTTTCCGTGGTTAACAGGTGGCCCCTCAAGCCCTATTGCGTGGCTCGCGAAGACCCCCAGCTGGCACCATGAAAATCCTCATGCCGCCGAAAGAACTGCACTGCCATTCACACCACTGAGGCTGCTGTGGCACTGCTGAGTGCTCCGATGCTGCTTCCCCAGTTGCGTTGCCGCCACCACCTGTTTGCCATACTTTGGGGGGGGGGGAGAAAAGCAGCGCACACACGCACACTGCCAATCACCCCCTTCTCCTGGCTCCCCCACCAACTCCTTCCCTGAAAAGTTTCTTCACTCTTCCAGGAATGCTCTAGAGCAGGGCTCTCCAACCTTGGGTCTCCAGATGTTGCTGGCCTACAGCTCCCAGCATACCCAGCCAGCATGGCTAATGGCAAGGGATTCTGGGAGCTGTAGTCCAGCAACGCCTGGGGACCCAAGGTTGGAGAGCCCTGCTCTAGGGTCTGGAGTCAGGGGGCAGGAAGCATAGAGGCCTCTGTGAACAACTGCCGGGTTGTCTCCTAGAAGACTATCAGGCAGATGCTCACAGAGGGCTCTACTCTAAGACACTTTACCCTCTTTGCTGGAACTGCTTCTGCTGCTGCCAGGAGGAAAACAGGAGCACGCTTTTCAAAAGCAAGGAAAAGCAAGTAAATGGTTAAAGTAGAAGTAAACAACTTTACTGGCTGGGAGAGATGTTGGAAGGATACCAACTGAAACATCAATGCACATCATAAATTAGATAGATTTGAAAAATTAAATTAACTTGCTTAATTGGGAGAAGTGGGGGGGAGAAGGAGTATGTGTGTGTATATGTTTGTGTGCATGCACATGTGTGTGCGTGCATATGCATATACAAGTGAGGCCCCCAGCCCTGTATCTGACACCCAGCGCAGCCCTTGGGGCTGAAAAGGCTGTGTTCCCCTGTGTTACACAAACAGGATTGGGGGGGGAGGGGGGAGAGAAGAGAAGCAAAGCCCAACCCTTCCCCCAGTTGACCTTGATGGAAATGGTAATATTGCCTGCTTAAATCAACGAGGTAATGCAACCACTAGTTACAGTGGGAGGAAAGGGTTAATTGAACAATCCCCAGGGTGCGTGTTTTGTAACCCCTCCTCCCTACTTCCGGCCTCTCTTGGCCAGCGACCCTCCCTCCCTCTCCAACCTGATGGATGCACGGTCGGAGCTGGCTTCCAGCCAGTGATCTCCAGTGAAGCAGACTCTTAACACCAAAGACTCTAATATGCCTATACGCATCCAGCATATATGAAATATATGAATAAACGGACTGTAAGTAAAACTAATACAGTAATACCTCGGATTGCAAGTAACTTGGTTTGAGAGCGTTTTGCAAGACAAGCAAATTTTTAAATATTTATTTATTTATTTACTTACTTGATATACAAGCGACGTCTTGCAAGACAAGTACTGTAACACGGCTTAAATTAAAAATCTCTGTACAAATTTTTTTTGGGGGGATCTCGTTTTGATATAAGAGTGTTTTGGATTACAAGCACGTTTCCGGAACGAATTATGCTCTCAATCCAAGGCATGACTGTAAATGTATTCATTCGTTTTAAACCTTGTTTGGAGAATCTGTTTAAGAGCCTTTTAGCAAGGGTTTAGCAACCCACGTGGTGATAACCAGTTTCAATAACCAGGCTGCGCATAAGGGGGAAAACTCTGCTTTTTTGTCCTAACCAGTATAGGACTGACTCCTTCCCATATCCTCCAACACACCTCACTGCACTCCATAGCTTTAAGCCATCGTGCCCCTGCCCTGCTCACTACTGGTATCAAGGCCAGGCTGGGGGGTGGGGGGACTGCTTAAAAGCAGAGGGATGCCATAAAGGAAGAGTGGGGTGGGGGGAGAAGGGATTTAGTTATATCCTGCCTTTTTGATTTTCATGGGCCGCCTCCTCTCCATTTTACCTCACAACCACCCTGTGAGGTAGGTTAGGCTGAGAGTCAGTGACTGGCCCAAAGTCACCCACTGAGCTTCATTGCCCAGTGGGGACTAGAACCCAGATCTCCCAAGTCCCAGTCCAACACTCTAACCGGTACACCACACTGACTTTTATTCCTCTTCATTGCTAAAATAAAGATATGTACCCATTTTTTAAATAAGTAGGATACCTGTGATTGCCCCTCATAATAATAATAATAATAATAATAATAATAATAATAATAATAATAATAATAATAATACCACCACCACCTTTAGCTTGTCTCCACTTTCTTCTGGTCCTGCAGGACCAGTTCTCATGAACCCTACCTCCATTCCCTGAGTCCTGGGAAGAATAAACCAGACTACAACAGGAGCCAGTCATGTCCCAATGGCTGTAGTGATAGAACCCAGCTGGATATCTCTAATTAATCAGAGATGTTTTTTCCACTTGACTCTCAAGCTAGTAATTGGATAATTGCACCAATTAATTGATTAATGCTTTCAGCTCTACTACTAAACTACTGGAGCACACCATAAATTTACAGAGCAATTACAGAACATATGTAATGTTTGCAAAATATACTGGGGGGGCTCGGAGGTGGGAAGCTACAACTGCCACCTTTCCCCCAGCCAGCTGACCTAAATGGCAGCTTACCGTGCTGATTAAATCTACTAGAAAGCCAGACTAGAAAGTTCAGTTCTAAAGGGCATTCATGTTTATTGGACCTTTTCAGTTGTTGTTTGTGTTTAAATCCTTACTTCAAGTCTTTTGAGGCTATTAACTGAGCCACGGACCTGGAAAACTGGCTATTCACTTCATCTCACTGCTCAGGCTGACTTCTGGAAGCTAATGGAGCACAGTTGTTTGTTTGTTTTAAATTACTATTACATGATTATTATTTTTTAAAGTTACAACATGTGAGACCAAACATACACATGCGGTAAATTCATCTGTCCCAACTCCAATTGTGATCCTCCATCACCTGCTTTTTTAAAAGCTACTTTATTTGAAGATTTTTCAATTATAAAAGAGCAATACATCCACCAACATTTTAAGGCTGCAATCCTATGCAAATTTTGGCAGTAATGTCCAGTGAAAGTGGGGCTTACTTCTGAGTAAACATACACAGGATCAGACTGTTAGCTGTTCTGGTCAGTGGTTCTGGTTACTTTCCCACCCTGCAGGACCAGTTCTCATGAACCCTACCTCCATTCCCCAATGGACTCATCCAGCTGTGGGAAGAATAAACCAGACTACAACAGGCAATATGAGATTTGGCAATAATTCAACAGATTTTTTTTTTTTTTAAAGGCAACTATTTTAAACCAAAACTAGAGCTAAAGATCATCATCATCATCAAGACGTACAACAAGAAAGGCAACTTACCAATAGCCATCATATAATCCCACCGGTCTACCAGGCACATACTGAAGATCAGATGATCTGAAGTTTGCCCATAGCCGATGAGTGAAATATTTCTCTCCAGGTTTTGGCAGACTGCAGCGGTCCAGCCTATAAGGAACCAAACCACTACTAAAAAAATCACGGCCAGCATCTTCATCACTCGTCCTCCGGTCATGTATGGGATTCGTTGAACAGTTCGAGAGAGGAACACCTTCAAAACCCTGCACAACCAAATAGGCACAGAATTACAACAGAGTACTCCCTCCCTCAAAGAGATTCAAGTTGCCATTGATGCTTTCCCATGCAAATTAATAGTTATTTGTATGTCACTTTCATTTTGAAGGAAAGGTGGAGTTCTGGTTGCTTCATTTAAATAAATGATATTTAAAGCATTGTGATTTTCACTGTTTATCAAACTAATGGTTGTTTAACCCTATATAAAGTTCAAACATGCACCCCTTACTTCCTCAAATGTATTGTGTTCACCTAAGAGATGTACTCCCAATTTCTCCCCCCCCCCCACCATAACCATCAAGGAAACTGATCACCAGCTGTTTGACCTAAAAATCCAGGCTAACATGCCTAAAGTAACATGCAATTCAGGACTGGCTGCAGGTTTGAGGGGTCCCTTTGCAAGGTGTCCTCTGCTGGGGCCTCTCCTCCACTGGTGGGGCCCCCTAGTGGACTTCCCTGCCAGTGACAACACACTGATCAGCACCAGCTAGTGAGCCACAATTTTAATTTCCACACAATGCCCCTGACACATTGTTGATCCATGGCACTGTGGGAAATTAAGATGGAAGTTTGCTGCCCAGCACCGTTTATAGGGCCTAGAGCACCAGTGGTGGTCCCTGCTGGGCCCCCAGCAACTGCCTAAGGATGCCACCTGCTGACACCTGTTCTGTGTTGACAGAACAAAGGAAGGCTTGTGTATACTG
This sequence comes from Shinisaurus crocodilurus, assembly GCA_021292165.1. Lineage (NCBI taxonomy): Eukaryota > Metazoa > Chordata > Lepidosauria > Squamata > Shinisauridae > Shinisaurus > Shinisaurus crocodilurus. The sequence goes on along the minus strand of JAHFWL010000397.1, from coordinate 243,089 downwards.
GCCCACTTTTGAGCATCAAGCCTCAGCAGCACACAGCTGCAAAGCGTCCAAGTAGAGAGTGCTACTAGGACCTGAGGAAGGAGGTGGGAATTGCCCAGTCTGCTGCATGTGTGCTGCCTGAGGAACATGGCAGAGGTAGTGTTGGCATGAGTTCCTCTGCGTTGGTAGAAGGAAACCGCCTTATATCAGATCAGACTATTTGTCTACCAGGTCTACTGGGTTATCTACTGACTGACTGGCAGCTGCTCTTCAGGGTCTCAGGCCCCAGGGAGAGTGACACTGATGGACAAACTCCCCATACACACTTCAGAATTGGGCTCAGTCAACCAAGCTTCTGAGTACAAATTCCCTGACATCCCAGGTACCAAGAGGCCTGGGAAAAATAGTTCTCCACACTGTCTAATTTCCTTTTTTCTTAGCTCAGTTCTAAAATTTGGATCTCATCACACCCCTAGTGACTATTCTGCCTTATCTACTAAAAAGTCATCAAGGCAGCATACAACAATTTAAAACAATAAAACCTTAAAACCATGGAAAAGCAAGAATATTAAAAGCAGTAAACGCTGGCTGGGGGATGCTGGGAGTTGTAGGATGTATTGCTGTCCAAACCTGCATAGGATTGCACCCTTAAACATCAAAACTACAGTACACATTTTGAAAGGCCAAATTGAAAAGATGCATCTTTACACCCTTTCTAAAGGCCAAGGGAGTGGGGGCCAATCGTAGTTCTTGAGAGAGCGTGCATTGTAGAGTTTGGGTGCAACACAGGAGAAAGTCCTTCTACGTATGCCCTACAGATGGGCTTCTGCTGCAGGCAATGTGACCTCCTTTCGAGGCCTCAAAAGCGCCTCCCCCACACAGATCTTAATACTCGGGCAGGTTCATAGCGAGACAGGCAGTGCCTTAGGTAGCCAGACACCAGGAGCGTGCTTGGACCCAACACCGATCCCACCCTGCAGCTCTTTTCCTTCCCTGCTTTACCTCCCAGATGCAGCAGGGGCAGATTGGGATTCTTGCTAGTGTTCCCCCCACCCACCCTCCCAAGTGCCTTGGATGATGCAGTGGCAGCATCCCAGCTGCCATGAATCCTGGGATATGCAATTCTCCAGGGCACCTGATATTCTTACTAAGGACACAGGAGCCCTAGAAAACACTATTTCCCAGGCTCCCTGGGATGCCGCTATTGCAGTGAGCATTACGAGTCAGGTAATCGCAAATTCCAGCAGCATCACTACTTGATGAGTCCTGCTAGTGGTCCGACAGACATTAGCCAGCAGTGGACCATGGATCAATGAACTTCTGCACCTCTGGCTCTGGATAAATAAATGGTTCTTGGGTTTTATGCATGAGTATGTGAGAGTAACAGAGAATGATTCTGTGTGGGGTGCCTTACACTCTCCTATTCACTCATCCTGAAGGGCCCTCTAACTTCCCCCAACCCTCCACCATTTGAGCACAGAACAGTTATGTAACTGGAGGTGGTCATATGACCTGATTTTTGGATACAGCTCTTTCCTAGACTTACTACCAGAAACCTTTCAGCTGGAGATAGCAGGAACTTAACCTGGAGCCTTATGCTTACAACTTTGGTGCCTCCTACTCCTACTACTGAGCTAATAACTGCACAATCCTATGCATGTGTACTGAGAAACAAGTCCAATTAAGGTGGTATAGAAATGCAGTAAATAAAATTAACTTTAAAAATAGGCTGTTTGTGAAACATCTGTGCTGGGCCCAGTTTCAGATTTGGAAGTTCCATGTTGTTGTTTTTTGTCTTAGTAAAGTGTGATAGCAAAGATGCATTTGAAAAGGGAAAGGCTCCAAATGGACCGAAAAAAATGGGTTTATTGCATAGTTTCACAGCCCAGATGAACTCTACCAGATTTTTTGCTGGATAGACATTTCTACTGAAAACATACATATCTACTTTATCTCTACAGCCACATATCTATAAAGCCTCCCTAGAATTCTTGTTCTAGAAATGTCACAAGAAGCAACAGCAGATCAAAGAATGCACAATGGCATGTCTTTTAAGCCACCCTTCTAGTGATCTTTAAATTCAAGTGCTTCCCAGCAGTTTCTTTTTCTCAATACTTTACAGATAGCACAGAAATCTGTGCTTCACAAATAGGACAGCTCTGTATGAATGACAACAACCTCACCTTCCTCACCATATTTCTGAATTATTGCTATTATGCATGGGATGCATGCAGCAAAGAAAAATCACATAAAACCCAAGGATGTCTGTAGAGCAGTGTTCTCCAACCTTGGGCCCCCAGATGTTTTTTGCCTACAACTCCCAGCATGCCCCAGCCAGCTATGCTGGCTGGGGCATGCTGGGAGTTGTAGGTCAAAAATATCTGGGGACCCAAGGTTGGAGAACACTGCTGTAGACCATTCTATATCTATGCAGTGTGTAGCATGTAAAGGAGAATTAAATAAATATCTGTGACACCAATTATTTTTAGAACATCCTGGTGTCCTGTTTCTTACCATGTCATCAGCAAAATAGCTTGGAAGGATGAGATGAAAAATCTAGCAACTCGCTGAACCAGCAGAAAAATCACACCTACTATTTACAGAAAAGTTAGTTATTCATTCTCACAGATTTTTGTCATCTTTCTTCCGGTCATCAACACCATCATCTATGTAGCATGATTAATGTAGTCCCATTCATCCAAGTAAGAATGCTGGAAGGGAAATCATTCTACAAATGGGCAACTAAGGAATTCCACCCTGAAATCTCTTCTCCAGACCCGAACAGAATTTGAGTCATAGCGTTCTGAGTAATTTTCTGCATTAGCAATCTCTCACTTCTATCATGGGCCCTGGATGTTCTTCACATATGTGTACAGTATTTTGCTCATGGTCAAATTGCCATATTTTGTTTGCATTGATGGTAGCTTCCATGCATGCATCTTTCTCTCATACTTGCACTGTATCAGGAGTTTTGTCATTTTATCGTTACATACTTAGTTGCTCATGCATTGCACACGGTATATGCGTCCTGGATGAGAATACAGTCTCTTGACAGTATTAGAACACAATTTCTGCAGTAAGAACCAAATTCTGTTTTAGGCAGAATTCACTGGCAACTCTAAATTTGACCCAATTATCCACCTTGCATTCTACTTACATATTCATCTCTCTCATATTTAAAATGTGCACTGCTTTACTTCAGTCTGTTATTGGAAGGATGAATGAGACAAAGATGTTATTACCGGCCCAGAACATTGGGAATAGAGCAGATATAAGTCTAAACTGTAGCCTGTGGTTCACACCTATTCATTCATAAATTTGTTCCACTGAAATAAATGGAATTTGCTCATGCATAGCTGGATACTAGTACGACTCTATTGCTGTGATCCAAAGCCATGCATATGCAAAGATACACCATTCACTTCTACAAGGGGGAAATGCTCTATGCTATGGATTCCTGGCTATTTCTCTCTGCATGTGCCAAGAACTTTCCATCTCATAAAGAGAATGGGAAAACCCATGCATGTCCAAGGCTCCTCCTGTCTAACTACTGGTAAGGAATTACAAGCAAAACTGCCTTAAAATTATGTTTCTTTCTATAAACATCTCTGATACTGTCCTCTCATCTACCGGTATGTAAGTGAGGTAGAAAATGGGCCTCCTGGAAAAAGAACTGATTTCCCTGAAGAATTCAGATGAAAATGTTGCATAGTCTGGAATAGGGTTGCCACACATATCCATTGTATAACCAGACAATATGAGGTTCGAAGGTCTGTTTTATATCATTACTAGCTTTTGCCTGCGGCTTCGCTCGCGTGATGAAGAGTGACCGTGCCAAGTTTGCACGGGTCGTCATCATTATCCTATAGGCACTATTTATTCGAAATTCCTTAAGGTAGCTGACCGCTGTTTTGAATTGCTCCATAGGAAAGGTCCCCCGGGACTACATAATGGAATCCTAGCTCCCCCAGGACTACCAGCTCCCCCGGGACTTCCAGCTCCCCCGGGACTGCACAATGAAATCCCAGCTCCCCCGGGACTACCTGCTCCCATGGGACTACACAATGAAATCCCTGCTTCCCTCCCTGGATTACACAATGAAATCCCAACTCCACCAGGACTACATAGTGAAATCCCTGTTCCTCCCCTGGGACTGCACAATGAAATCTCTGCTTCCCCCCCCCGGACTACACAATGAAATCCCTGTTCCTTTCCCCCGGGACTACACAGTGAAATCCTTGTCCCCCCCCCAGGACTGCACAATGATATCCCTGCTCCCCCCCCCAGGACTACACAATGAAATCCCAGCTTCCCCCCCCCCCCAGGAATACACAATGAAATCCCTGCTCCCCCCCGCTCCCTCCGGGACTACACAACAATGAAATCCCTGCCCCCCCGGGACTACACAATGAAATCCCTGCTCCCCCCCCCAGGACTACACAATGAAATCCCTGCTCTCCCCACCCCAGGACTACACAACAATGTAATCCCAGTTTGCCCCCCCCTAGGACTACACAACAATGTAATCCCTGATGCCCCCTCCCCCTCGGGACTACCCAAAAACGTAATCCCAGCTTGCCCCCGCCCGGGACTACCCAACAATGAAATCCCAGCTCCACCCCGGCTGTGGTTCATATGAACATTCTGTTTTGACACAGGAGAGATTTGCATATCCGCTCCTGATTGGCCCCTGTGGCCATTCATACGAACATTCTATATGTCATTGGAGCGATTTGCATAACCGCTCCTGAGTGGCCCCTGCGAATATTCCAAGTGATGCCATTGGCTCTCATCTATCTTGGGGTGTACAGGCGCAGCGAGGGTTTTTTGGAGATTTGAACCCACCAGTCTTTGTCCCTGGGTGATAGAGAGCATGCGTGCCAAGTTTGGGGCGGATCCGTCAAAACGTGATGGAGCCTATGCGATGACGCCCCGCACACAGCAGTCATTCAGTCATTTAAAAAGTTTCCCTCCCTTTTCACCCCCTCAGAGAACATTCTAAATGGCCTAGGGGAGATTTGCATACCCACCCCTATTGGCCCCTGCAGGAATTCATACGAACATTCTAAGTGTCGTATGGGCTATTTGCATAACTGCTCCTATTGGCTCCTGCAGCAATTCTGAGGTGAGGCCGATTTGGATAACTGCTGCCCTGTTGTTTTGCCCATAGGAGATATGAGAGTGGGGTGATTTTTGCCCCTTTTTTCTCCCCCTTAGGGACGGAATTTCCAAAAATCCTTCCTTAGTGGGGCTCTATGTCATAAAATCAATGTTCCTTCAAAATTTCACGTTCCTAGATTAAACAGTTTGAGCTGGGCGTTTATGAGTCAGTCAGTCAGTCAGGACACTTTCTTTTATATATATAGATTTAATTTCTATCCCACCTTTATGTCAAAGAGCTCACAGCGGCATCCAAGATACTACCTCCCCCACCCCTTTTTATACCCCCAACAACCCTGTGAAGTAGGTTAGGCTGAAAGACAGTGACTAGCCCAAGGTCATCCAGTGGCTGAGCAGGGATTTGAACCTGGGTCTCCCCTCTCCTAGTCTGACACTCTAACCCAGCCTTCCCCAATCTGCTGTCTTCCAGATGTGTTGGACTGCAACTCCCATCATCCCCAGCCAGCTAACATTTCAGAGTCTAATTGCATGTTAGGCATAACCAGGGTTGGCCCTACCTCAGGTGGGAGGTGGCAGCAAGGTTTTGGTGGAGACATGTGTGCCATGCGGCCTGTTCTCAACCCCCTGGGTCAGCCTGCCGCCTTCAGGTGCAGTGGAGGATGCGGTCCCATCATCAGTGTGGAAAACAGATTAATCTGCCTGCTCAGTTGGCTTTTGTATGTGGAATGGAAGGGGGCACCCTCTTGTTCTTTGCCTCAGGCAGCAAAATGTCTTGGGCTGGCCCTGGCACATGCATGTACAATGTTAAATCATGTAACAACCCCGTCCCCATCTATACTATGGGGCTGGTATGATATGAGTGCTGCCAGTGTTATTCCTCTATGCCAGACTGGGCAATGTTTCTCTATGTCCTGCTGGACAGGAAGCAGAAATTCATGTGCCTATGTGCCCTGAGGCATCTAGACAGAAACTGCTTCTTGGCTAGAAAGAATTAGTAAGTGCTATTTAATAGTGTTCCTGCAGTCATGGAGCTTCTACTAAATGTTATAATCAAATGAGCACACAATTAGGTTTATTGCTGGCAAGGAAGCCCATTTGCACACTCTACGGTTACCTTTAGTTATGTGACCTCTGAGCTTTTAGTCTTTTAGTCTCTGTTTTAAATCTTTTACTGTATTTTAAATCTCTGTACTGCTGCTAGGTTTTATTTCAACTTTCTCCTATTTTATACTGTAGTTTTAAAATTTTATACTGTATTTTATGCTGTATTTTGTGGTTTTAATTGTTGTGAACCGCTCAGAGAGCTTCGGCTATTGGGCGGTATAGAAATGTAATAAATAAATAAATAAATAAATAAATTTATGAGGGCTACATGTGAAGTATAATTTCACACAGGGAGGTGGTTGGATGCAGGCCTCTTTTATTAAGCTCACCATTCTTCCATGATTGTCCCCCCCCCATCCCAGTCAATGTCCATACATCTTCGTCATCTCCCACCTCTGCCCAATTCCCCCAGTTCTGTCTAGCCTCTTGTGCGGTGGTGGTGCAAATCAGAGGGGAGAGTGTTTGACATTTGCCAGATGGGAGGGGAGGGGGAAGGTGTTGCAGAGGTGCCAAGGGTGTGGGAGCAGGAGACCGGGGAGAACAGCGGAGACAGAGGGGTGGAGACCCTCTGCCGCCTAATCTTTCGGAGGATAGCCAAGCTGGGCCCTCTGAACCCGTGGGAATGCAGGCTCCTAACAAAGAGAAGGAGGGGTGGGAATATAAGACCCAAGAGTTAGGCGTCAGATGCAAAGGGAGGGGCAACACAGGGTCACAAGGCACTCAAAGAGACTTGCAATCAGGGAGGTGACCCCATGGAAAGATCCATCTTGAGGGAGGGACTTGGAAGCCCACTCAGCTTGAGAAGGGCGGTCCATAGTAGACAGTATCAGTTTCGTGACAACTCTTTCTCTCATGATGCTCTAAACCAGGGAACTCACTGTAGCTTACGATATACTGTGTTATGCAAAGCCTGTCTGGAATGTTTGTCTCTTTTGGCTGCAAGAGGATACTGTCTATAGCCTGAGGCAATGCTTGCTTGTTTGTCCTTTGCATAATAAAGGTAATTATTATGCAAATACAACAATACAGCTTGACTACAAAGAGAGCCAGGGGCCCAAATGGTCCTGCCCCCTTCCCCACCAGGTGGTTTTCACTCCCCGTTGCCCCCACGAATTGCCTATTGTTTGGTTTTGAATGCTTCTCCTAAGGGTTAGCTACTGGTAGTAACAGCTATATGCTAAAATATGCTAGTATCGTTTGCATTCTGGCCCCACCCCTTTTGCCTTTGGCCCTGCCCACCACCGGAATGCAGCCCCCAAGAGCGGCTCCGAAATGGAATTCAGGCCTTGGGCTGATCTAGAGCAGGGCTCTCCAACCTTGGGTCCCCAGATTATTTATTTATTTATTTATTTGTTGTATTTATGAATTGCCCATCTGGCTGGCAAACCGGCCACTCTGGGCGATGTACAACATGATAAAATATAAAATACATTTAAAACAGTATAAAATCTTAATCCACCCCATATTCCCGCCTGAATAGCCATGTTTTTAGTGAGCGGCGGAAGCTCAGCAGATGTTGCTGGACTACAGCTCCCAGAATCCCTTGCCATTAGCCATGCTGGCTGGGTATGCTGGGAGTTGTAGGCCAGCAACATCTGGGGACCCAAGGTTGGAGATCCCTGATCTAGAGCTATATACATTAGCATATGCACATTTTATAGAAATCTGTGGCCAGCTTATGTGCCCTCCTCCCACAGAGACCTGCAGCATCCTCCTGCAAGGCAAAAGCAAGAACATGCCGCGCCCACATTTTTCCAATCATTCCTGCCTCCTGCCAGCTGGAACCTCCCCACTGCAGGCTGCCCTCCCAAGAGCCAGGGGAGCAGAGGGGAGGACTGGTTAGGGACTGCATCAACTCCAGGACTCAACTCCGTGGTCTCTTTGAACATCCTTCAAACCTGGGTACATGCCTACTTTGCTAGGTGCTTGTGCAAGCTCATATCAGGCTGGGCCTGGGGAAAGTAGCAATTTCCTGGAGGCTGAGTTTGAATTCTCTCTCTGCCCACCTCCCATTCTTCAATCAATCCTGAGCCTGCCTTTTCCCCCTCTCTCAGTTCACATAGGCAACTTGGGGCCCTCCAGATGTTTTGGCCTACATCTCCCATCATCCCCCACTATTGGCTATGCTGGCTAGAGCTGATGGGAGTTGTAGGCCAAAACATCTGGAGGGCCACAAGTTGCCCACCCCTGATCCAATCCATGATGGGGGCGGGTGGATGGGAAAACATATGGCACGGAGTGCATTGATGGTGGGGCAAGCTAATTATTTGCTTCTTAAAAACCCATCAAGAGATTATAATCTCACCCTAAGCCATTTGCTTATTTCTCCCCTTATCAAAGTTTTACAGAACAAGGAGTACAAAAGATCTCAAGGTCAATATTTATCAGGAAGCTTACACATGAAAATAGATCTGAGTCATGCTCCATACCATAGTAATCCTCTCCTGAAGCACAGCCAGCTCAAGGAAGGCATTCAAAACTTTCTTTTATAACCCCCAGGTCCAAATTGGAGCTTACAGCTTCAGCTGAACTCACACCTCTTGTGGGAAAACCTTGCAGAACGGTGCCTGCCAATTCTGACTAAGCTCAATATAACAAAACTATTAGATGAGGCACAGTTCAAAATTCAGGTACCTCCTGCTCCCTAGGCAGCCTCTCTTGCTGTAACAGTTTTTAAACAGTTTCACAACAAATGTCTTCACGCACAGGGAATGCATTTTTAATATCAGCTCTATTTTTTAAAACAGATGTGCTTAAAAAAAAATAAATCACAGCTAAGGAATATAATTCAGCTTTTGGATGGTGCATCATTGTTTGTTCGTGTGAAGGACTGCAACCGGTCCTGTATCTCAAGACGAGAGATCAAAAGGTGCAAACTGCCAGCCTTGGCTCTGCCGTCTTGACACTGATTCTCTCAGGGCTTCGCCCTTAGCCTATATACTGGATTTAGCACTGAACCACAGAGGAACCACACACACGGTGTGGGGTAGAACCAGGAAAGTTTATTTGAGGTAAACCGATTACAGTAAAAGGTGGGGAATGAGGGAAGGGGGAAAAGGTGGGGAGACACTTTGGTATACACAAGTAGAGCTACGAAACAACAAAACTAGTTCCTTTGCTATATAAACACCCAGGCACTTACTCTTTGCCTGGGGGGTTGGTCTTCTTAGGGCTTACCTCAGCAAAAGCCCTACTCTGCGCTCCTTTGCATCCAGACAACAACAACCAAACCCAGAAGCCACGGCTGGCAGTATCGATTTCCCCCGCCCCTCCTTTCAGTAGCCCGGCTGTCCTTGGCCAATCAGGATGAACTTCATCTGGGCTAGGCAGGGGAGGGGTGGCTCCTAGGTGTCAGAGGGGTGAACTCCTGACCATGACTAGAGTGCTTGGGGAACATTTGCATGTGCATACCTGGGAGACTCTGAGTTGGCACAGAGTCATCAAAGAAAACTATGTACATTTGCAGGAGACTCTGAGGCCCAGAGTCTTCAGAGGAACTACGGTATGTACATTTGTATGAGGTTCACAGCCTCCAGCTGGGATTTTTTATTATTATTATCATTATCATTATCATTATTTATTTATTTATTATATTTATACCCCGCCTTTTTTCCTGAAAGGAACCCAAGGTGGCTTACATAATCCTCCCCCTCCTCTCCATTTTATCCTCACAACAACCCTGTGAGGTAGGTTAGGCTGAGAGTCAGTGACTGGCCCAAAGTCACCCAGTGAGTTTCATGTCCGAGCGGGGACTAGAACCCGGATCTCCCCAGTCCCAGTCCAACACTCTCACCACTATGCTACACTGGCTCAGTGTACTTGTTTACACGTGTGTGGTGGAGAAGGGCCTGCTTTTCTTCACAGTTAGTTTATTCATTATTCAAAACTGTCCTTCATCCAAATGAATCCCATGGTGGCGTACAAGATACAAATTCATAATAACAAGCAGAATTAGCAGCAGAGCTGGTGTCAAGAGTAGGTATGGTTGGGCACCTGCCAAGGGCCCACACCCCAGCAGGAGCCCACTAACAAAAGTCCCCTGGACTTGTGCCTTCTCTTCACCACGGCTTGCTCACCTGCCTCCCTTTCTGGCCCAGACAATGGTGGTGGTCAGGAGGAGGAGGAGCAGATGCCACGGCCTGCTTGCTCACTGGCTCTCTGCCTGTCAAGCAGGCAAGTGGTAGCAGTGGTGAGAAAGAAGATGGGGAGCAATAGCAGTTGGTGACAATGGCTGTGAGAAGGTAGACCAGTGTTCTCCAACCTTGGGTCCCCAGATGTTTTTGGCCTACAACTCCCAGCATGCCCCAGCCAGCATAGCTGGCTGGGGCCTGCTGGGAGTTGTAGGCCAAAAACATCTGGGGACCCAAGGTTGGAGAACACTGAGGTAGACTCACTGAGGGAGGGGCCCCATTGAGGGTCACTTGTCCCAGGCCCTCAAAAACCTGGAGCCAGCACTGGTTGTGTATTATGACTTGAAAAGCTCCTAACATCATTTCTCAAGTTGTCTTTTGGAACAATTGTCTACTCTTCCTAGGCTTTGGATTTTCTTCATTATGGTCACTGGAGGGAGGGGGGAGACCTATAATATTTTACAAGCAAACAGCATCAGCCTTCTGGATTTATTTGTGGACTTTTAAGACATCTGTTTTTATTATCATCCTCACGCGAGAAAGGCTGGCACAACCTGTGATCCATCAAGTCAAACACAGCCTGCAATTGTGGCCTGACTGTTCAGGTCCCAGAGAAGCAGCACACACACAAAAAAGGAATTGTGTCAAGCCCTTATGGGCTGCTATCCATGGACTTGCTTGGTGGATAGAACTTCTGCAGGTTTGTCGTGTGTTTAGTCCTTCTAGGCTGCAATCCTATGGTTCCTGGGAGAGCATCCTAGAGGCTATAGGACAGATCAGAACCCAGCCCCCTTTGAGGTTGGACTGGGGCCCCACTTATGGATCGAGAAAAAAAGAGGACGAAAGGTGACACCAATTTGTGTAAAATTTGCATGTGCTAATTTATATGTATAGATGCAAATTTAAAAATAATTGTTATCATTTCAATAGAAATACAATACATCTCGCCATAGTGTGGAAGACTGCAACCAGGTGACCAAGAAGACTTAGAACTGCTTCTTCTGGAGCTCAATCCTTCTGAAGTTAGGCTGAAATCCTATACCCACTTACCTAGGAGAATGTTCCATTGAATTCATTGGGGCTTATCTCTGAGTAAACATGTATAGGACTACACCCTGAAGGAATTTGAAGGTTACAATCCTAACATACACTTACTAGAGAGTAAGTCCCACTGAATTCAGTGGGGCTTACTTCTGGGTAAATATGCCTAGGATTGAACTATGAATCCCATGAATTTCAGTGGAATAGTTTTAAGGACCACCTTGATGGCTCTTTAGCAGATAAAGTGGTATATAAATGTTAATAATAAAGAAATATATTCTCCTATTGAAATCATTAGACCTTGAAGTGGCTGGATTAACTCTGGCTGGATTGTGTCTTGGATGAACTACAATTAGGTATTTATTGTAATCATGAAGGGACCATCACTGGCAGAGTCCTGAAACAAGTCGGAGCAATATGAGGAAATGAGGGTAATACTAATATAATGAGGAAATAATAATAATAATAATAATAATAATAATAATAATAATTCTTCAAACACAGTTAAACAGGCACTCCAGTATTTATTTATATTTCTGTCCTGTTTTATGAATAAAATTATAAATATTTCTGTCCTGTTTTATTCATTTTATAAAATGAATTTAAGTATTTCATATTTCCCCATCTTTCTGGTTTTCCATTAGTTTTTAAAGCTATTACACTTGCACTATCACAACATAATAATCTTCATTATTAATGGCTATCAAGTTTCATCCCCTCAAATGGAAGTATTTTCTCCAGTAAATGAAAGCAATTTCTCCACAAAAGTTTGTCTTCCACCTGGTCCTGTCTAATTTATTACCGTAAGTGCCTTGAGAAATAGTGTTCGAAGAATACTAATAGTGCCATTAACATGACATAATGCAATTCTTTTTGCAGGTTTTCCAAGAGAATAGATTAGTTAACGGCCACTTGTTATAACATTCAAGCTTTTCACCACAAAAAGATCAATGGACTCTCTGGGTTTGTTGAAAATTAAATTCCTAATAGAACAAAGGGAGTAAGTTACTTCCAAGCATTTGTCATTACACAAAAGGTCCTGTAAGTTTAAGAAAACTTACATTTGGAGTAAGAACTATCTGAACCAATCAGACAGTGCCTTTGGGCGGGGGGAGGACACCAACGAGGGCACATGGCAGTCTTTACGTCACTAGTGTGCCCTCATTGGCTGTGTTCCCCCCCAAAGGCAGTATTTGATTGGTTCAGATTGCTGCTACTCCAAATGCAATCTTTTTAAAAAAACAATCTTTTAAAATTGTGCACTGTGGGGGCCTGCTGGCCAGGTGCCGCTGCGCTTTGCCAGCGGGGCCAACCAGTTGATGGTGAGGAGGAAGAGGAGCCATTGCCATGCCATCACCAGGTGTGTGTGTGTGTGTGTGTGTGTGTAAATCCAGAGGGGTGGGTGGTCAGTTGGTCGGGCTGGCAGAGAGGCAGGGTGGAAGGCTTCGGTGGTGGGCAGCTTGGGCAGCCAGCCTGCGAGTGGGCAGGAGGCTTTGGCAGTCAGCTGCTGGGGGCCTTTGGCAGCCCGAGGTAGTGGGAGGGCTTCAGCAGCAGGTGGAGGCGGCGGGGCGGGGCGGGGGGGGGGGCTTCCTTCAGTCGCAGCTGCAAAGCATCCCTGGTTCTCCCCATCCCTAAAAGGACTGTAGTAAAGCGCCTTTGAACGTAAGTTAATGGAAAGATGAGGAGGAGGGCCAACAGCAGCATAACTGGGAAATAATGTCAAAGGAAATCATGCTAGGGATGGACGAATCAGTCTATTTCTGGTCCATGTGAGTTTCACACGTATTTAGTCATAGCTCCTTTCCTTCCAGTTTCCACATCAGTCTGCGATTTAAACACGCACACAATTCCCCATGTGCATTTTTGTACGCAACTTTCCCCCTCCCAATAGTTCCGTATGCAATTTTTGAGCGGAGAACTGCATCACAAAATCTGGTGGAGTGCACAACCTGAAGGACAACTGCGTTCCAAGTTGCACAGTAGAGTCCGGGAAGGGCAAATTCAATCTGTTTGCTTAAAAATGAGGACCAAACTAAATTTCCCCCCAATTCTCCCCATTCACACCTGTTTAAGCCACCAGTAGACATGTTGTTTAATTAATTTCCCAGCAGGCACACCTTTAACCAGGATGAACTGCACACATGAGGATTCATGAAAAGGAAAGACAAAAATAAGCTCCAAGTAGAGAACTCTACATGCAGCTGTGAAAGCTAGAGCAGACCCTCCTGCGGCCTGCCTTCCACCCCTGTCAATAACTACACCTATGACTGCTGTGCGGTGTGATGTATGAAGTTGGGAACTCGTGGAGGATCAGAGCGCCTAGCTTCCATGACTAGAAAAACTGCAGGATGTGTTTAGTGGGCCTTATATTATGGATACTATTACAATTTTTATTTATTTATTTTTATTTATTTATTTATTTAATACATTTTTATACTGCCCAATAGCCAAAGCTCTCTGGGCGGTTTACAACAGTTAAAGTCATAAAATACAATATAAAATATAAAATTTTAAAACCACAGATTAAAAACAAACAGCAGAGCTAGCAGCAGCAGTTACAATAATGGAATTAAAAACAACTACAAGATTAAAATTATTAAGATGATTAAAATGATCAAAATGCCGGGGAGAACAGAAAGGTCTTCACCTGGTGCCGGAAAGAATACAAAGTAGGTGCCAGGTGAACCTCTTTGGGGAGCTCATTTCATAACCGGGGTGCCACAGCAGAAAAGGCCCTCCTCCTGGTAGCCACCTGCCTCACTTCCTTTGGCAGGGGCTCTCGGAGAAGTACCGCTGATGCAGATCTTAGTGTCCGGGCAGGAACATATGGGAGGAGACGATCCTTCAAACAATGGATGATATTATGGGATTGGTTTATTTATTTATATTTACACTGTTTATAACACACTATTTCCATAGGATGGGGCCACCAGGGAAGAGGGAAATGACCCAGCTCTTTCCAAAGAGGACGGTAAAATTAATAGGGAGGGGGAAATGTGCAGTGCCAACTTCTGAAAAGCTACAGCAGAAGGAAAGATTCTTTCTGCTCTGATTAGCCTCAGTTTGGCTGGAGCCTCTGCTAGCAGCAAGGTACACAGCTGTGGAGTACTCCTGTGTCGGTCCAGACCTCACCCTTCCATACATTATGCATGCCGCTGACTCTTTTCGCTTAAACAGATCAATTCAGTTCAAGCTCTGGTGGAGAGGAGTCCCTTTAATTACACTTTGTACGCAGCTTTAAATAGCGGGCCGTATCTAATGACAGAAAAGTTTTGAAATGGAATCAAAACCATTGTCTTAAGTGACAGCAGTGTCCTGCGGGAATCAATTTTCTCCTCCGGTTCAGTGTTTTATTGTTGGATAAATGGATGCAACCCTCTCGCTATATTAGCTGTACGTGTTTTGTAAAGGTCCTAGCAAGATCTGAAAACCGGGTTTGGAGAAGACATCTGGTGAAGTTCTCCCAAGCCGGTTGAGTGGAATAAGGCGACTGGGAAAGCCCGCCTCAAAAGAGAAGAGAGCTTGATAAGCCCCTGTATTCTACTGTGGCACACCTTGGATTTGCTCAGAAATTGTATTTGTTACATATATCCCCCTCCTTTTCCTCCAAGGAGCCCAAGGCGGCGCACATGGTGCATTTCATCCTCACAACATGGTCCATTTTATCCTCACAACAACCCTGTGAGGTAAGCTAGGCTGGCAGCCAGTGACTGGCCCAAATTCATCCAGTGATCTTCATGGCCGAGTGGGGACTTGAACATCGTAGCAGTGCTTCACCATTCTCACTGGCTCCCTGACGGTGCTGGGCTCAATTCAAGGTGCTGGTCTCGACATATCAAGGCCCTTCATGGCTTGGGGACAGGGTACCTGAAGATTTCCTCTTCCCAGATGTACCTACTCAGTCTTTGACATCTGTTTGGGACTCCATCCGTAGAGGCTTGGCCTCTGGGGAGGGCATTCCACGGCTGGAGTGCCACCACTGAAAAGGCCCTCTCTCCCATAGTCACCTGGCTCCCCTCACTCAGTGGTGACACTTGGAGGAGGGCCTCCAAAGCAGGTGGCTTCAACCTCTATATTTCCCCTTCGCAGCTAATGCCCACTTTAGAGGAGAGATTTGCATTGGGGAATGAGCAAGGGGTATAGAGTTCATCACCACCCCAGCACTATGATCCCAATCCAAATTCAGCCTTCTGAGGCGGCCGTTAATGAAAGGAAATGACATCAGGAGCTCTGATCACAGATCTCGCACATCCCGTGTAGTTTCCCCGAAATACTCCTCAACTTGTCCCTCTTAGGTTTCTGTCTTCTGACCTAGTAACTCAATGCTTTGGGCTATTTCATGATACACTGATAAGGAATCTCATAAACCTGGCAAGATTATCTCCTGTCCTGATGCTATCTCATTATTGACAATGTTTATGCAAAGGTGTGTGCAGGAGGATTTTAATGTTACACTTCAAAGCAGTTTCTTCTTACCACTTTTAAATCTACAGAGAAACCTTCATTTAATCTGAAACAGCAACAGCATGAATAAACACATCTTAAAATAAACACATGAATAAACACATCCAAAAGAGGCTAGGAGGGTGGCTACTAGGGGAAGGGCCTTCTCAGTTGTGGCACCCCATCTATGGAATCAACTCCCCAAGGAGGTCCACCTGGCGCCTACCCTCTATTCTTTTAGGCGCCGGGTGAAGACCTTTTTATTTACCCAATATTTTAATGGATGATTTTATTCCTTTTATTCTTTTTATTATCGCCACTGTACCTCAGGATTGAATTTAGTTGGCCGCTTGTTTTTACTTGGTGTATCTTAATAGGTTTATGTTGTTGTTTTTGTTTGTTTGTTTGTTTTTTGTTTTGTACTGTTTTTGTAAACCGCCCAGGGAGCCTTTTGGCTGATGGGCGGTAAACAAATGTTTTAAATAAATAAGTAAATAAAATTAAACTTCCGCGTGACACTACAGCAGCCTCCCCCAACCTGGTGTCCTCCAGATGACTTAGACTACAATTCCCATCACCCAGCTAGCATGACCACCATGGCTGGGGGAAGGCTGCACTAAATGGTAAGTTTCCCCCCCACAAGCTTCCTTTTCTTTTATTATAGGCAGAAGATGGAAGGGTGTGGGCATCCAAGGTGAAGGGTAGTGAAGCTAGAGGTGAAAGGAGAAGGTATAGGAAACTATGCTGGGGTGTAAGAGTTTTAACTGTTGTTTGTAGCGCACAGTTCATGGAAAGCAATAAAAACTTTAAATAACAAAAACAAAGCAAGGTATTGTGTTGGGGAGAAGGCTCCATGTGTGCTAATGGACAGCCACATGTATGTGGACGCTCACCAAGCTGCACGCAAGACTCCAGATGGGGGGGGGGGGTGTCAACCTGCATGTCTGGCCCCAGTTGCATTTGGGTAAGTCCACACTGGGGGATGTGTGAATGTAGTTATAATTGGGATGTAACTGTGACCACAACTGTAGCCTGTGTGAGCTGATGAAGTCAAATAAGCTCACGGAAGTACAGTCCGTGATTATTATTTGCTTATTATTATTACGGTGTAAAAAAAAAAACCCTCTGCTGCCGTGTGTAAACAGCCTAGCAAGGCTAGCGCACAAATTACAAACTCTTCCAACACCAACACACTTATATAACCACCTTTTCCTCCAGAGCTCAAAGGAACAAGCATAGGATTCCTCCTTGACAGTCTCACATCAGGGCAGCGCTCAGAGCCAGAGCTCCTTCGCTTCAGCAAGACAGGAGAACAGGATCATGTACTTTCAAGCTATTACCATTTGCCCCGGGATATGTCTCATGCATAACTGGTGCAACGCTGGACCACATCATTGGACTCCATGCTGGACTTAACATTGCTGGGCAATTAGGATGTCATAAATGGTGAGACTCCACAAGGCACACTGGCCCCGCCAACGTAGTCACTTGAAACACCAAGCTGGAACATTTACTGTCAAATAGGCCTGCTCGCAAAAAAAAAAAAAAAAAAAAAAGCCTCCTGCATCAAGCAGCAAGATAGGAACTTAGGAAGCTGCTTGATGCAGGAGGCCTTATACCGAGTCTGTCCATTGGTCCATCTAGCCCAGTATTGTCAACACTGACTGGCAGGAATGGCTCTCCAGGGTTGCAGGCAGGAGTCCTTCCTAGCCCTACCCGGAGATGCCAGGGATTGAACCTGGGACCTCCTGCATGCAAACATTGCTGTACTGCCGTGCTACAGCCCCTCCCTGGCATAACTTCTGGCAAGCAGATTTGCTCTGAGTAAGCACATCGGCCATCCTACACACATGAGCAGATCTACTCATGAGGAGGAACACTCTTGCCTGTCATGTCAAGCACCAGGACAGGGCCTGCCTCTTAGCAAGCAGATCTGCTGGCCAGGAAGGATCCAGCAAATTATTTTGGGTAAATAAATTGTTTTCTGCCTAAAGGCAGACACTGAGATTTTATTTATATACTTACACACTATGGCTTGGATACTAAGATAAATTAATTTAGTACACAAATTAATCCTATGCCTATCTAGACAGGGGGGGAAATGTCCTACAGCTCCCAGCATTCCCCAGCCAGCAGTGCAGGGAGTTGTACGACATTTTTCTGTCTAAACATGCATAGGATTGCACCTTTAAGGAAGTTCATTGAAGGAAAGCGTCCCATCCCCATCTCCCTCCACCCTGCAGCCACCAGCGACCCACAGGCCTGTGGCTTACGCTGGCTCAGCTTGTCTGAGTGTGGAAAGCTAAGCAGGGTCAAGCCTGGTTATTACTTGGATGGGAGACCCCTCCTCTAGTTTCCTGCACTGAGCAGGGGGTTGGACTCGGTGGCCTTGTAGGCCCCTTCCAACTCTATGATCTATGAAATCTATGAAAATCCCACATTGTCCAGGAGAGGGGGTGGTTGGTGGGGGCACTGCAGTGGGAAGATGAGGATGGGAAACTTTCCTTCTGTGACGACGACGACAACGATGATGATGATGATGATTATATTTATATCCCACCTTTTTTCCTGTAAGGAAACCAAGGAGGCTTACGTAATCCTCATCCTCCTCTCCATTTTATCCTCACAGCAGCAACCCTGTGAGGTAGGTTAGGCTGAGAGTCAGTGACTGGTCCAAAGACACCCAGTGAGCTTCATGGCCAAGTGGAGACTAGAACCCGGATCTCTGGAGTTCCAGTCCAACACTTGAATCACTACACCACACTGGCTCTCTTCATTGAGTTAACCTTCATGGAGCTAACGTCTCTAAAAGCACAATCCTATACATGTCTACTCAGAGGTTAAGTCCCGTTGAGTTCAATGGGACATATCTCCAGGTAATACTGGGTACTGGAGTGCAGCCTATTTACATCCAGGTCTATGAAAACAGCCAAGGAGATAACTGAAGCATAAATATAACTCACTCATGTGTTATTATGATTCATAAGCAAGTACTAGAATCAATAGAACAGGCATTACTGGGAGAGGCCATGCTTTGCATACATAAAGTCCCAGGTTCGTTGTTCCTTGGCACCTCCAGATAAAAATGCTGTCAGGTTGCAGGACTGGGAAAGGCCTCTGCCCGAGAGCTTGAGGAGCTGCCAGCAGTCAGAGTCTGTGACACTGGGATAGATGGACCTGTGCTCTGAAAGCCAAGCTAGATGCAATTGACCCTTGCGTGCTCAGTTTTTGTCTTTGTTTTTGCTTACTAAATGGGAGCTGTGGGGGCCCCAATTCAGATCAGGACCATGGTGTGGATGGAGAGGGGACTTAACCCTTTACCCCTGATCTGGATCCTGCCCTCACCCCCAGTAGCTGCTATTTGCCCCAGGAAGAAAGCAGCCCTTGGCACTAATGGCAAAGAGCAGACACGGGGGACCCTGGTCCAGATCAGGACTGCAGCAGGGGCAAAGGGTTAAATCCCTCCTCTATCCCCCGTGCCACGGTCCCAAGTCACACTGCGCTCCCCCCCCCCGAAGTGGCTCCTCTTTAGCCAAAGCATACAGTGGCCGATTACGGGCTTAACATCATGTCTAGTTTACCCTGGCTTCAGCATAAGGCAACGTCCCATGTTTGCCCACAGCAGGCCGCAGCTGCCAATTCCCAGACTCCTGTGAAAAGCCAGAAGGCGACAATCCTTCCCGTGCTTATTCTGCAGCATAACCAGTGACCTCAAGCTGTGCAACGACGCATCCCAGATCATTTAGTCTAGCTTTGAAGCTCAATTTAAGCCTGGCAGCTCTCTCGGCTTAGAACGCTACAAATGATTAGCAGCAAAGATCATAGCATGGCCTGCATGTATATTACCAAAGTGAGTATAATTTGTGTCATTTCAAAATACAACGGAACAAGGGGGCTATCATCCTACTTCGTGTTGTGCACAAATAATGCCTAATGAAATAATGGTATTTAAGAAGTGTTCGTTGAGCACAGGGTTGCAAGCAACTACGGGTGGATGGATTAGTCCTTTTCTGGTCCGTGTCAGTTTTGCATGTGTTAATTGATAAATCTGTTCCATCCCATTTCTGCATCAGTCTGCAATCATCATGATCATCATGATCATGATCATCATCATGATCATCATCATGATCATCATCATCATCATCATCATCATCATCATCATCATCATCGCAAGTAAACATTTGAATTATTTTTGTTTGAATTTTTACCCTAAAATACACATGTGTATGCATTATAACCCCTCCCTCCAAAATGCATTTTTATATGCATTTTGGAACATTTTTTTAGAGAAGAACTGTACTGCAAAACGTGGAAAAGTATGAAAACCAAAGGATAACTAATGCATCCAAATCCACATCCAGGAAATGCAAATCAAACAGTTCACTGAAAAATGCAGACCCAAAGGAACTCCATGGACATCCCCAGTTGCAACCCACATGCTCATCTATTTCATTTAAATCAGGGATGGCCAAATAGTGGTCCATAGGCAGAATCCAGCCCTTCAGGCAATTTTATCTTGCCATGGATAGCCCTGCCAAATTTTAAATCGAGGTATGGTTAAAAACAAAGCAAGAGACCCCCTCCCACAGTTCCACTCAAAAAGAAGATGCTTTCAAGATTTCACGCTTTAATTTTACATCTCTCTCATTTATTTTACATGGAACAGGTCAGTATTATGTAACTATGTCTATTTTTATGTTTATCAACTTTAGCCAGTTTACAGTGCAATCCAATGGGGCTGCCCATAACCCTCCATACTTGGAGGATTACGGCCATTCTATGGAGGGCAGAAGGAGCGTGGAGGTGTAGGTCGCCTCCGCGCTCCTCCTACCCTGCAAAACACTTCGACGATTTCGGACGTCTAAGTGTTTTGCCCCGGAGCATGAGGAGAAGAGGCTGAGGCACTGCCAGGATACGGCGCATGCTGGTGGAGCATGTCTCCTCCCCACCCCCTCCTCACCTACAAAACTCTGTCTCCAAGGTTGGTCTTCCGACCTCGAAGCTGCAGCCAGCGCACTACTTTCCATGCCAGCTGCAAGGGCAGAGGGAGGGCACACCGAGTTCGGAGTCCCAGCTCCGACCTTGGAGCAAGTTCCCGAGGTCGGAGCTGAGACTCTGAATTATCCTATGGTTTATTTATTTATTTCTTATATTTATTAATCGCCCATCTGGCCGGCCACCCGGCCACCCTAGACAACAGAGTTGTCTAGACTCTGTCTAGCGGCCGAAAGGATTGCATCCTTCATCAAATTTATTTATTTATTTATTATTTAAGATATTTCTAGGTCACGTTACAGGGCAGAATCCCACCCAAGGTGGCTTACATTAAAATTGATATTATTAAAAAATGTTCTGCCATGGACATCCCTGGCCTCAGTTTGTGAGCCAAAACACACCTCAGGTTCCTGAAACTCTGTCTAGAGAACAAGGTTGCCCTTTTAAAAAAAATCCACTACTGGTTACACATGTTATTAATTCATGCCAGTCATGTCCCAGTCACATTCAATAATAAACAATTTTGACAAACTCAGAACTTGGAAGTTGAACAATTCGTTGCATAAGAAAGAACCGTCTTATTTGTTAAACACCATATTTTAATGTCTTCTTCGAATTAAATAATATGCTAGATAGCACTTGACACAGGAAAAGTATATTTAAGGGCCATTATAATTAAGAAATCATCTGAATTGCTTAAAAGATCTAAACAAGAAGAAATGCAACCAGAGCTAGAACATAAATAAAATCAAGAAAAAGGAATATATAACAGACTCTCATTTTTTAAAATCCCCTTAGAATTAAGACAAGCAACTTTTTCAAATTAAAAAATGGTTTGAATTGAGCAACAAGCCATCAGGTAAATTATTAACAAAAATATTGCAAGGAGAACAGAAAAATGATGGATCCCACTGATATCATATATAAGGGTGATAGCAAGAATAGCACAAGAGATTCAACAATTCTTTGAGTACCTATATTTATCACAATGTCCTACTTCATTATATTATATTTATTTATATTTATACCCCGCCTTTTTTCCTGCAAGGAACCCAAGGCGGCTTACATAATCCTCCTCCTCCTCCACTCCATTTTATCCTCACAACAACCCTGTGAGGTAGGTTAGGCTGAGAGTCAGTGACTGGCCCAAAGTCACCCAGTGAGCTTCATGGCCGAGCGGGGACTAGAACCCGGATCTCCCGAATCCCAGTCCAGCACTAAACTCTCTTGAAGCACCTTTATCAGAACATGAAATACTTAGGGTGCGAGCCAATGCCCTCCACCCTCGATGCACGTAAGCCTCTGAACATGTCTAGATGAAGCACTGCAGAGGGGGAGGGAAGGAGGCTGGGGGGGCGCTGTTTGGATATGGTGCAAACCATCACCCCCAGCCTCCTCCTTCCCCCCCCAGCACACCCCTTTTCCTCCTCTTTAAGGTTCGTTTCTGACCTTGGGGAGGCAGGCAGCGAAGTTCTTTCCACACTGGCTGTGAAGGGGGTGAGGGGCGGGCTCCGCATTTAGAGTCCCAGATCCGAGCTCGCAGGACCTTGGAGCTGGGGTTCCGAATAATCCTATCCCCGCCCCCCAGACAATGCCGGGAGGCCATAGGACTGTGCCCTTAATATCATTAAAAAAATAAATACATAACAAGTCCCCAGGTTCAGCCAGCTGTACATGACAACTACAACCTTTATCTGAAATAATAAACAAGTCAAGCCACATTAAACTTTACCAGATTCACCGAGTGAAGCTAAAATAATCCTAATAGCAAAATCAGGCCAGGATTAAGCATTACATAGTTCATACTGACCCATTTCTTCACTGATCAAGGCCTCAAAATCTGGTCCTCAATCATCGCAGAAATATTTAATGATGTGATAACAGTTCATATAGACAAAGAAGAAACAGGTTTTCTCAAAAATAGATAAATGAAAACTAATATAAACATTTGATCAATTGTACTGAAATTTCACAAAACAATTCCAAACAGCCCAGCAGTCATCTTTCTTGATGCTGAGAAAAGGCCTTCGATTGTATCAAATGGGACTGTCTGTCTATATAAAGCATTGATGCATGCAATATGGGAGGGGAATTTAAAATTGGATAGCCTTGACGTACCAGAATCCAGCAGCAACAGTTTTTATAAACGGCCTTCTTTCCTTACAACGTTCAATGCACTGAGATGCATGGCAGGGTTGCCTTCTCTTATCTTTGCTGCTTGCACTCTTTTTACAACCTCTAATTATAGTTATTAGATATGACAGCAAGATCTACTGTGTACAGATTGGGCAGAAACCATTCATACAAATGTCTTTTTCTGATGATAATATCGCTTTAATACAGACAAAAGCTGAAGAATATTTTTCTAATCTAATAAACATTTTGTTATAATTTAGCAATGCATCTGGGTATACACTCAATCTTACTAAATTGGAACGGCTTGGTACTTAGCGCTCCGAAAGAACAGAAAGTTCACTTGTCCTTAAGGAACAATATCCCATGGAACGATACATTGAAGTATTGATATATTCTTATTTAAAGATGGTGGTGGATCATAATCATTAAAACATATTTCTTTCAGAAGAAAGATATTGGATCTTATTGTATTTATCATGGCTAAATGGAAAAAGAGAAAAGTCTGTTTATCATGAGAAAATTTTCACAGTTCATCCCTGCAATTTCCTATGCACATGCGCATGCACACACACACTTAATTTAAACAGAAAAGGAAACAGTAACATATGTAATACCTGTGCAGCTTGAGCGTAACAGTTCCATAGACGGTAGTAAATCCCAGAAGACGAACCCATCTTAGGAGAACACAGCGAAATACACTTGGCTCAAAGTACAAAATAACAACCTATAAAACAAAAGGACATAGAGAAGAGATATGTGGCAACTTCAGCTGAATAAACAGGGAGCACTTTCTGGTTCGTAGACAGAACTGGAGTGATGCATATAGCCAACGTATTTTTGTAGAATACTTTTGCATATCTTGTTGCATATGTTTGCTCTTTTCCAATTACACTTTGGTATGATATTGTGTCTTGCTATGATTGTTGGAGAGTGCTTTTTTGCTCAGCATTTGTTACGCACTTGGTCTTTCCAGCTTTCGTTTATTCTGTTCTCGATACAATATAGGACCGTCAGCTTTTCCAGCATGCATCTTTTGGTGAAACTGCAGGATGGGGATGCCGGGATGGAGCTCTCCTGACACTGAAATTAATTATTTCCATTTGTGTGGAAGCTCTATGGATGCCACCAAAAATCTGATTTCACCTTGCTTGACTCCATGTTCGCGTGACAACATGAAACACAGGCCAGCCACATGGGCCACCCGGGTTGTAATGGTACAGCAGCTAGGACGTATATATACTCAAGTATAAGTGGACCCTAATATAAGTCGAGGCCCCTAATTTCACCCGAAAAAAACTGGGAAAACTTATTGCCTCCAGTATAAGTGTGCTGACCCAAGTATAAGTCGAGGGGGCATTTTTCAGCACAAAAAATGTGCTGAAAAACTCGACTTATACTTGAGTATATATGGTACATTGGATTTGAAAATGATCCTTCTCTGCTTTCAGACCCACATTAACAACATACATACACATATGAAAGCTGACTACAGATGACTATAGCTTGAGTGGGAAGCCTACTGTGGCTCACACCCAGCCCTTTTTGACGAGATGTACAACCTTTACAGAGAAAGCTTTCGCAGAGACTCTTGGCTGCTGGCTGATTTCAGCAATGATGCCATGTAAACCTACTTGCAAGGGGAGGGGAGGCCAAGTGGTGGCAGGTGCTGGGGGGGGGCAGGCAAGACATCAGCCTTGGTGGTCCTTGTTGGAGCATGTGGGGCCCAGCAAATGCCTCAGTATGCCGAGTGCTGACCTGGGGAGAACATTTCAAAATGTGGGTGCAACCACTGCAAAGGCCCTCTCCCCTGTTGTCACGCTGCTTCACTTCAGATAGTGGAAGCGTCCAGAGGAGTGCCTTCAGTGAAGATTTCAGTGTAAGGGGCATGGACACGCATCCTTCCCACATCACTGCAGTCCTTCATCGCAGCCAGTTGATGTCTGCATAACGAGCAATATCCAAACTCATCTGGATATTTGGAACGACACTTCCCAAAATCTCAGATTTCCCCCCCCTGAGTTTATTCTTGCATATTAAAGTAACGCACAATATCTAAATTGAAGGAATGTAAAACAGCGGTCCATCCCATTCAATTGTAACTGATTATATGATAATATTTGATAAACAAATAAAAGCCCACTGTTTATAACATAAAATAAGCACCCATGCTGATGTGTAGCTATAAATAAAAAAAAATGCAATAAAAAAAACTTGCTGCCAGTGTGGTTCAATTAAGCGGTATATGCCTGCTTAACTAAAAATGAATGTTTTCATAAACTGTCTTGGAGGGAAAGTTACAGCATCTCCCCTCCTGGATAATTTTCAATCATCACTTTTCTTTCAGAATCCTCATCTTTTGTTTCCCCTACATTGTCCATGTCGCATGAGGAGACACTGTTTGGGAAGCAGAAATCTAAAGACCCCTTTGGCATGCCGGACTTGTTCCTTGGTTCTTTTCAAACTGGAATATATACAGGCCTCCACTTCTATATAACATGTGGAGCGGATGCATACACAATACAGCTCAAGTCCAGTGCAGCAGGCATCTTTTAGCTTGTTTTTTCTGAAAAAAGTTAGTCGGTTAACTTAGTAAGACATTTTTAGTTGTTCAAATACTATTAAAGCTTTCTGGTTACTTCAGATGTGTAAAGTTAATTACAGGAGAGTAAACTGTGGGAGAGAAGGAAAAAATCAAAGTGTGGAACTCTAATTACTTTTCTAGCTGTACTGTGGAGCAGCTATTAAAGGGAAAACAGTGTCCTTAAATGTCATTCCTCAGCTAATAAGTATCATAATAATTAATGGGTTTCTGAGGAAAGTTGCTTAAGGTCAGTTTCTTTTAAATTCTAAATAAAGCCACTGGATGAGATTTTCAAAAGCATCCTGTGGGGATTTCGGAGCACATGTTCTCAAGTGGCATTCGCTTTAATTGGGGCCAACTTGCTAAGGCTCCTGGCACCCTCATCCTAAACAAATGATGGGAAAGGAAATCTCATAGACTTCAGTAGAACTTCCTTCTATGTGCTTGGTCCAATGATGATGATGATGATGATGATGATGATGATGATGATGATGATGGCAGCCGCCAGGTGCACTGCAATGCACACAAGGAACTCCTGAGCATATGGGCTTTCACATCCTTTCAAGGGCAGAACACCTCAGCACATGAATCCCTTTGTGTGTGAGCATCCCTTTGTTCAACTGAAGTGGACAAGGTGGGTTAAAACTGTGAGTCATCAGAGTCCTGATACGGAAGAGGGATCATTGGTTTGAGATAACTATGTTTATATTGGGGGTATTAGGTACTTCTGAAAATCCCAGTTGATGCTTTGCTGGCCTTTCGTGCACGTAGTCTGCGAAACGGAGGGTCCCAGACCATGTATGTAGAGCAGCCTCCCCCAACCCGGTGCCCTCCAGATGTGTTGGGCTACCATTCACATCATTCCCAGCCCCCACAGCCATCGACCTGGTGCTCTCCAGATGTGCTGGAGAATCATGGGTATTCTGGGAATGCTGGGAATTGCTATTCAACACATCTGGAGGGCACCAGGTTGAGGAAGGCTGGTATATTTATTTTATTTATTCAAAATAAAATTATTACATTTCTATACTATCAGCTCTATATAGACGTACTCATGTATAGTTTGTACATCATATATAGGATCTGTGCACAAGGCACAATCTACATTTGTGGGTGCAGAGTGGGGTTGGTGCTGCAATCCTGCTCTCTCTCTCTCTCTCTCTCTCTCTCTCTCTCTCTCTCACACACACACACACAGTGTACCCTGTTTTCCAGTCATCTGAACAGGGCTATGGTATTAGGACTCTGCAGGAAGTAACTTTTGAGTCTTTGAAATGCAGGTTTTTCCGACGTCGGAACTCAGAACGTTTTCCAAGGTTTTACAGCAGACTTTACAAGAATGGATCAGGGCCAGGATGTGGTGATGATTATGCTAAGCAAAACAACTGGCAATAGACTGCAGGAGAGCAAACATATCAGAAGATAATAAAGGGCGAGAGAAACTACGTAAATACAAGATGCTTTTCATCTCAGCCTCATTATAGACATTATAAGCAAAGCTTCACAAGCTGGGGCATAAATCTTGGATGGCAAGATCAAATGTTTATTTCAATCAAAGAGAGAAAAACAAAGTTATCTAATAGAAAACTAGCGTCAGCATGTTTCCACATGAACAAACTTGAGATCTGTGCAAATTTCCCCAGGCCTTCTTCCTCTCATACGTTATCTAACATACGTATATTCTATGGCCAAAGGTGCCTTCAAGTATACATTTGCACATGTAAAAGAGAACGAAGACCTAAGCTGAACTCCCATTTTTTTAGACGCTGTACAATCCTTGCATGGTGACAAACACAAGGGGAAAGTGTTGGTATTTGGTCCCAAAGCAATCAATGATACTTCGCTTTTTGGCAGTGTTTTCCAACACCTTCTCTAACCCCCAAGATCTGCTGGCTGGAGGTGGTTAGGATGGGATGGAGAGGAGCTATGGCAAAGGTGGGAGACATCCGCCTCAGAGGCTCTGGTTACACCCCTGGAAAGCTCTATGCACACAGAGCTACTGCCAGTGGTGTTGTCAGCCGTAGGCCTCAAAACAGTGCATTTGGGGGGGGGGAGGTGGGTTTGGATCCCCTGGATCCAATTCCCCTTCTTTCTCCCAAGAGGCCCCAGGATTCCTCAGCTACACTAGCCTGGAGCTGCACAGCTAATTTTTCCCACTGAATTCTGGGGGAGGGGGGAATTCCAAAATATAAAGAGCCTCCAGGCTAAAGAGCCTGGTGAAGCCACCCCCACCCTGGTTGGCATGAGCTGGCAGAGTACTGAAAGTGGTGGGTGATCCAACACTTCTCTCCCCAGCTACGGTGGCCATGTGTCCTACTTTACAGAGGGCAGTCCTCTATTTTTGAAGGTGTCCTTTATTTACAGGGCAGTCAGGCTTTCCTACTATAGTGAGATGGATTGCATTTCTCTTTAAATCATAGTGTTTTTTTAAAAAAAATTACATCTATACATATAAATTAGAATAAGCAAATAGTCCTATATTTGAAGGCGTCCTCTATTTGCAGGGCTGTCCAATCCAAGCCTGGTTTAAAGATAAAGAACAGTCAGAAGCAGGCACACAGGCCAACTGTTCTCAGTCTACCCCACTATGGTGAGATGTATTGTATTTCTATATAAATTATAGCATTTTTTTTTAATGTCATCAAATTGGAGTCTTTTTTTGTCCTCCTTTTTGATGACACATTTCCTCTTCTTTTTGCCGATGCATACGTGGTGACCCTATCCCTAGCCCACTTAGGATTGTTCTTCCCGACTGTTCAGAGCACTTATAATAATCATCTTAGGGAGCAATCCCATGCAGGTTTAGACATAAAAACAGCCCTACAACTCCCAGCATTCCTCAGCCAGCCATGCTGGAGGACGTTTTTCTGCCTAAACGTGCACGGGATTGCACACTTAGTCTTGGCTTTACAATATTTTAATTTTTATTTCAGTATTTATTACATTGATCAGGTACATGCATGCGAGATGGGAAGGGAAAGAGCTGGAATTTGTTTTGCTGTTAATCAGACACCCGGACAGTTAAAAACAAGCATTGCTGTAGTGATCTGTTTCGTGCTAAATATGTTGGGAAAAGTAAAGCAAAACCACCCCTTCAACATTTGTGCATAATGAACATCATCAAGCAGGTTATAAAAAGTAACTTGTTTTGCTAAAAAGCTATATTCTTGAGCCCGCTTTACTAAGAAATACAACACCCCATTCCTCTCATACATGAATCAATGCTAAACAGTAAACTGAATGGCAAATGTTCACAGATTAGCTCAGGGCTATGATTATTTTTATGTATTTATATGATGCCCCTGTCCTATTTATTTTATTTATTTATTTAGTAACAAAATTTATACGCAGCCCAACAGAGATGCTAATAATTTTGGAAGGATAGCAATGCCATTCAAAACAAAAACAAAGCAAATGATCTCCTCATTCCAATTCAAATGTACTGCTGAATATATAAACTATAAAGAAGGGTTGTATGTAGGCCAATGGCTTTGCATGCAGAAGATCCCTAGTTCGATCTCTGGCATCTCCAGGTAGGACTAAGAAAGAGTCCTGCCTAAACCCTACAGAGCTGCCGCTGGTCAGGGTAGACCAGATTTCCCCAACCTGCCCTCCAGGTGTGTTGGACTACAACTCCCAGAATCCCCCAGCCAGCCATGCAGAACTTAATATCCAGGCAGGTTCACAGCGAGATGAGCCACTATGAAACATGTGGAGGAAGAGGGGGGGGGCTGGCTGGCCCGCCAGACTCCCAACCCTTTCCTCCCTGCAAAGGGAAACCCAGCACTTGCCACCATGTGGCCCAGAAGGGGGGGCTGGCTGACCCGCCACCACCCCACCCTTGCCTGCTGGCAAAGGAACCAAGACCCCCAGAGATCTCAAGGTACCAGGTTGCCAGCCTAAACTGTCTGCAACCCTACTTGAATCTCTGTTCAGGGACTCGCCTTCAATTCTGTAACCTGGATTTAGATACTGAACCAACAGAGTACTACAAAACCCATGTGGGGTGAAACCACGACAAGGTTTATTTCTGGTAGCATCTTACAACAAGATTAGGCAAATAAAAGAAGCACACAAAATAGAGAGACACTTTAGTACACAGTAAAGCTATAAAACAATAAAGACCTGATTCCTTAAAATCTCTCAAGCACACACCTGTTACCTGAGGGTGTCTTCTTCAAAGGGTTAGATCCAGCACAGCCTTGCTGCCCGATGGAGAATTACCACACCTACCCGAAGGTCCAAGATGGGTAAACCCCTACAAGGCTTGCTTTCACCAGTCCTTCAAACCAGCCAATTTTACCAGAGGCTGTCTGGGGTCGGTTCTTGAGGGGGGGGGCCCTAAAGGCTCGGGCCCCTCGCTGGCGCGCTGCCATGCCGGCACGCTACCAAAAAGGACTGACCAGGAACAAAGGCTTCCACGTGGGGAAAAAGCTCATCCCCCTCCCCTTTTCTGTAGCCTTCTTTCTTCAGCCAATCAATTTGAATTTCACCTGGCCATGCAGGGGGAAAGGGAACTGTGAGTCATGGCTTGAACTATCTGCATGTGAATGCCTTCAGCCTGGCTCCTCCAGACTTCTAGACGCCAGGCCCCATCTCATGTTCCATCACCTTTTGCTTCCTCCCAGCCCCCACCTGGTTTACTCATGAGGAGGCGTGTGTGTGTGTGTGTGTGTGTGTGTGTATGTGTGTTTGTTTGTTCCTGCATGCATGTATGCAGGAACCCTAAAAACTCTTTTCTCTACACGCTAACTATGCACACCCCACCCCAGCCGGTTCACACCTGAGGTGTGTGTGTGTACCCCCAAAGGCTCGTTTCTCCACACCCCTTCCTTTGGGAAAAGATGAAAAGAGGGGCTAACCCTCTCCTTTCATCTATACTAACAAAAACCACAGAGAAACGAGCTTGCGCTAGCTTCCTACCACTAGGCACCTCTTCTCTTTCACACACAGATAAAAACAGAACAGAACAAAAAGCATCAAACATCAAACACCTTAACTATAGTCTTAACACAGCTTTAACATCTTAATTCTTAAAATCTTCTTAAAACATCAAAACAGCAAAACACAATCAATAACTATCAATCAGAAGTTTACAGATTTGCTAAAGCTCTTCAAACATCAAAACAGCAAAACACAATCAATAACTATCAATCAGAAGTTTACAGGTTTGCATACTCAAGAAACATCAATTACAATTCAAATGAGAACCCTCAACCCTTTGTTGCCTGTCTGGCACTCTTGTCTAAAAAACAAAATAAAACAAAAACTTTTTTAGGGTTGCTGTTTCTCCCACAGCCTGTAGGAGCAGACTGCTGACTGAAATGTGACTCTTCAATTAAAACAAAACAAAAAACAAAAAACAAACTTTTTAGGGTTGCTGTTTCTCCCACAGCCTGTAGGGGGCAGATTATGGCTGAAATGTGACTCAATTCGCCCCTACCACTCTCAACGACCTGAATACCTAATCCCCTTTCCCAAGGGTTGCATTTGGCACTTTTTACACAATGACTTGAATGGGATGGCTTCCCACCACCCCCCTTTTCCCAAAGGTTTGCATTTTCTAAAACACACAGCTTGACAATCTTCCAGCCTCTTGGGCTTGGCTCTTTTTGCCCACCACCCAAACTTGCACGGGATGACTTTCCCTCAGCATTGAATGCTTAGCTTTGGAGGCTCTACTCAGTTTCTAAAGGCTCTTTTCAGAACACACAGTCTGGTCATTTTGCTTTCGGCCACTAGAGAGCTTTCCCGCCTCTAAGTTCCCTGGCCTCGTGAGACCTTTTACATTCAAAATTTTTTCATCATCTTCATTTTCAAATTGAAACATGACACAAGACCACACAATAGTTCAGCTGTTTACACTGGAAGCACTTGGCCCTGGTCTCCCAGCAACACTATGGATAACACAATTACATTTGGATCACGGATCATCCCCCCTCCCTTCGAGGAACAACTCAACAGTTTTCATTTGCTTTAATCACAATTACCACCAATCTTCTTTTCTTCTCGGGAGACACCTGAAGGAAAAAATCTTTCTGTCTGGGCTTCTGTCAGCTAGAAGGGAAATCCCCTTCTCTCTCCGCCGCCCACACTGGGATCGCCTGCCCAGTAACAACACAAAGACAACTTGAATCACCTGTCCCCCCTCCCCCTCGAGGAACAAGTCAGAGTCCGCTGTTTTCCAAGTGGCAGCAGAAAATGTTTTTGGGGGGGATTCCTTTTTCTTCTGCTGATTCTCTGCCCGCTTCTTGCAGCACAGGACAAAGTCTCTTTTTTCTGGGGGGGGGGGTTCCTGATGTCCGCCCCCCCTTCTGCTTGCTGCTGCCCAGCCTAGCCATTCACCATGCCCCCCCCCAAGAGCAAATGGACAGTCTTAAGTTCAAAAATCTTGAGTCCTTCTCCCGTGGGAGAGATGTAGGGCAGGACTGTGCCCTCCCCCCCCACCAAAGTCTGACTCTTCTGGGGCACACAGCACAACTAAAATTACTCATCAAACGCTGTCCCAAAATCCAACGTTTTGCTCACCAGCCTCTTAAGAGAGGTTTCTTGGTCTTCTCTCCTTCCTCCTGGAACACACATGCGCACGCCCACACTATTTTCTTCTTCTCTTCCCGGGCTCTCCCAGCCCCCAAACTTTGGGATCACACAGCCACCATCTGCTCACCCGCTTTTTGCACTGGATGGATCCTTGCTTCTCCTGGCAACCGCTGCTCCCAGCCTCTGGGACACGCACACGCAGACTTTTTTCTTGCTTCTAGCCCTCTGCCAAGGGCCCCTCCAGTCCTGGTTCTCTTGGATCACACACTTGCTGCCCTCTGCTCACTTGCTGGGCACACAGGCTGTTCTGGAACTTTTTGGAGTTTTGCTTTCTCTGCTTACTCACGCCACAGTTGAGATTTCTTGCCTTAAACGCTCTCTGCTGGGCTCCTAGGCTCCCCAGACTGGGGTAGCCCCTTCCAGCAATCTGAATGTTTTTCTAAGGTTCAATCTCACACTTATTTCTAAAAAATAACAAACCTTCTACTATGTACTAAAACGTGTCTCAAATTTCTCTCATTTGCCCACGCGCACACACTCTATGGTTCAGCTTCGAATCCCACCGCTAACACCATGTGGAGGAAGAGGGGGGGGCTGGCTGGCCCGCCAGACTCCCAACCCTTTCCTCCCTGCAAAGGGAAACCCAGCACTTGCCACCATGTGGCCCAGAAGGGGGGGCTGGCTGACCCGCCACCACCCCACCCTTGCCTGCTGGCAAAGGAACCAAGACCCCCAGAGATCTCAAGGTACCAGGTTGCCAGCCTAAACTGTCTGCAACCCTACTTGAATCTCTGTTCAGGGACTCGCCTTCAATTCTGTAACCTGGATTTAGATACTGAACCAACAGAGTACTACAAAACCCATGTGGGGTGAAACCACGACAAGGTTTATTTCTGGTAGCATCTTACAACAAGATTAGGCAAATAAAAGAAGCACACAAAATAGAGAGACACTTTAGTACACAGTAAAGCTATAAAACAATAAAGACCTGATTCCTTAAAATCTCTCAAGCACACACCTGTTACCTGAGGGTGTCTTCTTCAAAGGGTTAGATCCAGCACAGCCTTGCTGCCCGATGGAGAATTACCACACCTACCCGAAGGTCCAAGATGGGTAAATCCCTACAAGGCTTGCTTTCACCAGTCCTTCAAACCAGCCAATTTTACCAGAGGCTGTCTGGGGTCGGTTCTTGAGGGGGGGCCCCCCTAAAGGCTCGGGCCCCTCGCTGGCGCGCTGCCATGCCGGCACGCTACCAAAAAGGACTGACCAGGAACAAAGGCTTCCACGTGGGGAAAAAGCTCATCCCCCTCCCCTTTTCTGTAGCCTTCTTTCTTCAGCCAATCAATTTGAATTTCACCTGGCCATGCAGGGGGAAAGGGAACTGTGAGTCATGGCTTGAACTATCTGCATGTGAATGCCTTCAGCCTGGCTCCTCCAGACTTCTAGACGCCAGGCCCCATCTCATGTTCCATCACCTTTTGCTTCCTCCCAGCCCCCACCTGGTTTACTCATGAGGAGGCGTGTGTGTGTGTGTGTGTGTGTGTGTATGTGTGTTTGTTTGTTCCTGCATGCATGTATGCAGGAACCCTAAAAACTCTTTTCTCTACACGCTAACTATGCACACCCCACCCCAGCCGGTTCACATGCAGAAGATCCCTAGTTCGATCTCTGGCATCTCCAGGTAGGACTAAGAAAGAGTCCTGCCTAAACCCTACAGAGCTGCCGCTGGTCAGGGTAGACCAGATTTCCCCAACCTGCCCTCCAGGTGTGTTGGACTACAACTCCCAGAATCCCCCAGCCAGCCATGCAGAACTTAATATCCAGGCAGGTTCACAGCGAGATGAGCCACTATGAAACAAAATATGAGCTGTCAGAGAAAAGCGCCATCGGTACTACTTAAAAGTACATTAAAAGTACTTTAAAATCCTGAGCAAATGAAAAGGTTGTTGCTAGCACCTAAAACAGGGGGAAAGCCGGAAAGCTGGGAAACCACCAAACAATTGATGGTTGGGGGAAAGGGGGCGGGGCCAGGGGAAGGGGGAGTGGTTCTCTGGGCAACCCCAGAGGGCCAGGTTGGGACCCCTGGAGGGCTGGATGAGGCCCCTAGGCCTGAGGTTCCCCACTCCTGACCTAAAAGAAAGCCATGTTGTTGCGAGGTGAGCCTCCCGGGCGAGAACATTCCACAGTCAAGGTGCCATAGCCAAAAATGTCCTTTTTTTTAAGTAGCCATCCACCTCAGTTCTGACAGGGAAGGCACACATAGTAGAACAGGGTTCCCCAAACCCTTTAGGCTAGTAGGCACATTTGGAATTATGAGGAAGTGTCATGGGCAACTCTCACAAAATGGCTGCCCCGGGGCTTGCCCATTCATAAAATGGCAGCCACTGGAAGCATGGCCAGTCACGAAACACTCATTTCCCAGAAGGCAAACTGGGGAGACTAAGAGAAAGGTAACTTGCCCAAGTACCTAAAGCACAAGGCAGAGGTAGGGTCCACCCTTTTGAACCCAAATAAAGATGGCACTGAAGGGCAGTACTTCACTTTGCAGCATGCCGGCCTCTAAGTTATTTTTTCTTAATTACAAAAAACGTTAAGAAATAAAGTAAAAATTAGGAGGGACAGGGAGCCTGGCGGGTGCATACTGATGCGCACGAGCACTACGTTGAAGACCTCGGGAGCAGAGCTTTGGCAGATTACCTAAGAGCAAGGGCAGGCTGGTATGGAAGCGGGGATCTTACATATGCAAAGCACTACCCATGAACTATACCCCCAGATACTGCAGCTTACTGGATAATCCCTTTGTTCTTCTTCCTGTTTTTCCATGCTATTCTCAGAGCCATATCATGCTCGAAATAAACTAAGGTAGTTAGAGACATCTTTCCTTTACATGTTCCAGAAAAGCCATCTGTTCTCTAAGGTAGGTGTTCTAACCAAACAACTCAGTATCATTCTTTTTCTGCATTGTTTCACAACAAAAATAGCAGTGTGTTTTTTGGAAAACCAAGTGTCTATATATATTGTTTGACTTTGGAGGGGATGGGGGAAATCTAGTCAATTTCCCTGCATTAATTATAATAAATAGCGGGAGGACAATTTCCCTGCATTATAATAAATAGCAGGAGGACAACAGATTCTTTGAGTTTGCCTTTTGTATACATATTCTTGATATTCTACTGGCTGCATTTGGATGACACAGTAAACGATGGTTTATTCTGGCAGGAACAAGCTTAATTTCTCCATGGCCTTGCACATGCCCCCTCCCATCTCCTCTTAGTGTTATGCCCAGACCCAAACTGTGGTTAATTTTAACCATGGTTCATTGGGGGGGGAAGCTTCAAAAACCATGGTTTGAAGTTGGCTTGTTTCAAACAAACCACATTTAAGATGAACCACAGTTTGTTAGGTTCGGATGTAATGCTAAACTGCAGTTAATCAAAAATGGAAGTGAGAGCTTCCAAACTCCTCCTCATGGCTGTGCCAGAGGAAAGGGGAAAGAGTGTGAGCCCAAGGGATGGGGGGCTAGGTTCATTTCCATCACAATAAACCATGGTTTATCATGACCTCTGAATACAACCCTGGTCTCCAAAAAACAGTAGACAGAAGCTGTAACTTTGGCTTCAATTGATCCATTTAAAAGGAAAAGAAAAGAGGAGGCACAAAGTCTACAAACTATTTTTCACAACTCAGCTGATAATAAATAGGACTGTAAATCATGAAAGATCAAGGTTTCCCTACTGGGATGCTCAAAGGGAGGCTGCAGTGACAACCTCCTGAATCCTGAAGGCCCGATGGTCGAGGTGGGAAGTGGCACAGATAGAGGAAGTGTGTGTTGAAAGGAACCCGGGGCACCCTATGTGTATCACTTAGGCAGGGGGAAGGTATTGCAGGAGGATGTAGGCTATGAAATAGATACTATTGTATTCGTGTTATTTCATAAGTCATCTTACTGGCATATGCTCCAACTAGTAGGAACAGTCCCTTTTTTTCTAGTACTTGCCTCTGGAAAACACTGCCCTACTTGTTCCTGTTTTTCCATTGTGGAGGAGCAATTGTGTGAATGTCTTTTTAAAAAAAATATACGTATATATTGATATCAATATCAATATAGATATATAGTTGGCACAGACCTACCCAACAGTTTTGCAAGTTTCAGCTCCCCTCCCCTTAAAAGTTGCATCTACGTGTGCAGTACAAATGCACACACGTGGTCACAAAACACCAATGGGCTACTTCTCTCTAAGCCCCCATGCATTACCTTAATGTGTTTGACGTGCAGCTTGTCTATAGTTCATATCACAACAGATCTGGTTATATGTAACAAACCATGCTTAATTTGTTTAAAAAGGGAAAAGGTTGTGCTAAGTCCAACCTTTTGTCCAACCTTTTCTTCAAGAAACCCATGCGGGACAGGCTATTCCAGAGTAAATTACTCCTATGGATTATTGGGAGGGTAGGGGTGTTGAACAGTCTTCAACAGAGGAGGGGCCCTCAGGCAGTGATCTTTTGTGTGGGGATAGGAGTAGGTAGAGGTCCTCCAAAAGATGAGAATAAGATCACAAGTACGGGATTAAATGCACAGTTTAATATCCTGTCTTTAACCTTTTAAGAACACAATAGTGTAACTCACCGGGAAATAAAGAAGCAGGGACCCAAACAGGATAGTCTCCAAGAGAATGAGACCTGACGCCCTGATGCTCTAGAACAGAAACAAACCGGCACAAGAATTAGAGTGACACAGTCATCACCTTATTTCTAGCATATATTTAAAGCAGAAATATTCAGAGGTCTGAAATTCAAATGGTTACATTGATGGATTATAAACAAATTCAGTACATTTTATCGTTGTTTTTTTAGATAGAATCCTGACCAGAAACCTGATTTGCAAATCAATTAATCTAGACATTGAATATTGGGATTTAAACTGCTTTCAATCCTAGCTAATATATTTACATCTAAGTAGATTATTCCCATCATTTATTAGGACTTACTTCCTCGTTGATGCACTTAAGAGAATAATCCTACAGTCCCTAGGCAGCATCCCAGGGGCCACGAGATTATTTGGGGAAACTCCTCCAAAGTCTTCATCAGAGCTCCGACCTCAAAGGGGTTTTCCCCTCGGAGGGAGTTTCCCAATGTCAGAGCCCAGCCACCATGCAGATTTCCACGGTGGCTCCCTCTATGATGGGCAGAACTCCAACCTCAGGAAGGAGGGAGAGAATTCGCATGCTGGGGAGGGGGGTGGCTGTGGGCAGAGGGGGAATGGCCATGGACCCAAAGGATCCACAGTTCTCTCACCCCCAACCCCAACCCCCGAAACCAAGGGGAAGT
This sequence comes from Shinisaurus crocodilurus, assembly GCA_021292165.1. NCBI lineage: Eukaryota > Metazoa > Chordata > Lepidosauria > Squamata > Shinisauridae > Shinisaurus > Shinisaurus crocodilurus. The sequence continues at coordinate 205,691 of JAHFWL010000397.1, read as the reverse complement.
TAGGCTAGCTCTGCGACTTTTCTCATAGATCATAGAGTTGGAAGGGGCCTACAATACAAGGCCATCGAGTCCAACCCCCTGCTCAATGCAGGAAACTAGAGGAGGGGTCTCCCATCCAAGTCATAACCAGGCCTGATCCTGCTTAGCTTTCCACGCTCAGACAAGCTGAGCCAGCGTAAGCCACAGGCCTGTAACACTTCTCTAACTGCATTTCCCATGGGCGGGGGGAGGCCTCTGCCATTTGTTCCAGGGGCAAGAGTGGAAGTCTGCAAGATCAAAGCACTCTGTTGTTTGTGTTCCTTGCCCATGGGATTGGGCTATTAGGGTTGCAGCATTAGCCCCACTGATATCACTATAAGTAACACCAGTGTAAACTGAAGTGCTCCCCATTTTATTTAGTTTATTACTGATACTTAGAGAATACATAAATATACATCACATCCATGATGAAACATGAGGGCAGCAGCATGTATTTCTCCCATGAGGATTCAAACAGATAGCAAAGGTCTACAGGGACAGTGCATTCCCTGTAGCTTGATTTCTTGTCGTGGGCATATGTGTATCCTAGGAGAGAATAGTAATTTCCCCCTGCAGGTTGTATTTATTTAATTATTTATTTATTAGAAGTATTTATAAATCCCTTTTTTGCCCACCAGGACTCTCAAAGCAAAGTACAAATTAAACCAGTATATACATAATGATACAATAAAATCACAACAGAATAAAAACAGAAACGAAACATTCTTGAAAACTGGCTAAAACAAGTATTTAAAATCCATCAAAGACCAGGTAAAATAGTACAGTTTTTACTGCCTGTCTAAAACTCAGTAGGGATGGAGTCAACCTGAGCAGGTTGGGGTGCTGCTACAGAAAAGGCCCTGTCTCGTTAAACCACTAGGTGGTGGGGCATACAACAGGGCCTCTGATGAAGATCGGAAGTTATGGGCAGGCTCATATGGGAGGAGGTGGTCTTTCAGATATTCTGGCCCCTGCTCCTAATTTGGAACGATAAAGCTACTATGTGTTCTAGTCATATCCCAAGCTGTTACTTAAAGCTGCACTGCTATGAGTTTCAGTTCTCACCTTCCATGTCAGCTTGCATATGTTTTGATCAGTTTAATTGTAAATGCTGTGCACAATTTAATCTTTTCAACAATATTAGCTACCAAGAATTCTTTGCAAGAAGACACAAGTTGCTAGATCTAACCAGAGCTTCAGACTTGAACATATGACAACATGATTTTCTTGATACTTCTGCCTTAGGTTTTTGTAGCAGTATGCACAAACAGCATAAATAATATTTCTACAAATGGACAATAAAACCCACAGGACAATGGACCATTTCGGACAACATTTTTTTTTTTTTTTTGCTGGATTCCCACCAATCAATAACTGTTAAATTTATTGCACAAAAGTTGGGTAGATAGTAAATATTATTGGCTAGGATTGAAAAAACTGTGTTTGGTGTTCTGCACATGTACAATAACTTTAACTGCCCCCTCCCAGCAGCAGCGCCATGGTTGAGGGCGCTCTGGAGAAGCACCACATGAGATGCAAGGCACTTCCACCCAAAGTAAAAAAAAATGGCCACCAATTTTTAGGTGCAAGGAAGTCAGGGTGACCATGTGTCTTCTTTTACAAAGCGCAGTCCTCAATTTGAAGGGCTGTCCAGTCCATGTCCAGTATAAAGATAAAGAACCGTCAGAAGGAAAAGCTGGTCCTTGAGGTGGCGCACCAACAGCACCTGGGCAGCAGACTGAGCAAGGCCACACAGCAGGTCACCTGGTCGCACAGCCTTCTGCACTATGGCAAGATGAGCTGTATTTTTCTATTTAAATTTTAAGAATGATTTCTAAATTAGCATCTCTACATATAAATTAGCATGTGCGAGTTTTATGCAAATATGCAAATCTTCTGTCCTCTTTTTTGACGATGCATGTCCTACATTTTGGTGATTCACGAGTGGCCACCCTAAAGGAAGTGCTTTGCACACTCACATGGGACTCTTTGTATCCCAACCATAAATTGTTTTTACACACTGGAGGGATCCATGACTTGGATTCCATGCACACAAATAACCAGTGCTTTTTTTTCTGGAGAAAAGGGTACCGGAACTCTTGGATTACATTTCCTCGGGAGTAGATGGCGATTAAATTGTAATGCAATTAATAGAAGAAAAGGTGCTGGAACTCAGTTCCGGTGAGTTCCACCAGAAAAAAAGCCCTGCAAATAACTATTATCTCCAGTCTTGGAGCCTGGCTGGAAATAAACTGGCTGGAAAAGGAGGAGGTTGTGTAAGGGGAAAGGTGAGAGAAGGGTTTAAATAACCTCATCGACACCTATTGCTTCTCCACTTAAAATTGCACACACGCGTGCACACTGCTTTTGATGTGTTTGCCATGCTCCATATTCTAAGACCCCAGTCACAGCTGTGTAATGCATAGTTTGACTCTACTGGTGTCAACACATGTTCCCACAAATGCCAGGAAAAGGAAACGGTCCTAGTTTTAGGGCAAATTACCTCCTAGGGCTCCATTATCTTCCCCCAGCAAGTTGAATGGGTCACAGTGACTGCAGAATGCCCAGGGACTAATCAGTTACAAATGAAGCCTTATTTCCCACACCAAAACAAGCACATTTAATGGCACTGCCTTCCACAGCGGCGGTTTTGAACAATGAACTACCTCTAAAGCGCCCTGCCAATGCTTGTATTTCAGCTACGGCTGTTGACCTATTTTCAGTAACCAACTGCCTTGTTTTTAACAAATTAACCAATCAGCATATTTAAATGCAGCTTAAAGGGATATTGAGTTAAGATATATAACTCTAGGCTGCTAGACTGATACTGAAAAAAAGTCATCATAAATAAGCAACAATGTATGTTTGTGTGGCGTAGTGGTGAGAGTGTTGGACTGGAACTTGGGAGATCCGGGTTCTAGTCCCCGCTTGGCCATGAAACTCACTGGGTGACTTTGGGCCAGTCACTGACTCTCAGCCTAACCTACCTCACAGGGTTGTTGTGAGGATAAAATGGAGAGGAGGAGGAGGATTCTGTAAGCCGCCTTGGGTTCCTTGCAGGAAAAAAGGTGGGGTATAAATATAATAAATTAAATTAAATTGTTTTCAGTCAGACAAACCATGCTACTTGAGTCCTGGGACTCCAGGCTTACTAGGCAGTTACCAGTAGCTGAGAACAGCTGGCTCATCGCAGCTCAAAATCTAAGGAATTGCACCCCTAGGATATCAACCCTTCCTTTTTAAATGCCTGAAAATCCTCTATGGGGAAGTGTAACTGCATGCTGCTTTAAGATGCTCAGTTTCCTCTTTGTATCTCCTTTAATGATTTTAACTATTTTGGCTTGCAGCAACAGAGCACATGCGATTCATAATTACTAGCATTTTGAAATGTATGTAATGTGGAGAAGGGAAATTGGAAGACTACTTGTTCCTACCACTTCTTTTTCTTTACCTCTTCTCCTACATAATTCGGGCAATCAGCACAGCATTACTCAACTTATAAGAAGCGGCCAGGGGAAAACCAAACCTGAAACGGTTGACATTCCCCAGTGAATTATGCACTCTTGGTTGTCATTCAATTATTTCTGCTGGGACTACTCAACAGCTTCTTGTGCTAGAAGAAATCTGCATTTCTTCCACCTGGGAGAATCATTAAATATCTCTTTACCGAAATGGTGCAGCTGTCTTTGGGCAATGCTGTTTCCCACAGGCTGACAAACCAAGCCGCTTCTTTGGTGTAATGAAGCTTGTCCTAAATGTCAAAATATTTCCATGTTGTCCTCTCTTGCGGTTATACTTATGCTAGAAAACTACTGTTAATGACCGTACATGTAGCATACATATAGGCAGGGCTTTTTTTCTGGTGGAACTCACCAGAACTAAGTTCCAGCACCTTTTATTCTATTAATTTCATTACAATTTAATCGTCATCTACTCCCGAGGAAACATAATCCAAGAGTTTCGGTACCTTTTTCTCCAGAAAAAAAGCACTGCATATAGGCACATAATTAGGAAAATGTTGCCATAAATGCTTTAATTATTATTACGGTACATTTATATCCTGCCACTTTCATTTTGCAAGGAACCCAAGGTGGCTTACATAGTCCTCCTCCTCTCCATTTTATCTTCACAACAACCCTGTGAAGTAGGTTAGGCTGAGAGTCAGTGACTGGCCCAAAGTCACCCAGTGAGCTTCATGGCCGAGTAGGGACTAGAACCCGGATCTCTGGAGTCCCAGTCGAACACTCTCACCACTATGCCACACTGGCTCTTTAATGGCTCAATGCTAGGACCTTTTCAGCTGCTGAAGGATACCCTATGATCTGTAGGAAACATTGCAAAGAGGGAAAGGCTATGTGACATTATGTGGCAATATAAGGAGTGTTTGGTGGAGAGGAACTAACATCAAGGGGTTGAGCATTTCCACTTCCCTCACCCCACCACCTTGGAGTCTGATAAAGCCTGCTGCTTGAAGACCAGTGCAGGAAGGAGTGTTTGGTGGAGGGAGGCTGAGTAATGTCAAAACACTGAAGGTAGGTGGGGCTTGAAGAATGACTGGCAATCTTTACCTGCCCAGGTGAGAGATGGGAAAGGAACTATGAGAGGAGATGCAGGTGAGAGTTGGGAGGGAGGGAGGCTGTAGGCTAGGGCTCTTCAAGCTTGGATCTCCAGATGTTGCTGGACTACAGCTCCCAGAATCCCTTGCCATTAACCATGCTGGTTGGGTATTCTGGGAGCTGTAGGCCAGCAACATCTGGGGACCCAAGGTTGGAGAGCCCTGCTGTAGGCTAATTGTGGAGAACCCTCATGTGGAATGGAGATTTATCTATATTTTTAATATGTCTGTATTGTGCTTTATTCTCTCTTCTGTTTAGTACTCAGTTGTTGGATTAGTTTAGTTTATTTGTAGTGTTTTACTGGGTATTGTATGTATTTATGTTTCTACTATGGATTTATCTGCCAGCACTATGGTTATTTGTAATTGTTTCTATTGTAATTTTGAATATTATATTTATTACTCTTTGATATCTTGGAAATCATATTTACTGTTATTTGTTATGTTGTGAGCCATGTTGGGCACAGTTTTGTGGGAAAGCGGCATACAAATAAAAGGAAGAGGAGGAGGAGGATGAATATAAGTAATTATCAACTTGCTAGAATAATATTGTGACTGGCTGTATGATAGAAATATGTATAAGATCTGACATCGTCATCGTCATCTAAAACACAAAGAATACCGCAATGGGGGTGGTGTGCAGACAGCACATTGGTGTGTATCTCCAAACCCCTCCTAAGCATCGGTGGCTGGTGCTGTTTCTGCAATTCTGCACAGGCTTTGTGCCTCCCAAAAGTCACACTGATGCCGTGTAAAGACAGCAAGCAAGAAGGAGGAAAGAGGTGGGGCTGGGAGAGTGACCTGGTTGTATAAACCTAGCCGACAGGTATGGTTTGCCTTTGATGACTTGGAATGTGTAGTGTATATACAAACATGGGGAACAACCTATTGGAGACCCAGGAGAAAACATACTCACCTGGAAGTAAATGCCATTGATTTCAGCACCATTTACTTCAAAGTAAACTTGTTCAGGGCTGCAGTCTCTGTGAAACAGGGATAGCACTTGGAAAGGTGCTGGTAGGGGGTAGGCAACCTGATGTCCTCCTCATTAGTTTGGACTAAAATTCCCATAACCCCCTACCACCATTGGCCATGCTGGCTTAGGTTTATGGGATGTAGTGCAACACATCTGGAGGGAAGCAGGTTGCCTCTACCCCTGCTGTAAGTCTATAAAAGAAAATGAGATGGGGGGGGGGATAAACTGAACTGTCAAGGATCCCTCCCCCAACCCTATGAGTCTGTGGCTGTGGAAAGAGACTGCTAGAACGGGTCGTGGTTGGTCAAATTTAGCCTGGCCACTTCTAGATCTCATAGATTTCATAGATTTATAGAGTTGGAAGGAGCCTACAAGGCTACCGAGTCCAACCCCCTGCTCAACGCAGGAAACTAGAGGAGGGGTCTCCCATCCAAGTAATCACCAGGCCTGACCCTGCTTAGCTTTCCACGCTCGGACAAGCTGAGCCAGCGTGAGGCACAGGCTGTATATGGCCTCTCCATTCCCATATCTGGGAATGGGAGGCCTCTCCACTCACCACCACCCCTTCCAGGTATGTGCTAACTGAGTCTGTGCTAAGAATAAAGAAAGCAGGCGAGTTAGTGAGCAGTTAGTGCTGGAAATTGGGTATGAAAAAGAGGCGGAGAGCTGACTTTGCTCTCTGCAGAAATCTTGTGGAGCTGTGGATTCCCCTACAAGTCTGACAGGGAGGAGAAATCTGTTGGAGTTTTAATGCTGGGAGCCCCCCTCTTATGCTCTGTGTGTGTGTGTGTGTGTGTGTGTGTGTGCGCGCATGCACACCTTATAACAGAAACGTCATAAACCTCCTGTGACCTCCTTCTAAGGAAACTGAATCCTGGGTGAGCGCTGGAAACTCTGCAACTTCTCTCCACTCAGAAATGGGAAGAACCACACGCATACCAACATCAAAACAAATAGCAAGCCAATATTGTACCATTTATATTTCCAGGTGGTGAAGCCCTGGGTCAGGCTAAATGAGATGTGATGGTGGCAGTTCTATGTTTTTAAACCTGAAAATACCCCAATAGTTCAGAATGGGGGAGTCTGACTTATTATTTTTTGAACTGCAAAAGGGGTGCAGGGGTGAGTAGTAAAGGTGCCCCCCTCTTGTGGCTTACCACCATGCAGCTTCCTCCCCTTGTATGTTTTTCTCCCCAGCGGAACTCCAGTACCAGACATGACCGGGTGAAAAGGGCTATGGGAGAGCGGCTGTGCAGGTGGACGGGGCAGGCACAGGAAAGATGCAGAAACCCTGATCAGTGTGCAATTTGCTGTTAAAGTCCTACAAACACAAACCTTCTTTCTACATGATTGGCACAGTTCCATGTTTCAAGAAATGGTGGCAATTTTTGATTGTGCAAGCAATATAGCAGGGGTGGGGAACCTCTGGCCCATGGACCAAATCCGGCCTGCCTGGGTCCCAATCTGGCCCTCTGTGGCTCCCCAGAAGACCATGCCCCTTTCCCTGGCCCCACCTCCTTTCCTCTGACTTCTGACCATTTGATGATTTCCTGGCTTTTGCATCCTCCCCCCCCCATTTTAAACAGTTGAAATGCTTCTCCTAAGGCTTCATTACTGGTTGTAAGGTAAAATATGCTGGTATTTTGGCCCCTCCCCCTTTGTCTTTGGCACAGCCCCCTTTTGCATTCAGCCCTGCCCACCACTGGAATGCAACAATCAAACCAGCAAGGAGCAGTAAAAGTCATCAGATTAAAAACCAGCTAGCTGACAAACTGAATGCCCCAGCGCAGAAAGTCATCTGATTTGACTCTAGGAAAGCCTCACTGGGAAGGGTTTTCCAAAGGTGGGGTGCCACAGCTGTAAAGGTCCTTTCTCCAGTCACTGCCTGCCTGACTTCAGAAGGCAGCGGGACCCAGACGTGGGTCTCAGAGGAGGAAAGAAGCAATCAGAAAGGCTGATGTGGGAGGAAGTGGTAACTGCGATGGCCAAGTCCCCAGCCATTTCCAGCTTTAAAGGTAAACTATAGCCCCTTGAATTGCACTTAGAAATGGGCAGTTGTTTTAGCAGTGGCAAGATATGGTCTTTGCAGGTCAGGGATGAGCAACTTGTGGCCCTCCAGATGTTTTGGCCTACAACTCCTGTCAGCCCTAGCCAGCATTACCAATGGGAATGGATGATGGGGGTTGTGGGCAAAAGCATCTGGAGGGCCACAAGTTGCTCACTTCTGTTGTAGATGATGGTCCCAACCAGCCACTTAACGGAGGTTTTCAAGAAGCCTTTGAAGGCAGCCCCGCGTAAAACGCATTGCAGTACTCTAACCTGGAAGTTATCAGAGCATGAACCACAGCAGCCAGGCAATCTCTTTCCAGAAGCAGTCTCAGGTGGCACATCAGTCAAAGCTGGTGAAAAAGGTGCTTTGTTCCATGGAAGCCACTTGGACCTTGAGTGACAAGGCTGGATCTACAGAGTTGTCAGTGACGTTCTCTCAAGCGGGACTTGCATAAGATGTTTGAGGGCTCATAACAGTCTGCCTCAAATGGGAGGCACTCTTTTACGGCTCCCAAATTCCTCTACAGCTTTCAGCGAGTTATGAAAAAGCAGGCAAGACTTACAACCCAAGGGTTGTTTTGCCTTTCTCTTGTCTGTCTTCAGATCTTATATAGAATTTACTGCTGTTCTCCACGGTTGACTGAAAAAGATCAATACATGTCTCTAACCTGATTCAAGATAGCTTTTAGCACAATATATGGATGACACAATCTAAAGAGCAAAAACATGGGGAATATGGTTTTAACATGCCAATTACTAAGTCATTAAACAGGAATGATTCAGTCTTATTTAATAGAAGGCTCAATAACTGATGTTAACAGCTAAACAAGCTGGGATATGTCATCACAGTAAAGGCAGAGTGATTTCATAAAGCAGGAACCACATGCTTCAAATTTCTGTGTAATATAGGAAACCCACAGAGAACAAAGCTACATTAAGGGTGTACACCTGGAAGTAATTCAATTAATATCAAACTCAGTCATACTTGGAATAGGCCCATTGGAATCTATGCAATGTAAGTTAGTCATGACTAATTTAAGCCCCATTAATTTCAGTGTAGGATGGCCACTTACACATTGCTAAAAAGAGAGAAGATGCATCCTCACAAAAAAGAGGACAAAAGAGGACACAGATTTGCATATAATGAGCATATATTAATTTATATGTAGAGGTGCACATTTAGAAAGCACGGCTATAATTTAGATAGAAATACATTATGTCTCACCGTTGTGAGGAAGGCTGTGACTAGGTGACCTGCGCACCTACTCATCTGCTGACCAGGGCGGTAATTTGATGGGCAACTTCCAGGGCTCTGCTGCTCTCCTTTCTTAGGGTTCTTTTTCTTTAAACCAGACTTGGACTGAACAGCCCTTCAAATAGACGAGTGTACAGCAGGACACATGGCTACCCTATTTCAGTGGGTCTACTCTAAGCATGACTAAATCTGGATCCAGCCCTACAGCCCTCCGACCTTGTTGGGGGGGCACAGGAGAAGTCAGACTCCCCACTGCGACCTCGGAAATCCCTTCTGAGGTCGCAGTGGGGAGTCCGAGAGCAGAGCGCCCTTCTCCCCCACCTCACAGCCGCCGCAGTTCTTTCCAGAGGACCGACTTCGGTTCCAGCGTGGAGGGGTGGTCCCGGGGGCAGGCAGGGGAGGGGAGCTTCCAAGGAATCCAGGTGGTGCCTCAGCCTCTCCTCCTTGCTGAGAATCAAGAGGTAAAACATTTAGACGGCCAAAATCGGCCGTCTAAATGTTTTTGAGGGCAAGGGGAGCACAGCAGCAATCCTATCCACCTCACTCCTCCCGCCCTCAATAGAGGATGCCCATAATCCTCTGGGTTCAGAGGGTTACGGGCAACCTCCTAGGACGGGGCTGCCCCCATGTGTTTAGGTTTGGTGTGAGGTATAAGCTTTTGATAGTGACTCAGATTCTCCTTGGTGGGGAATGAAGCAGAAGAAATCAAACATGATCAGCTTTTACAGTACATATAATACAAGCACACTCACAAACATATTTCCCTTCCACTGTTATAACCACAGGCGCATATCAAGCTTCAGCAAGAAGATAAATATTCCAAACGTGATCTCAACAGTTGCCCTGTGCTTGGATGAGATAACTGACATCCCCTGCCAGGAAGAGCTTCCCCGTTCATTTTGATGGAGAGATCTGCTCTGCTTACTCCTTTGCACATGAAGATTGGCTGCTGGCTCCTTTGAACCGAAGTGTTAATATACAGAACCACAAGGCTTGGCATTGTCTGTATAGGTCAATCCATTCACAATATCTAGCAGGTCTTGAGTTAAATAACCACCAGTCGTCCTCCTGGTAAGTAGCAATAATATTTTCTTCCCTTTCAAGATCAGCGTTAAATAATTTCAAGAAAGAAGACAGCAGGCGCAGAACCCACTGGGAATATCTCCTGAGCAAACCCCTCTGAAATGAATGCTTGCTGAAGTGCAGAGTGTTGGATTGTGCCCAGTCCCTCTTGGGTACTAGCTGGAGAACTGTGTAAACTTTACATTTGCCTCAGGGAAATCATGAAAGTCTTTAGATGGCTGCACTATACCAGATAAAACAAAACCAACGCTAAAAGGAAGGATATATATGCTTGAAAGGTATTGAATTTCAAATCGTCATAGCCTCTGGCTATTCAGGAAAACTATAAGATTAATTAGCATTAAAAAAAATTGTGTCAATACACAAAAATATACAAAAAAAAATAAGGGATTTGTGTTTCCAAAATGTATGCAATGAGAAGAAAAGCCGTGGGGGGGGGGGAATAGACAGGATTATTCAGTGGTTGGGTTCAGACAAGGGTTGAGTGTGGGTTGTTGTTGAAACGAGGGTTATCGTGTTGCCTGAACCCAGTTGCCATGGCTTGTAAAGCACGAACAACCCATGAGGAGAACCCATGGTTTGTTGAGTTGTGAACTATGGGTTGTTAGCCATGGTTCGTTATCTCGGCTGGGTTCAGACAATACAACAACCCACAGTTCAGTGACAACCCATACTCAACCCTTGAGTGTGGGTTATCGTGTTGTCTGGGGTCCTCCTTTCACCCTGGAGCCCTTTAGCAATGCTGAGGCTTTGCTCTTTTGCAATCTGCTGGCAGTAAAACTCAGTGGTGCAGTTTTAGGGTTCAGGGCCTAGCTAATTTTAGATCCTGAACCTAAAGGGACCCACCTTTATTCAGTGTATTCAGTTGTGAAGCATACAACTAACATTTCCCTTCTCCACCCTCCAACTGCCATTCTATGCTTTACAACTGCTTCTATAATCCTGATATGTTATGGCAAAAAAGAAAAAGAAAATGCTAACCTTGATATATAAAAGAAATATTCTAAGCATGTGCAGTTTTGCATTTTAAACCCATGTAAATTGTAGCACCATCATGACTACAGGAATATAATGGAGTTTGCTTCTGCTTCACTGATGCTAAGCACATTGGAAATAAATAAGCCACATTTTGTTGCAGAAAATGATCATTTATATTTTAAAGTAAATATAATAAAATGTGCATCTGTAACCTCGTATATGCCTGACTGGCTGCCCCTTGACTACAAAGTGTATTTAAAAATAAGAAGAAAGGATGCTGTGGCAAGCAGCGCATAAGCCCCAGAATGCTCATGCTGGCGCAGCTGCAGGTGGCGGACCTGTTTGCCACACAGCCCCCGTCGCCTCCTGCTCTCTGGGTGGTCATTTCAGGTGGGCTGGGCTGCAGGGCCCGGGATGTTGGCCCCGAGGTCCAGCCCGAGCTGCACCCGTTAAATCTGAGTCTGCATGGCACTTAGCATAGCGCTATATCCCCCACAACAATCCCACAGTTACCTATTCCCACGAGCAAGATCTTAAGAATGGTTACTCAAAAATAAGTCCCATTCAGTTCCATGCCTAGAAAGTTTGCTTAGGATTACAGCCTTCAGCAGACAGCAAAGTTCTCCCTGTTCAGTGCATCTTTAAGTGGTTGCTCCTACTTCTCCCGATAACAGGACATTTCATTAATCATCTCTCAAAGTGCTTCTCTCCCAGCTTAGTTCAGGAAATGTGACTTATGTTATTTATTTATTTATTTATTTATTTATTATATTTATGAATCGCCCATCTGGCCAGACATCCGGCCACTCTAAGCGATGTACAGTCCAATAAAACGCAAGGGGGGGGGGAAACACACACACAGTATAAAACACAATAAAAACCTTTAAACCACACCAAATGGGGATATCTTTACTGAAATTGGCCCTTTGTTGTTTCCTGCATCCGTTCCAACCACCATCATTATTTAAAATTGGTCATCTTCTTCATTTTAAAAACGTTATTTCTTTATCAGCAAAATTGCACTTTAGTGTAAAAAGATTTTTTTAAAAATCTGTGTATTTACACTTTAACACAAATATAAAGTAAGTTTTGCCTTTGTAGCAGGTCATGCCAGTGGCAACAGAACTGGGAAAACACAGTAACCACAAATTAAATAAGCGAACAATTTGCTGCCCCATCACACCTAAAATCTGCTGCCTGAGGCAGCTGCCTCACTCTGCCTAAGGATAGGGCCAGCCCTGCTTCATCCACACCCATCTCATTGTGTATGTTTATGTGTATATGTACATTATTCAATATAATAGTATGTACATTCACATACATATTCATGGATCAAAAGACGAGGCAACACCATGCTCGTTGAATTAAAAGCATTTTGCCTTTGATTTCCCACTGAACACTTGGAAGCTAATTTTAATTCATGATGCGTGTTTCCCTAATGGTATCAGTTATTTAAGACAGCCATTAAAAACCTATAATATTACCATAATGAACTAAAACTTTAGAGAGTGAGAACAGAGCTCTTCGGATAAGTTGCCATCAAGCTATTAAACAGATGCCTTTTCCCAGTAATAGGATTATGGGGCTTACATAGAGGCAACTAGCTCTGTCACGGACTTCACAATGGTAGCAAACACATGTAACATAACCTTGGCAAACGCAAAAGGATTTGCCATGAAAAGTGGTGGTGGTGGGGGGGGTGGAGCGGAAGAAGCAAAATTGTTGCAGCCAGTTCTGAGGTTTCCTGCCAGGCAAAGAAGTGAGGGAACCGACAGAAAGTTATCCAAGACGGGAATCCGTGAGATAAGTTCAGCTGATTGTGCAGCGATTGCTTAGGAAAGCTAGATAGAAAGGTCTCCCTATTTATAGAAAGAGGTGACTGCTGCAACTACTAATTTGAGCAGTGGGATTCAAGTATTTTATGTGCATTTGATTTCGCTGGCTATACTGAGTAAACTGGGAGGTCATTTTTAACGTTGATTCATTCTGTCCACTGCTATCAAGATATTATTATTATTATTATTATTATTATTATTATTATTATTAGCAAAAGCTAAGCCATTACAACAGCAAATGATCGCTTAGGGCAGGGGTGTTTAGTCTCTTTCATTCCAGTGGTGGGTGGAGTCAGAGGCAAAATGGGAAAGGCCAAAATAGTGTATTTAAGCATATTTTAACGTAAAGCTCTTACTGTCAGTAACCATGCCTTAGGAGAGGCATTTCAACCTTTCAGACCATGAACAACCCAGAGTCAGAACCCAACAACAAACCATGGTTAACAACCCATAGTTAAACCATGGTGCAAGGATTGATGCTTAGGGATGTAACCGCGAGTCTCGGGGGGGCTGAAAGCGGCCCCTGAGACTCCCGTGACTTACCTTCCTGCCGCTTGATCCATGCCGTGCCGGGGAAAGGAGCTTCAGTTCCCAAGTATGTCTCTTTCCAGTTCCCCTGGGGCTGGGTTTTTAGCGTAAAAGCCTGGGCAACCCAGCTTGAAACGGCCGCGATTTGCTATTCGCGGCTGTTTTAAGCTGGGTTGCCCTGGTTTTTACACTAAAAACGCAGTGCGGGGTCCCATCACGTCACTTCATGGCAGCTGGAAGTGACGCGATGGGCTCCTCGCTGCCGCCGCGAGGAATCAAACAGCGGGGGGGGGGGTGTGCTCGCTGAGAACAAGGCGAGCACCCCCCAAGGTAAGTGTGCATCCCTAGATGCAATAACAACAGCCCATGATGCAACAACAACCTACGATTTAAAGACAATCCATACTCAACCCATACTCTGGGTTTTTGTGACGTGTGAACCAGGCCCGTAAGACATCCACACTTAAATACTGAATATCCAACCAGAGAGCAGCTTCCCGTGCTCTGAGTTAAGCTTTGCAGTGGACAACCAGTAATATTCGGGGGGAAGGCAGGTAGCCAGGTACCGTTTTCCATTTTGAATCCTCTGTGCTCTGTACAGGAAGGCAATCACGCAGAATGCACAGTCCAGGCTAGTCTTACCTTGCGCCCTCTTTGTCAGAGGAGCCAGCAGGGATCAGTGCAAGCTGAAATAACCTCCCTCCCCATCTTGCCAGACTGTGGAGATCAGAAACCTTAAAATCAGGGTCATCTTGACCCGCCGAACACAGCCCTTACTTCTGCAACTAACTTGGCACTCAGTAGTTCTGAAAATCTGGGCACTCGTTCAGACTGTTACATTAGGGCTGTGGTAATCGACTGTAGTCTTTCCCTGAGTGGCAAATTTGGGTCATTCCCTTGTATACAAAGGTGTCTGTGACAAAAAAAAGAAAGAAAGAAAGAAAGCAGGTAGAAAGATGAAAACAGGAAATGTTGCTACGTTTACCTTTGCTTTGCGAAAACGGTAGACCACTAGCATGCTGATGAAGTCCAACAGCATACAGAGAGTTTGGAACGAGATGATAGCGAGCCGTAAATACTTGTCCTCCTGTGCATAGCAGGGAGCATCATCTGTACAGTAAGTACATCCTTCCCTGCAGGGCAAGCAGGCGTAGACTTCCTCAGACAGCTCGCCTCCAGAAAAATGGCTCTCTGCATCCTTTCCTAAAAGTATCAAATACAGAAGAAGAAAGATAATCATATAGTTTGAGTGGGGGGGAGAGAAGCGAAAGGCCGTCGTGCTTACCTTCCCAGTGATCACTTTCCACCCTCCCATTTATTTATTTGATTTAAATTTTTATTTCTTTAAAATGATTTTTAGGCCACCTTTAAAGGTAGAACCCTCGCAAGGCGGCGTACGAGATAAAAACAATACAGAAATATGCAGATATAAGTAAACATTCAATAAAAGACTTTAAAAACACAGAACGCATCAATTGACAGAATACCATTGAAATAGGGTGGGCGGCCCTGTACGAATATTAAGTCCAGAGTCTAGAATTACTTAACTGCACCTCTTGGCTTTAAAATCCCTTGTCTCCTTCTTTGCTCCCAACCTGTTTTTCCAGATGGACAAGGACCGTTTCACTACTGCCCGCTTTGAAAGATCTGCTAGTTATCCCCACAGTTGGTTACTGTAAACTAGATGAATAGCAACTACATGCAGGAACTGATTCCATCAAAAAGCATTACATTTGAGATAATACTTTGTCTGTAATGCTAGATTTCTGGATGACCCATTCACACATGCAAATCGTCACCTGCTGCTGTGGTTAAGGATGCTTGAGGATTTTTTGTTTGGTCCACATTTTTAAGTGCACAGATCTGCATTTCCAGGACTGATACATGGATTGGAACCCAGTTATCCTTCAGTTTTTGCACTCCCCAAGATTTTGCAATACAGTCCTTGGCTCAAAAAGCATACGCAAATGCAGATAGAATGTGCATTTTACAACAAAATGTGTATAAAAATGTGTATTTTGTGAATAAATACACCCGTATTTAACTGCAAATTTCTGTGTGTGTGCGTGTTTTAACTGGAGATAGATGTGGAAACAGGATGGAACAGGTTTATGAATAAACACATGCAAAACTGAAACAGATAGGAAATAGACGGATCCATCCATGTTTTGGAACTGGTCCTCCGCCTGGGAAGGGGAGGGGCACATTCTGGGCCAACTCAGACATCTGAATTTGTTCGTTTAACATTTTTATAGATATAATTTGACCCAACAGTGAGCTTCTCCTTTAGTTCTGAACACTTAGAACTGTTCAGCAATTTATTGGGATCATCAAAAGGTTGTACTGCTTAATGGACCAGGTTTATCCAAGTTAATTATCTCCCGGCCTCTTTAATGCCTTGGTTCAGGGGTGAGGAATCTTTTCTCCATCAAGGGCTGCATTCCTTTGGAGGTAATGCTAAGGTCCCAGTACAGATCGGGGTGGGGTGGGGGCCTGTGCCTACTCTAGAGTAAATATTTTAACAAGACACAGCGGCTAAACACACATTTAAAGTAAAATCTGTTTTGGCCCACATATAAAGTGTCGGGGCTAGCTCTCCTAGCCCCTCCAGTTCTGATTCCCTAAATCTAAAACAGCAGTGGTCAGATTCCGTGGGAATGGACTCTGAAACGGAGGGGAGCGGGAAGAGGAGGCCGCAGCAGTGCCTCTTTGTGAAGACAACCAGGACCCAGCTGCGCCTTCAAGGTTGCAGCCAGAGGCGGGGAGGGAGGGGGGGAAGAAGAAGAATCTCTGGGAACAGGGGAGGCAGAGCCGGGGGGGAGGGGTGGAAGAGCTACTGAGGGAAGGGGGTGGGAAGCCAGCCTCTGTAGCTGATCCTGCAGAGCTGTGTAAATTTCGTAGGCAAGAACAGCTGACATCTCTTCATCGCTCAGCTCAGTCAGCTAACAAGACTTTTTGACCCGCCTTAGGGGCGGAGTCGGTTCTCTAGTTTGAGGGTGAGGAAGTGCGAAACACCTCAGTGCAGAATCAACTGTTTAACATCCCTGACCTCCCATTGACGGGATAAGGGGGTCTTGAATCACTTTATTTACTTTTGTGTAACACTTTTCTGCAACCACCTGAGTTGCCCTGCTTTTGCAAAGAAACCCGTGAGCTGCGCTTGACGTTCTGGCTGGAGAGGGGGCAGTGGGAGAGGGAGAGAAGCATGACATACAGTGTGTGTGTGCGTGGTACGGTTTCTTTTTCCTTACATGAAATGGAGTGTGCGGGTGGAAGGAGCTAAGCCATGTTTTCTCTCACTGTGCCCCATTACTTCAAGCAATATTCCCCCGCCCACCTCCCTTCTGGTATTTAGGGTGGGCCACTTAGGAATTGCCCAAAAAAGAGGGCAAAAGAGGATTCTGTTTTGCATATGATTTGCATATGCTAATTTATTTGCACATATGTCAATTTAGAAATTATTATTATCATTTAATAGAAATACAGTCCACCCCATCATGGTGCGAAAGACTGCAACCATGAGGCCTATGTGCCTGCCTGTTCAGTGGCTGCCCGGGTGCAAACTGTGGATGGGCAACCATTCTCAAGGGCTTCTTTTAATCTTTAAACTAGAATTGGACCAGGCAGCCTCCAAATGGAGGACCGTCCTCTATAGAAAAGGACATACGGCTACCCTATCTGGGGAGGGGGGGGAATCGCTTGCAGCAACAAAGCGCAAAAAGGTACGGCAAGGGGGTTGGTTTTGCTCTACTCTGCATTCACTGCATTTAATCTAAACATAGATACGCCGTTTTATATGTGAGCAGGGCAGAGATGTGCAAAAAATACGTCTACTTTGATCCCCAAATCAAACATAATCTCCCTGCTCTGTTATAAAGAGTGTGGGAGAGAGGCAGGTGTGGATAAATCACAGTTCCTTAACCAAACAAGACAGAACTGGTCTAAAATATTTTAGTCCGCATCCAGAAATTAGAACTGTATGTGTGCGAGAAAGAAGGTTCCCACAATTTCCTACTAAGCAGAGAATGAAGGCACCGAAGATACAAAACAAGTCTAGGATTTCTTCATATTATTCTCAGATGCTGACCAGAGTTACTAGCACTTTGACACCGATAAAACAGACGCTGAATACCTACATTTTTCATTGTTGCTGCTATTCCTCAATTCCATCAGGTCTCCAACCTACTTGGTTCACTGTTTGCTTCTTTAAAACCTTTCTACCCTGCTCTTCAGCCAAAAAGGCTCCCAGGGTGGCTTACAGATCAATTAAAAAACAAGGCAATCCCTGGTCTCAGGCTTACCCAGGGATGGGGACTCGGACTCGAGGACTCGACTCGTGAGTTGGACTGAGTCCCCCCTCTGACTCGACTCGGACTCGAGTCCCAATATTTTTAATGGGACTCGAGACTCGACTCGGGACTCGAGACCAAGGACTCTTCAACATCCCTGGGCTGTGCCAGAAGGAGTGGAGAGGAGCGTGATTGCTGGCGAAGAGCGCAGGGAAGCGAGGTGTGCCGCTGCTCGGCCACTATGGACGGCTACCAGGAGTGCAGCCCCAACAGTGTGTCAAGATTTATTTTGATTGATGTGTTGTGTACTTGGGAGAGGCAGAAGAAGGACCTGAGATTACTCTGTGTGGCTGCTCTGAGTGTGTTTCTGGTTCCAGCAAGTTCATCACCAGTGGAGCGGGTGTTCAGTGAGGGTGGAATTGTGATGAGATCTCACCGTTCCAGAATGGGGGCCAAACATTTAGAAAAAAATCATGTTCCTCAAATGCAACATGGATAAGTTTTAGGAAGTACAGCAAGTTTATGTTTTAAAATCATTTTTCTAAAATGCAACCTTTCAGACATTTTGGGTTTGGCTGCCTCTGCCTGCCTGTTTGGGGTTCCCAGCCTCCTCTGCCTGCCTGGTCTCTTCTTAACCAGTTCCACAGTTTGAATTGTCCAAGACAAAGGCCTCTGCCTGCCTGTTTGGGGTTCCCAGCCTCCTCTGCCTGCCTGGTCTCTTCTTGACCTGTTCAGCAGTTGAATTGTCCAAGACAAAGGCCTCTGCCTGCCTGCTTTGGGGTTCCCTGCCTCCTCTGCCTGCCTGGTTATTTTGGGTTTTTCTGCCTGGTCTGTTCTTGCCAAAATCAGTTGCAGAGTTTTGAAATACAGTCATGCCTTGGATTGAGAGCATAATTCGTTCCGGAAACGTGTTTGTAATCCAAAACACTCTTACGGTATATCAAAATGAAATTCCCCCAAAAAAATTTGTACAGAGATTTTTAATTTAAGCCGTACTACAGTACTTGTATTGCAAGACACCACTTGTATATCAAGTCAAATTTTTTAAAATAAATATTTAAAAATTTGCTTGTCTTGCAAAACCCTCTCAAACCAAGTTACTTGCAATCCAAGGTATTACTGTAAAAAGGCACACTTGTGCCTAGAATTTATTTAAACCACACATCTGAAGTAGCCTTATTTTGTTGGGGAAAAAACCCATTGATTTTAATAGGGACTCGTGGAGTCAGCTTTGGGAGTGACTTGTGACTCGTGACTCGTGAGTCACCATTTTGGACCAAGGACTCGGACTTGAGACTCGGGTCCAAAGACTCGTGACTCGACTCGTGACTCGAGACCAAGGACTCTTCAACATCCCTGGGCTTACCATCTAAAAGACATGACAGCAAAGGAAAAATGGAGGACGAGGAGGAGGACGAGGAGGAGGACGAGGAGGACGAGGAGGACGAGGACGAGGAGGACGAGGAAAACAGCAAACTCAAGTTCTTAAAGTGACAGAGTTCTCATAATGACCAGCTGGAATGGATATTATGCAGGGAGAGGAGGAGGAGGCAAAAGGAGGTGGTCTCTCTCCCCGCAGAGCTGGCAGAATGGCCCTGTTTCCCATCTCTCCCTCTACAGCAGCCTGATGAAATGGATCCTACTAGGTGACAGTGGAGGGAGAGCCAAAGGCAGCTGGTTTCTCATCAGGGCCAAATGAATATCCCTACTTCCCTTGTCTTCCTCTACTGTAGCCTGATGGGATGCCTGCTTCCCTTCCTTCTCTCCCTTGCCCCTGCAGCCTCATGATGCTTTCAAACACAGTCAAGTCCTACTTAATTTGTGCAGCATGGTTAGATAGGATTATGTGGCTCCTTGTAGAAGACAAGATAGCACCGTTCGGATGTCCCTATGCCTATGCAGTGAGCGAAGATGCTGGACAGGGGGAGATTGCAGGGGTCAGTCCAACATGCACCAGACATCTATCCACAACTGCAATGTGCTTATATGCATACAAACTATGCAAATGGGCTTATACATGCAGTTGTGAAGCCTGCAAAAGTACAGGCCCTAACTACAGCTATGCGCCTATACCTGTGTGTATTTGGCACATGTATGAGCAGATGTGCATGCACACACTGCAGATGTACAAATGAACACGCATATGGTGGGGAGCAGTGATCCCACTCCCCCCCTGCACATGTGAACTCCACATGTGCAGGAATGTCCGACCAGCGCTGATGTGTATATTTAAATATTAGGGCATCTTTATCCTTAGCATTCAATGTAACAAAATCCGGCATGACAGCCTATGTATTCTCTAAGTCTAGATCTATGTTTCTCAACTAAGCCTCACTAAGGAAGTGCTGTGATGACTGTTGCTAAGGGAAGCTTCTGCACATATGCAGACTCCAGCCCAGCGTGTGCGTGTCTACCTAGCCTGGCCAACAGCAGGCTAGAGCAGCACATTCACTGGCCCTCATGAATCTGGCTTCCCACTTCTCTGTGGTCCTGATGATGTGCCTTTCATTCCTGATTCCTCCACCCTGTAGGTCAACCTTCCCCAGCCTGGTGCCTCCAGTTGTTTTGGAACCACAACCCCAATCAGCCCTAGCCAGCATGACCAATAGTTGGAGATTGCGGGAGTTGTAGTCCAAAACATCTGGATGTCACTGGATTGCCTACCCCCTGCCCTAAACTATTTGGGCAGTGGTACTCTCTGCAGGCTTTGGCCCAGAGCAGGACCATTTTTCGCTACTCTCTGCTGGAATCAGTTCTCCTACTGTGCTTTTTCACTGGTGCTTCCAGAGAATAAACGGGGCTGTTTTTGAATCAGGAGCAGAACTGCAAACAGAATCCCATCTGCCCTGCTCTCTGAGCAACCCACTTTGCTTCCCAGTTCTGCCTCTCGACCTACAACTGTGCCAGCCTCACGGAAAGCAGAAGGATGGCAAAGTTTTTAAGTGGCAGAAGCATCTGGCCGGCAAAATCTTGATTATTAATGATGATGAGCAAGCAAGAACACAGCTTGACTTTCAGATTCCTTGCTGGGTTTGCAGAGCTGGCAGCTAGATAAACAATCTTTTTTAAAACTAATGTGCTGAGGAAATTTCACAGAGCATCAGAGGGCTGCAAAAACAAATCTCCACTATTCCAGTCTGGCTTAAAACTGCCTTCTAAAGGAGAGCTCTAAAATGTGTGATTTTTTTAGATAACAGCACTTCTGGCCACATATAACCCACTTTCGCCACTGAATCACCTGGGGAACAACATATACTGTAACTGTAAGTAAGCAAATCCTGTCCAATTAGCAAATAGCCACAGTATAATATGAACCCCTAAGCCTGCAATCCTATGCATGTTTAGACAGAAAAAGTCCTACAACTCCCAGCATTCCCCAGCCAGCATAGCTGGGTGGGGAATGCTGGGAGTTGTAGAACTTTTTTCTGTCTAAACATGCATAGGATTGCTCTCTAAGTCTGCAATCCTAAACATGCTTACTAAGTCCCACTGAAAACAGTAGGGCTGAGTGTTGCATGGGATTTCACTGCTTATCTTACTTAATATTTCTCTTCCTTATTTGGGTCCACAGTTTCTCCTTCCGTCCTCTGTCTTTCTTCCTAGTTGTGTTCATTTGCGCTAGGGACATCTTGTGCTCTTATACTGTCCAGATCCATCTCTTTCCTTGTCAGACTTGAGCAAAATAGGTATACGAACAACAGACTTTCAGGTCATGCTATTTGTTTTTCAGCAACAGCCACCTCCACCAGTTTCTCCTCTTGCATTCATTTCAATGATAACACCTTTTATTGATTGGCCAAAGCCAACAGCCCTTTATTTCTCTGTTTTGTGTTGCAGTGGAGGTGCAGGGATACATTTTATATTTTGAACCAGTGGCTTTGCTTTCATCATTTGGCAATCTTCTCCACTCTTGACACTGGCTGTCTCGCCTTTTCATTTTGATAAGATACATATAATCAGTTCGGCAGACTGATCAAATGACTCCACTTCCTAGAAACAAGAGATCTTTCATGCCCATCACATTACTTCGCAGGGGTCTACATAAGGTGGTCTGTTGGGGTGTTTTGTTTTTTTTTACGTGTCTTTTAATTACCTGAATATACATGTACTATTCAATCCATGTTATCAATTATTCTTTTTTAATTTTATTTTTTGCCATTTGTTTCCAATTGAGAGTCTGCAAATGCAAAGGGAAAAACGAAAGCCTAATTCTCAGGTCTTCTCTAAAGGGCTTCTGGACAATCAGCAGACGATCCTCTAAGTCAGTGTTCTCCAACCTTGGGTCCCCAGATGTTGGCATCTGGGGGCCCAAGGTTGGAGAACACTGCTCTAAGTCATCCTCGCCCAGCTTGGTGACCCACAGATGCTTTCGACCTGGGGTCCATAAAAGAGGACGAAAAGGGACAGTGACTTGCATATGATTATTTATAGGTCTAGATGAACATTTAGAAATAATTATTATAATTTAAAATTATAATTATGACATTGTAATAAAATTACAATGATTAAATTATAATTAAGATTTATAATTATACATTATAAAATCATTATAATTCAAACCTGCACATTTAAGTGGTGGCACTGAAATGTACACTCTGTCTCATGATGGTTCAAAAGACTGTACCTAAGTGACCTCTGTGCACCTGCCTGGTCAGTCTGCTGTCCAGGTGCTGTGTGAACTGTTGACCAGCAACAGTTCTTATGGTTCTTTTTCTTTAAACTGGAATTGAACAGGAGGGTCCTTCAAATAGAGGACAGTCCTCTGGCAGTCTTTCAAATAAGAGGACACATGGCCATCCTATTACTTTGACTCCCAACAGCCCCAGCCAGCATGGCCAATGGCATACCCTCCAACTGCCCTGATTATCCCGGGACCTTCACAAATCCCCGTAGGCCATCATGGCTTCTCCCTTTGTTATGCAAAGCCCCAAATTTTCCGGTGCCTCCTGCAAACTGCTATACCCTTGGCCACACCCTCTTGATCACACTTTCATGTTGCTTAACCATACCTCTTACAAATTCACATGTGTGTCCCTATTTTCATCTATGAAATGTTGGAGGGTATGCAATGGCCAAGAATGCCGAGAGTTGTAGTCCAAAATATCTTGAGGGCGCCAAGTTGCCTACTCCTGTGATCTACTTCAAATTATGTTTTCCCAGGCAACCTACTTTCAGTCATACAGGGAACAACACAAAGGCAGGTAAGTCAGGATAAGTGGATTCCCACCCCCACACAGGCACACATTTGCTATAACACTACTACAAAATGGCCTGTTCTATAACTCTGAGGCCAGAGAAGAAAACAAAGCTAATGGTGCAGCATCAGAGCTAAGTAGAATGAAGCCTTCAGTGCTATCCTCCAGCTGCATAAGGATGATGCCAGTTGGCCACATGTACTTGTAAGTGGTGGAACTGAAATGTATTGAAATGAACTCAGGGCCCAAGCATAGGAAAGGAGAAACTTACACTTTACTGGGGTCCACAGATCCAGGGAGGGGACACCAGCCCAGGCTGCAACCACATTACCACAAGGGAAAAAACTGAGGCTAAACTGTAGATCATGCTATTGCTTGAAGATATTTATTAAAATTGATTTCTCTACATCTATGTACCTATTGTCCAGATGTTATGATATTAGCTGGAGCCAACCAGAAGCAGTGTTAGAGCAGAACAAGCAACATTCTGAACAGTGATTTGCTGGCCCAGGCCCTTCACTAGAACAGAGAGAGTATGTGTTTCTGCAGTTAAGCTAGAACTTATAGATTTCATAGATCATAGAGCTGGAAGGGGCCTACAAGGCTATCGAGTCCAACCCCCTGCTCAATGCAGGAAACTAGAAGAGGGGTCTCCCATCCAAGTAATAACCAGGCTTGACCCTGCTTAGCTTTCCACGCTCAGACAAGCTGAGCCAGCGTAAGCCACAGATTCATAGATCATAGAGTTGGAAGGGGCCTACAAGGCTATCGAGTCCAACCCCCTGCTCAATGCAGGAAACTAGAGGAGGGGTCTCCCATCCAAGTAATAACCAGGCTTGACCCTGCTTAGCTTTCCACGCTCAGACAAGCTGAGCCAGCGTAAGCCACAGATTCATAGATCATAGAGTTGGAAGAGGCCTACAAGGCCATCGAGTCCAACCCCCTGCTCAATGCAGGAAACTAGAAGAGGGGTCTCCCATCCAAGTAATAACCAGGCTTGACCCTGCTTAGCTTTCCACACTCAGACAAGCTGAGCCAGTGTAAGCCACAAGCCTGTGTGACTTGAGACAGAGAGATTTGCACTTCCCTCTGTGACATGCTCTCTCAAGAACTACCCGTCTCAGAGTTCCCTGTGAATAGTCTGGAGGGAAGAGCCACTGGTAGGAGGGACAAATCACAACAACAACAACAACAACCCACTTAGAGATATTTTAAAATATGGACAACGGTACAGAAATCTATTAAATAGATAAATAAAAATAATCAGGGACATTGATCCCAGAGACAGTGGGAGCCCATGCTGTAAATAGGATTTGCAGGCCCAAAATATATGTGAGTAAGTATCTACCTCACATACACACACCATACTACCATGTCTGGCTACACAAGGAGATAATTCATGCTTCTGCAATAAAAAAGGCCAGAAAAATACAACTTTTTTGAGTGCATTGGTCTGTTTATAAGGTATTGGTTGCAGCCACATTGGTCCATCAGAATTTTTTAAAAATCAATTTTATTAGGACCAGTAAAAAGGTACAAAATACATCAGCAAGCTTTGTAGGATTCTTCTTCAGGCTGGATGTTATGTTAAACAAAAATAGCAAAAAGTAGTGTGTGTGTGTGTGTGTGTGTGTGTGTGTGTGTGTGTTTACAGGCATGGTAGAAAAGCCTCAGTGTGGACCATGGCATAATTTCAGAAATCCAGAAAATGTTATTTCAGAATTAAATGCATTTCTGTCTAAACATGCATAGGATTGCACCTTTACTGTCTTATCCTGTGCTTAGAAGGTGACTGGCTGATCAAATTAAACTATTCATTGTTAATTTGATAAGGGAGAATAAGGAAACTCCCTATTCCAGGAAATAATGCAAGATAGGAAGGGTGAACTGTGAAGTTCACACTCTTGAAAGCAGAGCTAAAGAAACCCAATTAACCCGGGCCTCCAGTTTTTGGCTTCTTCTTTTTTTTAATTGTATTTAAATTTTAACATATAAGCTACAAAATACATAAACATACAAATTATATAACAAACACATAAAAAACAACAAAATAATAAGTGCACCCCCCCACCGAGAACAACTAACTACATAACCATTCAGCCTTCCAAAATTGTAATCACTTGTGAAGGTGTACACCCTTTCACACTTAATAAAACAAAATCTGCAAATGCGCTCCATATTTCTTTAAAATCATTTTGATGCGATAATCCCCTTTTAACATTAATACTACACGTTAATTTATCATTAATAGCTATATCCCAGACCCAGACCTCTTTATACCATTCAGTTTTTGGCTTCCGAAGGGCAAAAAAACCGAGAAACCCATCAACTGTTTTACACAGTTGTATTATATAAAAGCTAGAATTTCAAAGAAAAATTAGCAAGACTAATATGCAGTCATAAATAGAGAATAGAACGAGCTTCTGCTCTAATATTGGTGCCAAAAAATGTTACTGCTGCCCAGCAGTAAAGCATTTTTTTAAAAAAAAACAACAACACAAATTAATATTTATTTACAAATCAAATACATTTAAAAGTAGATGTGTTTTACAGGATTCTCCAGAGTATCACAGATGACAAACCACAGGCCTGAAATTCCTTAAGTGATTACATAATCCCCGAATTGCAGGCCATTGGGAATATACTGTATAACCCTGACAAGGATGAAAAGGAACCCTGCATTATTAATGTGCTCTCTCTTTCAAACTCAAGCAAAGGCACTTACTGTGAAAGCTGTTCATTGAAACTATTTGGGGATTATAGAATCCAGCCTTACAAATGCATGTGTAGGCTCCAAGTACAAATCCAAGGCCTTTAATTGGCATACACTGTAAGAAAGAAAGAAAGAAAAAAGAAAGAAAGAAAGAATATGAAAGAGATGCCCACTCTCCTTTATGGAGACATTGTATATCTTCATCTTGAGGATGACAATACAGCAATACAGCAGGGGTTTTTCTTCTTAATAGACAGTTAAAACACACACACACGTTAAAACGACACTGCCAGCATCAATAAATCAAAAGTGCATGACTGCTGCAGACAAGATTCCAGTGTCAGAACTGTTTTTCATCGAAATATAGTGATGTTGTACTACATTGTTCACCCTTCTTGAATTCGGCAAAACTTAAAACAAACCGCTTTGCTTCTGATTTTCTGAGTGAACGTCACAACAAATCAAATTGTCAAATTGGACAGACAGAGTATCCCTGCTGCATGAATACTTTACACAAAAATGGGACACAGGGTCCCCTAACTCCACCACGTTTAAAAACAACAACACTCAAAAACATTTGCAGGGTGATGCGAAAAAAAATTCTTCAGGGTGAAAACGAAAAAAGGCAGATAAAACAATTCCTGTTATTTCAATTTCCTGCATTAGCAGATCAACCCACAATGTTAAGTATCACAGTAAGCTTTTTTTTATCAGCCTGGAAGTTATGAATATTTAACTGGAACAACGTTTAATTAATTAATTAATTAATTAATTTACATTATTTGTATACTGCTCTGTATCTAAGCAGATTTTGGAGCGGTGAACAATAAAAAGATAAAAACAGATAAAAGAATAAAAACAATGCATTAAAAACAAGGCAACATTAAAACTGTGGCTGGTCAGCAAGGAAGGCTTCCCAGAACAAGGATGTTTTCAGCAGGTGCCGAAAGCAACACAGTGTTTGAGCCTGCCTGACTTCCAGAGGCAAGGAGTTCCATAGAGATGGAGCTGCCACACTGAAGGCTCTTCTCCTGGTGGACTCCAATCGGGCCATAGGTCCACGTGGCACCACCAGAAGAATGTCCTCCTATGACCTCAGCGACTGGGCAGGTTGGTAAGGGAGAAGGTGCTCTCTCAGGAATCCTTGTCCCAAGTTGTTTAGGGCTTTGTACACATATCTATATACAGTAATACCTTGGATTGCAAGTAACTTGGTTTGAGAGCGTTTTGCAAGACAAGCACATTTTAAAATATTTATTTATTACTTGATATACAAGCGACGTCTTGCAATACAAGTACTGTAGTACAGCTTAAATTAAAAATCTCTGTACAAATTTTTTTGGGAGGATTTCGTTTTGATATAAGACTGTTTTGGATTACAAGCACGTTTCCAGAACGAATTATGCTCTCAATCCAAGGCATGACTGTATCTATTTTTGAAGTCAACGCCACCTGTGGATAATGAGCAATATCCCACTGGGCACTAGCACTAATGCGCTAGCAAAAGGGACCTCTAACACAATGCCAATCACATTAGCTGGCACAATCCGTTTTTCTGGGAATCCTGTGTTCCAGCTAATACTGCTGTTGTTGTGCTGAAGGTCTCTTATTTACATCAGTGCTCGTGTCCAATTGAATACTGCCCAATATTTTAGGGCACTTTCTATGACTGAAGAGAGACAGCTGAGGTAGCAAATCCAAGCACAGATCACACAGATTTAGAGAAAAACATTGATTTGGACAAGTGACCTCCAACATCAGATAAACTCATGACCAAGGGGAAACAGTCTTAAGTAAATGCCATCCAATGTTATATTTAAGGATTACCGGTAAATAAAACCATGTAACTGGATAACCAATATTCTCCAATGACCATATTTACCAGGGACAGTCCCTATTTGTTGATATCTGTTCTTCGGTATATCAGTGTCCCTCACAATCAAGATGGTTTGGTTTGGATTTCATAGATTTCATTGATCATAGAATTGGAAGGAGCCTACAAGGCCATCGAGTCCAACCCCCTGCTCAGTGCAGGAAACTAGAGGAGGGGTCTCCCATCCAAGTAATAACCAGGCCTGACCCTGCTTAGCTTTCCACGCTCAGACAAGCTGAGCCAGCATGAGCCACAGTGAAACTTATAATAAAAAATACATTTTAAAAAATACATTCCAGTGGTGGGTGGGGCAAAAGGGGTGAGGCCAAAAATCCCAGCATATTACAGGCAGTCCCCGGGTTATGAATGAGATCCGTTCATAAGTCTGTCTTTAAGTTGAATGTGTATGTAAGTCGGAACAGAAGCCGCGCAATGTTTTCAAAGTGTCGCAAAGTATAGTGCGTGCGTTCGTAAGTACGAACCATTGTATTTAACTCAGATTTTTACATATATGGCAGTCCGTTCTTAAGTATGAGTTGTCCGTAAATTGGGATGTTCGTAACCCGGGGACTGCTTGTATAGTTTAATGCTCTTGGTGCCAGTAAATAAGCCTTAGCAGAGGAATTTCATCCTTTCAGAATGGGGTAAAAAACTATGCAAAAGTGGGGAAACTACCAACCTGTCAGTGGTTGGGGGAAAGGAGACCGGGTCAGGGAAGGGTGTGTGGCCAGATTTAGTCCCCGGGCCTGAGGTTCCCAACTCCTGATCTATGCCGTGCACCAAGGAGACATGGGCTGGTGCACTGATCTGGAAAGCAAGCAAGCTTTTACACTTTCTCTATTATTATTTAGATACAATAAGGTGTTGGCTCATCAAGCTGGTTCCTGGAATTCAGCTTTTCCGAAAGAGTTAAAATTAAAACTAGCTTCTGTTATTAATTGTAAAAAAAACACATGGCTGCTTTGTTCCCTTAAAGTGCACACATATGACAGGTAAGCTGCATGTCTGCAAACTCAAGTCGACACAAAGTGCACAACACAATGGGACTTGGTGGTTTGTCAGAATGTGTCACATACAGCATCAGGATCTCAGGTTGCCCAACCTCAACCCTGATCCCATTCCGCAGGGTTGCTTCCTGATGAAAGGACACACATGTGAATAAGCAGACAGAGGCACGTTTTGTGGTTCACCTTGGTTAACTTTAATCAAAGTGATAGACTGCCACATAGAAAGGGAGAAAAGAAAATGAATAATAAAGTTCTAGGCATTCTAGGCAGGCTTTTTTATACTGTTCAAATTAAATAAATCGTCTTTCAGATTAAATATTCAAATTTCAGACATGAGCTTGAAGGAAACAAATTATCAACTCATAGGCCAATGGTTAGTGAATAAATTATTTTGCCCAAAAAGCTTAGCAATGCCATTTACGTATCCTGTGTTTCAAAAATTGCCTTTGCCCATTAACTTCTGCGTGATTCTTCTATTGACATCTTTAATTTAAAGCAGCATTCAGAAGTTGAAATGCATCTTCTCCAGCAGCCTGATCAAGCCCATCAATACCAACTTCTGTGATCACTAGATTTCAAGCATACATTCCAGTTTCTCAAGCAGTAATTTCATCATCCCCGGATAGGAGAATGCCTTTCCTTGATGCAACTAGGCAATCTCTCTTTAGCTTACTCTAGAGCAGGAGTGTAGAACCTCAGGCCCAGGGGCCAAAGCCAGCTCTTCTGAGGTCCCAATCCAGCCCTCCAGGGTTCCGCAGATGGCCACACACCACACCCTTTCTGCTGCCTCCCTGCTTTCCCTCGACCACCAGCCATTCGGTGGTTTCCCGGCTTTTGTGTGATTTCCTGGCTTTTGTGTGATTTCCCTCCACCCACCCACCACACACACGTTCTATAAGGTTGAAATGCCTCTCATAAAGGCTTAGTTACAGGCAGTAAGAGCCTTAAGCTAATATATGCTGCTACTTTTCACCTGGCTCTTTCACCTGCCCACCACTGGAATGCATCCACCAAGCGCTTCTCCCAAATCGAATCTGTGCCCTACTCCAGAAGGGCAGAGCAAGAACAACAGGAAAGTATCGTGACACCTTAAAAGCAAACCAAAATAAATTGTGAGTGGTGGTATCCTGGCCCTGGTCCAGAACAGTAGCAAGGGCTCGGATAAGGAGGGGAAGGAGCTGGTGGTCAAGCTCATTGAAGAGCAAGACCCAGTCCTTGATCTTAAGCCTGAGACTGGTGGCTTGGGACCTTGGACTCCTGAAGTAGGGGACAGTATCCAACAGTGTCATTCTGTAAACTTAAATAGTGCTAGTGGAGCTCCGCTGAATCTTTCCATTGCGCAAGTGGTTGCCCATTACGCTTGCGCAACTGTTTGCACAAGCAGTTGCACAACTGGTTGCACAACGCGTTGCACAAATATAATGCACAACTGTTTGCACAACCACGCTTGCACAAATGTAACTTTAGTTGGATTCTTCTCTTGCGCATAGTTCAGAACCTAGCTTCCACTAATGCAATGTCATTTGAAGAGAAGCCCAGGCCGGGGAGCTCTTGCCATCAGCTCCTGAAACCACCATCACCAGCCTGAGAGGCCTGTTGGGGCAGCCCTGCCCGCGCCTTCCCTGGGGTTATTTAAAACCTGTGTGCCATGAGGGAAGGCAGAAGAGAAGCCCAGTCCAGGCCGGGGAGCTTGTACCACCAGCTCCAGAAGACCTTCAGTTGGCCTGAGAGAACTGGTGTTTGTTTGGTTGGGGGGTGGGTGTTTGTTTGAGTATTTAAACATTGTAAACTGCTTTGGGTGCCTTAGCAGAAAGGTAGTATAGAAATTTATTAAATAAATGAATACATAAATAAATTTGCGCTAACGGAATGGCACAGCTGGATGCTGCCCAGGGACCCCAGAGACAGCTTCTCCTAAGTGTAACCCCACCCCAAGGAATCAAGTCCCACCATGCCAGATGTCTCCCACTCCCCAGTGCCCACTCACTGGCTCAAAAAAATTATTTATTTATTATATTTATACCCCGTCTTTTTTCCTGCAAGGAACCCAAGGCGGCTTACATAATCCTTCTCCTCTCCATTTTATCCTCACAACAACCCTGTGAGGCAGGTTAGGCTGAGAGTCAGTGACTGGCCCAAAGTCACCCAGTGAGTTTCATGGCCAAGCGGGGACTAGAACCCGGATCTCCCGAGTCCCAGTCTAACACTAATTAGGACCAAAGTGCTAAGTTTTAAGGCCAAGGACTATCCATTTATGGATGTCCATTCCTTGGCCATGGTGGGTAGAGTCTAGGATGGAATGTCAGAGCCTGGACGGCATCATTTTGGAGCTAGGAGCATGTATCCAATGATCTGCTAGTGGTCCTGCAAGCCTTGCTCCTCTGGAAATCTGAACATGTATTGGCTGCCCGTGACCCAGATTCTTATTATCATCCCAGACTGCTGGTCGAATCCCTGCCTCCCAGATCGTCCATGGGCTCTGCTACTTCACAACAGGACAAGTGGTGCCAAAAGGCCATGAGATAGCAGAGGGTCGGGCAGAGCCCAAATGTATACAAAATAGGAACAGCGTGACCCAGTCATAAAAGCAGTCACTGTGATAATATTTTCTTTCTAGCTATGCTGTCGTAATTTAACATCTATATTGGGAAAGAAACTCAGAGTCCCAAATAAGTCAAAACTAAAGAGAATCACATTTCCAGAGGGATAGCCATGTTAGTCTTTTGCAGCAAAATCAACAAAGTGTCTTGTGGCACCTTAGTTCAGCAATTTCACACTGCAGCCTCCCTTTGGGGTCTTTTTGCTGAAGAATGTTGACTTTGAAATCAGAATCTGTATGTCTTGATTTCTGAATGTTGCTATTTTTAATGTCAGATTTGTGTCAATTTAGTCTCATCCAATATGATCATAGGATCATCATCCAGTGCCATCAGTCAGACCTTCAGGGGATCATTCACCTCCTCATCCTCTAAAGCAGTGTTCTCCAAGCTTGGGTCCCCAGATGCTTTTGGCCTACAGCTCCCAGCATGCCCCAGACAGCATAGCTGGCTGGGGCATGCTGGGAGTTGTAGGCCAAAAACATCTGGGGACCCAAGGTTGGAGAACACTGCTCTAAAGCATAGGTGGGCAACTCGTGGTCCTCCAGATGTTTTGGCCTACAACTCCCATGATCCCTCATCATTGGCGATGCTGGCTAAGGCTGATAGGAGTTGTAGGGAAAACATCTGGAGGGCCACAAGTTGCCCAACCCCTGCTCATAGGGATGGAGGAAAAAATTGTTTGGTTCGCATTTTAATGCAAACCTACCTAATACAATAAAAAAATACAATAAATAAATACACACTTCTTGAACCAATATGCGAACCAAAACACAGTTATCCTTCAGTATTCACATATATTAGTGAAAATAATGTACAGAAATACATGATGTTAGGGAAAATTACTTGCAAAAAATGTGTATATTTAGGAGAAGTACACAAAATGCATATGAATTTTGT
The DNA here is from genome assembly GCA_021292165.1 of Shinisaurus crocodilurus. Lineage (NCBI taxonomy): Eukaryota > Metazoa > Chordata > Lepidosauria > Squamata > Shinisauridae > Shinisaurus > Shinisaurus crocodilurus. Next base: position 173,780 of record JAHFWL010000397.1, on the reverse strand, counting down.
GCACACTTCTACAAAATCATAAACTGATGCAGAAATGGGATGGAACAAATTTAAGACTGGGAAAATGAGAAACTGAAATTGACAGATTTGTCCATTCCTAAATATATGCATCACCTGCCAACAATATCCTTCTGTTGTCTACACAGGAACAACAGGTCAGTCTCTACACATAAGGATAAATAAACACAAATCTGATATCTAGAATGGCAATATTCTAATCCACAAAACAGCACCACCCTCAATAACTGCAACAAACACAGCCAGTGAAAAGATTTAAGAAGGAGGCAGAATTGTACTGGTACAAACTTAATAATTTCAATCTTGGCATTGCATCTCTAAATTATGAGGTAAGGCACCAATAGTTCCCTCCTAGATTAGCAGCATTTTAAATACATATTCTTTGTAACATGTGATCGTGTAATTAGAGTGAATTTCAACAACTTAGAAAATCTAAAGAAAAAACATCTATGGTAAGTTAATACAATATGACCTTTCTTTCTTTCAGATGTGGGCCTGTGGCTTACACTGGCTCAGCTTGTCTGAGCGTGGAAAGCTAAGCAGGGTCAGGCCTGGTTATTACTTGGATGGGAGACCCCTCCTCTAGTTTCCTGCATTGAGCAGGGGGTTGGACTCGATGGCCTTGTAGGCCCTGCCCCTTCTAACTCTATGATCTATGAAATCTTTCTTTCTTCTATCTTACATAACCTACCTCACAGGGTTGTTGTGAGGATAAAATGGAGAGGAGAAGGAGGATTATGTAAGCCACCTTGAGTTCCTTGCAGGAAAAAAGGCAGGGTATAAATGTGATAAATAAATAAATAAATAAATAAAATCATCAGACAAATAGCATAACTACCAAAGTTAATCAGCATAAGGCATAGCCATAGAAGCTGCCACTTGCAGAAAATTTCAGAATTGGGCCTGGAAAACAGCCTCAGGTGAATTCACTTGAGTGGGAGCTGGGACGGGAAAGAGGAGATGGGGCACTGGGATGTGAGTAGAGGTAGCCAGGAAACAGGAATGGATGGATACAGGTGGAATGTTGCTACAGATGTGGGGAAAGGAACTGTAAGATGTGAGGAGTATGAGTGAAGAAGCTATGATATCAGACTAAGAAGAGGGTGGATGGGGCTCTCCTTCCATTCACACCCCAATAAAATATTATGGACATTATTAAGCTAGTGTGTTTGTTTTCTCCAGCCTTGCTACCTGAGATACTTTTAATTAGAAATATCAAGGAGTGAACCTTCTACATTCAAAGTGTGTGTCTATCGCTAAGCATTTGCCCAGTGCCTTAATTAAACTGGTCACTGGGCAAACACGTTTCAGAAGGATGTTCTACAGTTGGGGTGCTACCTGTCATCTTCAGTCGCCTAACCTCAGAACAGAAGGTGGGGTCACCTACAGCAGAGTTTCAGTTCAAAACCTTAGTACACAGGGACATTCACCTGATTACTCGGAACGAGTTTAAATCTCCAGGGCCTGATGAGCTGCATCCTAGAGTAATAAAGGAACTGGCAGAAGAACTCTCAGAACCACTGTCCATTATCTTTGAGAAATCATGGAGGACAGGTGAAGTGCCAGACAACTGGAGGAGGGCAAATGTTGTTCCCATCTTCAAAAAGGGCAAGAAGGAGGAACCTGGGAACTATAGGCCAGTCAGTCTGACATCAATCCCCGGGAAGATTTTTGAGCAGATTATAAAGAAGTCAGTCTGCAAGCACCTTGAAAACAATGCAGTGATTACTAGAAGCCAGCATGGATTTGTCAAGAACAAATCCTGTCAGACTAATCTGATCTCATTTTTTGATCGGGTAACCTCCCTTGTGGACTGTGGGAATGCTGTGGACATTATATACCTGGACTTCAGCAAAGCTTTCGACAAAGTGCCTCATGATATCCTGATTAGTAAGCTAGCTAAGAGTGGGCTAGATGGAACAACTATCAGGTGGATCCACAATTGGCTAAAGAATCGGACTCAAAGAGTGCTTATCAATGGTTCCTTCTCAAACTGGGGAGAGGTAACGAGCGGGGTACCACAGGGCTCGGTCCTGGGTCTGGTGCTCTTCAACATTTTTATTAATGACTTGGATGAGGAGGTACAGGGAATGCTTATCAAATTTGCAGATGACACAAAGTTGGGTGGAACAGCTAATACTCTGGAAGACAGAAACAAAATTCAAAGTGACCTCGATAGGCTGGAGCACTGGGCCGAAAACAACAGAATGAAATTTAACAGGGATAAATGCCAAGTGCTGCACCTAGGGAGAGGAAACCAAATGCAGAGTTACAGAATGGGGGACACTTGGCTCAACAATACTACAAGTGAGAAGGATCTTGGAATTGTGGTAGATCACAAACTGAATATGAGCCAGCAATGCGACGTGGCTGCAAAGAAGGCAAATGCAATTTTGGGCTGTATTAATAGAAGTATAGCTTCCAAATCGCGGGAAGTGATAATTCCCCTTTACTCGGCACTGGTTAGGCCTCATCTTGAGTACTGCGTCCAGTTCTGGGCACCTCACTTTAACAAGGACATAGACAAACTGGAGAGGGTTCAGAGGAGGGCAACAAGGATGATAAAGGGACTGGAAACAAGGCCCTATGAGGAGAGACTGAAAGAACTGGGCATGTTTAGCCTTCAGAAGAGGAGACTGAGGGGAGATATGATCGCACTCTTCCAGTATTTGAAGGGATGTCACACAGAGGAGGGCAAAGATCTCTTCTCGTTCATCCCAGTTTGCAGGACACGGAATAATGGGCTCAAGTTACAGGAACCTAGATTCCACCTAAACATCAGGAAAAATTTCCTGACTGTCAGAGCAATAAGACAATGGAATCAACTACCTAGGGAGGTTGTGGGCTCTCCCAGTCTGGAGGCATTCAAGGTGCGGCTGGACAGACATCTGTCAGAGATGCTTTGACCTGGATTCCTGCATTGAGCAGGGGGTTGGACTCGATGGCCTTGTAGGCCCCTTCCAACTCTACTTTTCTATGATTCTATGATTCATAAGAAAGAAGGTGCTCCTTCAGATACACCAGATCCAGGCCTTTTAGACCCGGGGAAGGCAATCTTATGGTCCCTGGGTGGGTGAGTGTCCCAGGGAACATAGGATTGTTCAGAGTCCCCTTCCCAAGGCCATAGATGCTGCTACAACCGCGGGAGGAGGGGGACTCTAACTTCTGATCCTCCACCCCCTCTCAGCCACCATGGAAAGAACTGCATTGGCTGCTTCCTGAGGTCACAAATGGGGCCTGGGTGGGGGGGAGAGAAAAGGGGATGTTCCAATGGGAGGGGAGCAGAGGGGAGAGGAGAGACGAGGATATGAGAAATCCTATGGCCTCTTGTCTTGTCCAAGACAAAGGACTCTGCCTGCCTGCTTTGGTGTTCCCTGTCTCCTCTGCCTGCCTGGTTATTTTTATTTTGGGTTTGTCTGCCTGGTCTATTCTTGTCAAAATCAGTTGCAGAGTTTTGAAATAAAAAGGCACACTTGTACCTAGAATTTATTTAAGCCACACATCTGAAGTAGCCTTATTTTGTTGGGGAAAAAACCCATTGATTTTAATAGGAACTCGTGGAGTCAGCTTTGGGAGTGACTCGTGACTAGTGAGTCACCATTTTGGACCAAGGACTCGGACTCGGACTCAAGACTCGGGTCCAAAGACTCGTGACTCAACTCATGACTCGAAACCAAGGACTCTTCAACATCCCTGGAACAGAGAGGCAAAAATCACCTCCGTTTCTCTTCCTGCCCTGCTTGCAGCAGCCCGGCAGACCACTGGATACTCGGAAGCCTCCGGGATCGGGGGCTTCCTTCTAAGGAGAGAGCAAGCCACAGGATTGTTCTCTTATAGTATTAAAAAAGCAACAAGGTGGTATTTAAATGGAGCTATATGTGATAATATCCAAATAAATACTTTTCCTAAGAAAATTTCAGCGCATAGCATGATCCTTATTTAAAAAAAAACAAGAACAACACAGCATCATTGTTTCAGAAATTATAGGTAGCACTTAAAAGACAGGTTTGAAAGCCCTAGGGTAGCCTTTTCCCAATCCTGGGTCCCCAGATGTTGTTGGCCTACAACTTCCATCATCCCTGACCATTAGCTGTGCTGGTTGGGGAAGATGGGAGTCACAGCCCAACAACATCTGGGGTCCCAAGGTTGGGAAAGGCTGCATGAGAGAACAGAGTCAGGGCAAATTCGGGGAGAGGAAAAGAAAGGAAGCAGAAGGAAAACACTCCATGCATTGCTCTGCTGCAAGGCTCCCATGTGTTTTCTTCCCCTCAATTACCTAGAAGCCTAGTTTCCCCTATTATAGATGCTGAATAATTTTAGCCCCACCTTATCATCATCAAGTGATCACTCGTGACCGAGTAAGAGGAAATTCTAAAGAAAATTGTGTAGACTCTAGCGATGGGTCCGTAAGTGACTGTGGATGCCAATTCTAGATCCACACAGCTTCCCACAGTGAGGACACAGGTTACCAGATGGAAGATGGTCCTGTAAAGGATTCATTTGACGTGCTTTTCGCTTAGCACGTTTCTCCCTTTCACGTTGCACTCGGGCTTCTTCAAAGTCCATAGAACCTTTGTGAAAGGCCAACCTCCAGTTAGATCGTTCATGGGCCAGAGCTTCCCAGTTTTCGATGTTTATATTGCATTTTTTTAGATTAGCCTTATGAACATCTTTAAACCTCTTATATTGACCACCGATATTCCGCTTTCCATCCTTGAGTTGGGAATAAAGTAACTGCCTTGGGAGACAGCAGTCAGACATTCGAACAACATGACCGGTCCACTGAAGTTGGCGTTGAAGGATCATTTTTTCAATGCTAGTAGTCTTTGCTTCTTCCAGTACACTGACATTTGTTCGCCTATCTTCCCAAGTAATTCGCAGGATTTTCCAGAGGCAACGTTGATGAAATCTTTCAAGGAGGTGGAAGTGACGTTTATAGATAGTCCATGTTTCGCAGGCATACAATAAAGTTGGTAATATGGCTTCATAAACCAGTGTTTTGGTCTTCTTACAAATATCCCGATCCTCGAACACTCTATGTTTCATTCGAGAAAACGCGGCACTTGCGGAGCTCAAATGATGCTGGATTTCACTGTCGATGTTAGCTGTAACAGAAAGATAGCTGCCAAGATAGAGAAAATGATCAACATTTTCCAGTATTGTCCCGCCAAGCTGGATAGATGGCATCACCAAAGGGTTAGCTTGCACTTGCTGATGAAGCACTTTGGGTTTTTTGATGTTAAGTGAGAGACGAAGTTTTTCGTATGCTTCTGCAAAAGCATTTAGGATAGTTTGGAGATCATCCTCTGAATGTGCGGAGACCACATTATCATCAGCATACTGAAGTTCCACAACGGAGGTTGTAATTTAAGGTGTAATTTAAGGTGCATGCCTGTTCTCAGTGTCACCATAATAAAAAGCAGCCATGGGGAGCAGGGAACGGGCTGGACCAGCTTTATCTAAGTTACCTGCTGCTGCCCCTCCAGCAAATTGTTTATGGAGTAGAAAAATGAGACCCCCAATGGCCCTTATGATAAGGATGTGTATCAATCCTTATCACGAGAGCCAGCGTGGCGTAGCAGTTAGAGTGTTGGACTGGGACTCGGGAGATCCGGGTTCTAGTCCCCGCTCAGCCATGAAACTCACTGGGTGACTTTGGGCCAGTCACTGGCTCTCAGCCTAACCTACCTCACAGGGTTGTTGTGAGGATAAAATGGAGAGGAGGAGGAGGATTATGTAAGCCGCCCTGGGTTCCTTGCAGGAAAAAAGGCAGGGTATAAATATAATAAAATAAATAAATAAATAAATAATTTAAGAAGAAAAAGGAACTCAAGGGACTCTGTCATCTCTCACGCAAATCGAATGCAATCCCTCCTTAAACAGGCCTGCAGTTCCCTGGGTCCGTGCAAGGTGAGCTGGGATGGGTTGCAGGGCTGGCTCCAGGTTTGAGGGTGTCCTCTGGTGAGCCCACTCCTAAGAGAGGGCTCACTAGGGGGGTTATTTGGTGGCGGTGGCAGTGAGCAATGGCAGCGCTCCAACCAGCTCCATCCACTAAAAGGCTGGGCCTGGGGGGGCACCATTTAAATTTCCCACAATGCTCCAGGCCGATGCTACATCAGGGGCAGCTGGCTGGAGTGGATGGGAATGCCATCATCTTTGGTTTTTGTTTTGTTTTTAAGGCATCCAAGTGCATCCTGCTGGGTCTCCGGGGGCTCAGCAGCTGCTGAAGGGTGCCACCCATGTGCTCACACCAGGAAACCACCTGCTCTGACAAGTGGCAGCCAGGCTCTTCCCGCTAGCTTCCTCTGCTCTGGACGTCAATGGGGGGTTCAAGGACTAATGAGGGGGGTGCCACGGGGCCATTCAGGTTAGCCCCACCCCTGCCACACTGCCACCGATGCACAGAGCAGCCACGTGCCCTCGCTCTCTGTGAGTTTGGCCGGCATGTGCGGGTGGAGCTCCTCCACGCCGACGGGGTGACTCTGACCCTATCAGGGTCCCTCCCCCTACTCACATAGAAGAGTTTTACATGCGTACACTTTTCTCGGAACAGGACAGGGCTGGGGAACGTGTGGCCCTCCAGAGGTTGTGGGGGTTGCAATCCCATCATCCCTCACTATTGGCTATGCTGGCTAGGGCAGCATAGGGCTAGTGGGAGGTACATGGCTAGGGCTAGTGGGAGGTGCACTCCAACAAGATCTGGAGGGCCACACACACTCCCCACCCCCACCCCTGGCATATAGCCTCTTCACAGATGGGCCGTATGTACGGGCAGAGGGGGCAGGGCTGCTGTACTCAACAAGAGTGGGGCTAGCCCCCCGGCCCCGGCCGTGTGTTCTTCCAATGTGTGCGGGGACTCATCTGAACCACCACCACCCTAGTGGAAGGGGGTGTAGAGGTGCTGACTGACCTCGGTGGCAGGGGCTGGCAGTTCCAGCATCAATTAGAGAGGTCAGATGCAGCCAGGCGGCAGGACTCCTGAATCCCTAACAGTTGTGACGTAAAAGAAGGCTTCTCCTAAAGAGGCAAGAAAGCTTACATGGCAGGGTTGGGCAACTTGTGGCTCTCCAGACTTTTCGGCCTACAACTGTCATCAGCCCTAGCCAGCATAGCCAATGGTGAGGGATCGTGGGAGTTCTAGGCTGAAACATCTGGAGGGCCACAAGTTGCCCATCCCTTCTATATGGCCTGAAAATCCCCCTGCTATACAAATATTAATGCTAGAGGAGCCCCATTCTCTTAAAGAAGCTACCTTCTCAGCAGTAGGGATGCACGGATTTTGTTAAATCTGTTCCGTCTGTGTTTCACAGATTGTCAGGCATCTTTCATTTCATCGTTTGCTCATCGATGGAATTGGATTTTTTTGTGTGAGAATTTTGTTTGTTTGCAAATTAACGCTAATGTTCATTTTCACATTATCCCCCTCAAAAGTCAACAAAACAAAACAAACAAACAAACAAACAAACAAAAAACAGTCCGCAAGTCTGCGGAATCCGCCGCTGGAATCCACACAACTCAGAAAAAGCTGGTCCATTGCAGAGTTGACAGAAATCTGATCTCCTCTGAATCCATTGCAGATTTCCCCGAGATTCCTACTTATCAACTGGGTTTTTAACTTGCATGCAGCAAGCTGTTGCTCCAAGTTCCTTGTTCGTTTGCTAACAGTTCTTTGCTCAGCTCCTGAGTGATTGCCGTGGCCTCTCTTCATCAGCCTTCCACAATGTGCTGCCATCCAGATGTTTTGGACACCAACTCCTTCAGCCGCAGCCAGCATGGCCAAGGGTCGGGAAAAGCAGGAGTTGTAGTCCAAACCATCTTGAGGTCACTAGGCTGCTCTAAAGTGCCTACATTTGGTCCCAGGGCATGGTCTGAAGGCACGTGAGGCGGCCACCGTGCTGAAGTTCAGCAGGTCTGGGTCTGGTCAGTGCTTGGAGGGGAGACCACCTGGGAACTGCGTGCAGCCACCTTGGGTTCCACGATGGAAGAAAGGGGGGAATATAAAATAAATACAGTAATACCTTGGATTGCAAGTAACTTGGTCTGAGAGCGTTTTGCAAGACAAGCAAAAGTTTTTTTAAAAATTTGACTCGATAAACGAGCAAGGTCCTAGGAATGTAACCGCTCGCCTTGAGCGGGTGTAGCGGGCTGAAATTCGCTTTGATATAAGAGTGTTTTGGATTACAAGCATGTTTCCGGAACGAATTATGCTCTCAATCCAAGGTATTACTGTAAACACATACATACATTTGCTTTCTTCCTGGCTCATGTTTCTCCCCCAGTAACTTCTAGGCTTGCTCCAAGGAACCTACACCCCTCTTGCCCTGATCCTGTAACACACCCCCAAGGACTCACTCCTTGTTCCCCAACTATTTGGCTTCTGTCAGTTGATCCTCTTTCTCCTACCCTCAGTGAAGCCAGAGAATATTGTTCTCACCATTCTTATTTGTCCATTCCACTTTGATGCCTTTTGCTTTCTTCCTAGCTAACCTAGGCTAACTTAAGCTAACCTGATTTCTTGAATGTGTTAAAATTATGTATGAACAGAATCAGGGGTCTCATATTTTGCACTCAGCTCACTGAAGGGGAAAAAGCTAGAGAAGCATGGATCAAGATGTGCATTGTACCTAAATAATTAGGTACAAATAATTGTACCTAAGTTATTCTTTGGGTTAGGTGCACGTTCTAGAGCAGTGGTTTTCAAACCTCCAGCCATCAAGGAACCCTTCCACATGGATTGATTTGGGTGCTCAAGAAACCCATCATTATCATCATCCACATGTATATCCCACCTTTTCTTCAAAGGAGCCCAAGGTGGTGTACATGATCTTCCTCCTCTCCATTTTATCCTCACAACAACTCTGTGAGGTAGGTTAGGTTGAGTCCATGACTGTACCAAAGCCACCCAGTGGGCTTCATGGCCAAGTGGGGACTTGAAACCAGGTCTTCCTAGTCCCAGTCCAACGCTCTAAGCACTACATCACACTGGTTCTACATGTTGCAGAGAATTCTGGGTCATATTCTAGAATGGGCTCTCATATCTAGCAGGTTGCCATCTAGCCTTCTTGGGCATTGCCTTTGTCCTGTGCAAACTGAGATAGTGCCCTAGAATATAGTCACTGGCCAACACTACCCTGCAGTGGTGCATTGCAGACTAAGATTGGTAGCTGCAGATCAAGCTGTTTATCAGAGAAGTTTGTTCCCCCACTCCACCCACCCCTCCTTGCTTTTCTCACCCCTGATAAGCTTCTGAGGAATCCCACAGTTTCGTATGAAAACCACTGGCCTAGATAGAGTTAGACAAAAGCTAGGCTGTATTTAAGCTATCCACTTCTGCAAAAGAAGTGATTCACAGTCTTTTTATAGCAAGCCGAACTAAAGCACCCATTATCCACCTGTGCCTGGGCTGAGAGTGAACCACTTCAACTTGGATTATTTCCCAACAATTCAAAAGAAGAAACATCTCTCCAGTTCCATAAGTAGGAATCAACGAGACTAGTGATTTATTATTTCGATTCCAGCTCAGCTCTGGACTTCAGGGATATCATTAACTCAGGTATCAGACAAAAACTCGTTTTAAACCATGAGTACCTTGTGGTGATACCAAGAGATCATACCTGCTTTCTTATGCTCTGTGATGAAAACAAGCTCACATCTCCCCTAACCACCTATTAAAAAGAGATGGCTCATATCTCTCGTCACCTGCTGCACTCCTAAGTTTCTGCCCTACTTCCCCAGGTGCTAATAGGTTCTTCTTCTTTTAAGCATCTTGAGCATCTTCATTTTTCATTGATTCTGTGCTAGCTTGTGGGAACCCCAATGGCAATGCCATAAATAACATTCCTTTTTTAGCCTGAAAGGGTCCCTGTTAAGTGTGTGTCCAGTTAATTTAACCAGGGGTGGGGAACCTTTGGCCCTCCAAATGTTGTTGGACTCCCATTAGCCCCAGCCAGCAAGGCCAATGGTGAGGGCTGTTGGGAGCTGCTGTCCATCAACATCTGGATGGCCACACATTCCCCATCCCTGATTTAAGCTCTGTTCACACAGTCCATGCGCAGGTGATGGATGCCAGGCCCCTTCCTATGCCCAACTGGTAGACCAGCCTTGCCCAGCCTGGTGTACTCCAGATGCTCAGAACATTGAACACTGGATCAGCACTGCAATATATTACTTCAGCATCCCTCCCTCAAAGCACTAGGATTGGAGAGCCCTCCTAAAACTGTTCACTATTTTTAGAAGCTAGAGTTACAAGTCACCAACCTACACCTCTTCCTCCACCTCCACCTCTCCCCATCCTGATGTTTCCCTTTGATGGAGAGCTTGGAGATAAATGTATCAAGATTTGGAGATGCACTGTCTGTGTCTCCATGTCCCTCCGAATCCTGAAACTGCACAAGTATTCAGATTCAGTCCACTTTGGAGGAGCCCCGCTTTGATTCAGAAATCTCCCAAATCTGTTCAAAAAATCAGCCTGATTCAGTTCAGTTCACTGGCATGAAAACAGTGTAGGTTACCTGGCAGAAAGCAGATCCAAACTAACAGGGGTAGGCAACATAGTGCCCATGGGCACCAATGTGCCCTGGAAACCTTTTTTGTCCCGCCAAAGTGTCCTACCCCACCATTAAAACACAAAAGAAAACACATTTTCTTATTGGCAGCTGGGATCACTGTGAAATGGGTTTCTGTTGATGCCGTTCTTTAGTGTGCTGGGACTCATACCTCTGAGTACAAGACACCTCTGCCTTGCACTCAATCTTTTGGGCACGTTACTTGTCCGTTGCCATGCCTCTCATCTCATGGCAGCCATTTTGTGGTGGTGCCCAGGACAGTTTCTCAAACTCCCAAATGTGCCCAAGGCCCCACAAAGGTTTCCTACCCATGCAATACAATGTCTGTGTTTTCACCATTACACATTGATAACGCTCTCAGCTCCCATGTGTTCAGCTCACAGTTTCAAACATACTGCATTCAAAGAAGGAAAACTGCCCACCAATGCATAATTTAATATAAACACAAGCATTGTTCTCTGGAGGGGCAATGAAACAGACAGGAGTTGGAAAGTTTAGTTCTTTGAAAAGTCTCACCAGCATTTCTGAATTCAGTACAAAGTGCTATTAGGGCCTGATCAAATATTAATTACAGCAGTGTCACTCTATAACATTTGACAGAGGAGATGCCATTAGTGAATCATGTTTTTCTTTTGGCAGAAAACTGTGTGATATTCATTTGGCAGTGTGTTTACAAACACACACACACACACACACACACACACATCTAATCACAGCAGAATTTGAAGAAGAAGAAAAAAGTTAATTCAGAATGAAAGGTCCAAGGTATACATGGCTCTGATTAGTCTAGTTCACTTTCTCCTAAGTTCTCAAAGAGCAAAGAGTAGGTTGGAATACCTATTTGGAGCAGGCAAATACCATCACCCTATATCCCAATTCCAACTGAATTATTTGAGCGCTGTCACGTATGTAACCGAAACAGCAACAGCCATGCACAAGAAGCACAAATGCAGGATAGTCCCAGGTCCCAAAAAACTTAAAGAAAGAAAGAAAAACCTGAAGGAGAAGCCCCCAAATCAGCCCAATGAAGTTCAGTGGCTACAGATAGGCTTCAATGGGATTTACTCCCAAGTAAGCATGCGTAGGATTGAAACCTCAATGCCAAGTGCATGTTGTATATGTGTATGTGTGTGTGTGTGTATGTGTCTACACACACACACACATTATATATACATGATTATATATGCGATATACGTGGATATTATAAAAACAATTATTTGTACTGTGTTTCACATAGGTTGTTGGCCACCCTGGGCTCTTTGTGAGGAAGGGTGTCTTATGCATGTTTAGATAGAAAAAAAAGTCCTACAACTCCCAGCATTCCCCAGCTAGCCATGCTGGCTGAGGAATGCTGGGAGTTGTAGGACTTTTTTGTGTCTAGACATGCCTAGGATTGCACTCTAAATACACGAATTAAATCAAGAGAAACTGAACACAGATCCTGCTCTTAGTGGTTGTGGTTGTGGTTGTGGTTGTTGTCTCTCTCCCCTGTCCCCCTCCCAGATAGGTTTCTACTGAAGTAATTTTAAAAATGCAAGCTGCTCGGACAGCCGTGCAGTTAATTGTGCAGTTAAGAGCCATGGTGATACAAAGCTGGCATGCCTCATCAAAAACAGGTTTCGTGCTTCCTTACTCTTGTTCTACAGTCAACAGTCCGAAATCCCAACTTTCCCTTTTGAAATCACCACCAGACTGCTGAGATGGTGAGCTTCCAACTTCACCTGTGTGGTAGTAAGGCAAAATCTTTCCAGAAGAGAAGAAGAGGGTGGGGAAATACATCCAGCTGATTGTGCAGCGTTTGATTCAATGGCTCCCCTGGTGAGAAGAATCTACAGCCAGGGTGCAGCTGAAAATGGGAAATGTTGCTTTGTGTAATACTTTATTATCCATTTTGCTGAGGCACAGCACTGAAAAATAGTTAAAAGGCCACAGAGGAATCAAGAGCAAATCAGGAGAAATACAGTGAAGTACCCTGGGCAGCCATGAATCAAGAGTGATGCAGCTTTTATGGGTTGGTATGTTGTTTTGTCCCTAAAATCTATTCACACAAAACAATATTCCCTTCCCCCTCCCAAATCTGTTTCTTGGCACCAGCTGAACAGGGTTGCCTTGAATTTTCAGGCAAGTCTCTTGCAATACACAAGAAACAAAACAAGAGGTGTTTGTCTCACCAAGAGGAAGAGCAGCAATGGAGAACAAGCACAATGATACATAGGTACAAAATGTACACTGGTCTTCCAGAAGAAGCTGAAGGATTCAATGATCGATTTTTAAGTATGACTTTTTCTTTCTTCTTTATTTTATATCCGAAAGTACTAGATGACATGAGAAAGGGATAAGACTGCTCCAGCAACTGTTCATAGTTCATAGACTTGCCACACACACACACACACACACACACACACACACAAAACCTGGACAAAAAGAGGTGAATGAATGTCAACCTTTCAGCCTTCACTGCGTAAATTCCTCTGCCAGGCCATAAATAATACAATAGTGCAGAAAATGCTGTTGCTCTCCAGAAATGATGAACTATTCAGATGAATTAGAATGTGGATCAGCCTTGCAGCAACACATTGATACCAGAAGATTAAGTCACCTCTCCAAGAATGGTAGAACGGGAGCGCAGCAGCTCTAAGAAGTGGTTGGCTTGCTGCCCCTTTGTCTGTAACAAGATGAACATTTGAAAGAAGAATACTCAAGTGACTTTTAGAAATAAGCCTTTTGGGTAGTGGTGAGTTCTTTACATTAAGTGACTGCTGCCAGTTGTATCCATGTGGCAACAGTGATCCTGAATTTCACCCATCAGATGCAAATCGGGGGGGGGGGGAAGCATGGCTGTTTCTTGTAATCAATGGGATTACAAGCATATAATTGAGTGCTTCCACCATACCAATTTCAACAGGGTTTCACATGCTTAACTTTCTCTAGGCTCTATCCACAATGTCTGTTACATACTAGCCATATAGGGCATTATCTCAATAAGCTTTAAGGAAAACACGGAGGTATCTGTCTTTTGAGGTCCCCATGCACACTGAAGAAGGGCATCACAACAACTCCCTCCGGTTTTTCTTTTCACATGAATCAACCTGCATGTGGTGCAACTGAGATCCAGTTCATACAGTATTGGATGAGTGTAGAAACCAATCCCCCATCCATCCCATGCTGCTTTGCTAACATTTAGAAATCAGGGGTGGGCAACCTGTGGCCCTCCAGATGCTGTTGGACTGCAACTCCCATCAACTGCAGCCAGCATAGCTGATGGTGAGGGATGATGGGAGCTGCAATCCAAGAACATTTGGAGGGCCACAAGTCGCCCACCTCTGATCTCTAGATCCAGGGAACACATGGATGGGATTAATAAAGGTCCAACACCAAATTGTCACCCCTTCCTTGGAGGTGGGTGATGCTGGTATGCAAAAGAATCATGTGATTCACACAGCTGCTGTGGTTCCTGGATATAAGATGTTAGCAGAACAGCACGGGGTGGGACTATGGAGGACAGGAATGTATAAAGTGGGTGCCACATAGCAACTAAGGGCACAACCCTACGTAAATTTACACAGAAAAAAGACTGTGCTGCTGGCTGGGGAATGCTGGGAGTTGTAGGACTTTTTTTTCCTGTCTAAACTTGCATAGGGTTGTGCCCTAACATAAATTAAACCACTGGAACCTGTTGCGCTTGTATATCTCAATTTCACTTCAAAAAAATATCAGATGGCAACGTTCTTGCAGATGGGAAGTGAGTTCAGGCAGGACTACGCATTACAAGAAACATGGAGCTGCCACAGAAAATGGCAGTCCCCTATAGAGTGCTCCCCCTCTGTAATAACCCCTGTAATCAAAAGGGCTGGGGATATTGCTTACTGGGAGTTGTAGTATGACAGGAAAGGAGGCAGGAAGAACAGGAAACAGGAAGGAAGAACTGCCTGGGTTCAGATGGGTGAGCAATGGAACTTTTAAGTTACAAGGGTATCTGAGCAGGGGGCAGCGGGGATCATCCTAAAATATAAAATTTATCTGTATTTTATGTGTCAGGACACTTTTCCGCACAAAAGAGCATTGGTTTCAGCCGTGTACCTTATGATATAAACACCACTTATTTGTGGTAGGCACTCTTTGGGGTCATCTGATTTGGGTCAGCCCTATTAAAATGGTGTCAAATTTTATATTTTCTTTCTGAGGATACCAAATGGCACAGGTTTCAGCCACGTACCTTATGAGCTAATTCAGAGGTATTTTGGGGATCGGGGATATGCTATAGCCTAAAAGTAAAAGCCAGGCTGCTTAATAAGACCCACATTAATAAGACTCACATGTGTACAGAAGAATACACAAATGCCCATCCGTTGCAATGGTTCTGAGTCGCTTATGAGGAGAGCAAACCCATCACAGGCTCTTGATTTATAACAGGAGTAGGAAACCAGGTGCCCTCCAGATATTTTGAACGGCAACTCCCACAATCCCTAACCATCAGCCATGCGGGCTGGGGCTTATGGGAGTTGTAGTCCAAAACATGTGGAGGGCTCCAGGTTGCCTAACCCTGTATAGTGCAACTTATCCTGGGTCCCAATGTTATAATACTGCATGTTTCGCCCAGGCCAGCTCCACACCATTCACTGCCATTGGCAGGGAAATGACATTGGGACACAACGCTGTGCATTACAAGATTTGGAGGGGTGGGAAGGAAGGAAGAACGCACGGCAGGGCTGCTGTTTTTGGTGGCAGCTCTATGTTTTTCATATCGTGATTCCGCCTGGAACCTATCTAATAAATCAGTAATCAGATACGGTCCCAAATAATCTGTATTTGCTCAGCAGAGAAATGGATGTCCTTCATCCCGTCCCAACCCACACACAGCCCCCCCCCGGAGGATCAAACCAACTGCCTTGTCACTCACTCATGAATTACCATCCACTGCCCTCTTATTATATACTGCAGCTGCCTTCCTACAGCAGTGTGGCTCAGAACATTTTATCAATCTATTGCAGATAAAGTAGTAATAGACAGCAGGGCAATCTTATTGCCCGAAAACGTAGTGACTCATCTCCATGAAAAGCAAAGCCGTGTGAATCACAGCCATGGCGATGACTCAGGAGCACAGCAAGAAAGCATCTGGCTTGCAACGGAAAGATTTAAAAATGCCCTATTGAGTCAAGGATACTGATATAAAGAGGGGGTTTCCACATTTTTTTTAAAAAATGACAATGATAAAAAAGAAAAGTCAAGAGACATTATTTGGCTTCAGTGACAAGGAAGAAAAGGCCGATTAAATTGTGACTCGCTGCATATCGCCCCTTAGAGCCCAATTTGCTAGATTCAACCTAGCTAGCCCTACTTTTGCTCTCTCCAAAGTGAAATCGTGGTAGGTTATTTTTATTCTAAGAGGTTGACTGTACAAGTGTAATGAGCGGCCCATGGCAGTTCATTATCTACAGTCATCAGCAACGGCAAGAAAGAACAAAAGCAATTCCAAGTGACTATTTCTGGGTGCAGAATCAGCCTGCCGCCGCCTGCCCATTATACAGATGGGACGCTTGTCTTGGGTGACAATTCTGGAGGGGGAATCTGAAAGGGACACCTGGTGACAGCGGCAGCAGGGATGATGAAGATGTATTGTCTCAGCCTTCCTGGGTGCAAAAGAGAGTGGTTCCTGCTGGGGAAAGGTAAACCTCCTCTCCCTCACTCTGCCACTGTTTATTTATTACGTGTTTTATTTATTTACAGTTTCTGTATACCGCTCCATATCTAGGCGGATTCCAGAGCGGTGAACAATAAAAAGATAAACCAGATAAAAGAATAAAAAGCAATACATTGAAAACAGCAGGGGAGGCTGGTGGGTGACGCCTATGCCAGTGGGGCTCCTTATCCATTGCAGCTTTCATTCTGAGCTCTGTGGGAGCTATCCACGGTGCCGTGCTCCTATTCCTCAAAATAGGGTCACCACCATGGATAGCTCCTATAAAGCTCAGAATAAAAGCTGCAATGGATAAGGAGCCCCGTTGACATGGGGGGGGGGTCACCAGCCGCCCCTGAAAAACAGGATAGTTAAAACCGTGGCTGGTCAGCAAGGAAGGCTTCCCAGAACAAGAATGTCATCAGCAGGTGCCAAAAACAATGCTGTGCCAGGGCCTGCCTGATCTCCAGAAGCAGGGAGTTCCATAGAAATGGAGCCACCACACTGAAGGCTCTTCTCCTGGTGGACTCCAATTGGGCCATAGGTCCATGTGGAACCATCAGGAGAATGTCCTTGGTCCCCAGACTTCTCCGCCACTCTGTCTCTGTTCTTTATGGCTGGAATATACATTCTAAAGCAGTGTTCTCCAACCTTGGGTCCCCAGATGTTTTTGGCCTACAACTCCCAGCATGCCCCAGCCAGCATAGCTGTCTGGGGCATGCTGGGAGTTGTAGGCCAAAAGCATCTGGGGACCCAAGGTTGGAGAACACTGTTCTAAAGTGAGACCCACTCTCACCTTGAAGAGAGCCTGTATGTCGTAGTGGTTAGCGTGTCAGACTAGGAGCAGGGAGACCCAGGTTCAACTTCCCACTCAGCCATGAAGCTTACTGGGAAACCTTGGCCAGTTACTATCTTTCGACCCAGCATACCTCACAGGGTTTGTTATGACAATAACATGGAGAGGTGAGAAATCTATCCTTCCCCGAGTTTATTTTGGACGAAGGGCAGGAAAAAAAGATGAAACAATGGCATTGGGTCCCCCCCAGTCTGTTTCTGGAACAATTAAAAGGGATGGTTATTATCATTATTAAAACCCTAAATGGACTGGATTCACAGCTCATCCAGCAGGAGGATTGACTAAGGAATATGCAGGCTTCCCTAAAACAAGGGTTTGAGAGTCCCACCAGGTGTGGAACAGCCCGGATTTATTTTTTGCTGGTGTCTGGGTGCTATCCTGGCCAGAGCTGTCATCTGCAGAGCAGAAGATGTCCGAGTCTAGCCCTGTTGAAGAAGGAGAGGCAGGGGTTGCCCCTTTAAGAAAAATTGGAGGGGGACCATAGTTCATTGGCAGTGGACATTCTTTTGCACGTAGAATTTCACAGGTTTAGTCTCTGACTTCTCCAGTGAAAAGAATCAGGTAGCAATAGCATGTGATGGGAATACCTCTGCCTTAGGGCTCAACTAGATGTGACAGCAAATTGAACAAGCACAATTTTTGTTATTTAACTAGCAGCCACCAGGGTGGGGGGATCATGATCAAGGTCACAGGCAGGAGGCCTTTAATCCTTTCCCCCTAAGTTGACGTCCCAATGAAAATTGCCCCTGAAGCTGCTATTCACCTCTGAAGGGAAGCTCCCATTGGCACCAACAGAATCTTCCCTCCCAGGACAAATGGCAGCTTGTCCCTCCCAGGACAAATGGCACCCCCTCCTAGGGTGGCCACTTATGAATCACCAAAAACAAGGCCAAAAGAGGATACCAATTTGCATGATCTAATTTATAGGGATAGGTGCAAATTTAGAAATAATTGTTATAAGTTAAATAGAATTACAGTACATCGCTCCATGGTGTGGAGGACCAGGTAACGCTGTGTGCCTTGCTCAGCCGGCTGCCCAGGTGCTAACTGTTGATGAGCAACGGTCCTTATGGTTCTTCATCTTTAAACTGGAATTGGACAGGACAGCCCTTCAAATACGGGACGGTCCTCTGGCGGCCCTTCAAATACAGGGCTGTCCTCTGTAAAGGATGACACATGGCCACCCTGCCCCTCCACATGTGCTGCGCTCAACACTCTGATTGCCCCCCCCCCCCCGCGACTGCTAACTAAAGAACAAAAGTCGTGTACATCAGATGCTTACATGCATTTCATTTCACATCTAGTTTGGCCCCGGAAAGCCACTGTTAGTCAGGGTAGACAAGACTGGGCTAGGTGGACCAATGGTCTGACTCAGTATAAGGCAGTTTCATGTGTTCATATGAACCTATCAGTTGTTCATTAGTTTCAAAGGCTATTTCAGGTTCACTCATTGTTTGACTTTGAGTAATGGGGGAGGTGGATACTGAGGAGTCATTTCCCAAGTGACACCAATGCTTTGGAACTCCATCCTGAAGGAAGCACAATCTACTTCCTCGCTGCTAGTCTTCCAGAAGCAAGTAAAGAGAGTTTTATTATACAGGTCAGCCCTATATCCTATCCTATATGGGCTTTTCCTATAAAGAACAATGATGAAAAGCAGGAAGAGAATGCCAATCTTAGCTCCCCTTTGTTCATTTGAGAAGCTTTCAGCAAATGATCCCAAAGCCCTGTTTTGAAAGTCCCTTTTCTTAAGTTCTAAAGAAAACCAGGAGAAGAGCCTTCAGTGTGGCAGCAGCTCCATCTCTATGGAACTCCTTGCCTCTGGAAGTCAGACAGGCTCCAACACTGTGTGGCTTTCAGCGCCTGCTGAAAACATCCTTCTTCTGGGAAGCCTTCCTTGCTGACCAGCCATGGTTTTAATGTTACCTCGTTTTTAATGCAATTTTTTAATTCCTTTATCTGTTTTTATCTTTTTATTGTTCACCGCTCCAAAATCTGCTTAGATATGGAGTGGAATAAAAAAATTGTAAAAATAAATAAATGAATAAATAAATAAATAAATAAAGCAGGACTGGGCAACTTGAGGACCTCCAGATGTTATGGCCTACAACTCCCATCAGCCCTAGCTAGTATAACCAATAGTGAGGGATCGTGGGAGTTTTAAGCCAAAACATTTGGAGGGTCGCAACTTGCCCATCCCTGCACTAGCCAGTGTGGCGTAGTGGTGAGAGTGCTGGACTGGGACTCAGGAGATCTGGGTTCTAGTCCCCACTTGGCCATGAAGCTCACTGGGTGACGTTGGGCCAGTCACCAACTCTCAGCCTAACCTACCTCACAGGGTTGTTGTGAGGATAAAATGGAGAGGAGGAGGAGGATTATGTAAGCCGCCTTGGGTTCCTTGCAGGAAAAAAGGTGGGGTATAAATATAATAAATAAATAATATAATATAATAAAAAATAAATAAAGAGAAAGTCAAAGACCTAAATGGGATCACTTACGTTGTTTCATGAGGTTTCTTTTTAACTTCAGTCGGTTCATAGTGGGATTGTAATCATAATTTGATGCCAAGTTCCCTCCTAATCACTTTATTAAAGCAGTGTGCACCCCCACTGCCCCCAAGCCTCTAGAGCAGGGGTGCAGCACCTCAGGCCCAGGGGTCCAACCCGGCCCTCTGGGCTTCCCAGAAGGCCACACCCTCTTCCCCTGGCACAACCCCCTTTCCCCCAATCACCAACTGTTTGGTAGCTTCCCAGCTTTTGTGCAGTTTGTTCCCCATTTCAAAAGGTTGAAGTGCCTCTCCCAAGACTTAGGCAGCCAGAGCTTTAAGCTGTAATATACTGGTGTTTCTTGTATTTTGGCCCTGCCCCCTTTTGCCTTTGGCTCCACCCACCACTGAAATTCAGCCCACAAGAGCTTTTATGAAAGATAATTCTGTCCTCCGGTTCAAAGGAGGTTCAAAGTCCCTGCATTAGATTAATCTACCCTTTCAGTATCATCCTTATTTTATTTTATTTATTTATTATATTTATATCCCACCTTTTTTCCTCCCAAGGTGGCTTCCACAATCCTCCTCCTCCTCCTCCTCCTCTCTATCTTATCCTCACAACAACCCTGTGAGGTAGGTCAGGCTGAGAGTCAGTGACTGGCCCAAAGTCACCCAGGGAGCTTCATGGCTGAGCAGGGACTAGAACCCGGATCTCCCGAGTCCTAGTCCAGCACTCTAACCACTACGCCACAATGGCTCTTGTCATTTGTCACTTGTCATTTGATTGTAAGTGGCCTTGAGATACTTCAGCATGAGAAGATGGGCTGGTATGAAAATATTTTAATGAATAATTATACCCCCAAACAGCCAATGGAGGATGTGTGAAAAATATTCCTCCACAGTCCATGGTGTTGAGTAGTTCTCTAGGTGAGGATGGAAGAACCCAGTTTAAAATCTGCTGTGTAAAAAAACCAAAAAAATTAAGCATGTATTTAGAAGCAAACTGCCAAATTGCAGCACTAAGCTGTATCAGAAACGCGTAATATCTAATGATCTAGCACAGACGATTGATTCTACATCAAAGCCACTGCCATCTGGCTAACATATAGAATAGCTATCTCACCCATGCTTGCATATTGGTTTCCCTGAAACTGCTGTTACACAAGTTTTCAATTGTTACAACCCCTTGCCATAAGCTGTGGCGTGTGGTATTGCTATGTCCATAAATGAACTTTATTTCAAAATGATACAATATATATAGTGTCATTTAGCTTCTAATTGTACAGTTATTTTTAGTATACCCGTTAAGAGGATAAAGCTAAGCCCCTTCTGGTCACATTCTGGTTGATGACCAAGTGGGAGATAAAAGATGCCATGGCACAATCAGTAGAGCGGCCCCTTGTTTTCATTTTCTAACCTAACAAAATAAAACCTGGACACAGCTGACCTTAAGAAACCTCACACTTCATCGCAATATCTAAGATTTGCTGAGAATGCCCTTTAGACAATTGAACTTGTGCACCAGATTCTGAAAGGCATTTTCACTGGCTGTCCCATAACTGAAAAACAATCTCTTGTTGGAGACCTGTCAACACTTACAGCTGAAATTAAATTTTCGGGAAATTTCTGGAATTTGTTGTTTAGATTTCAAATTCCGAGAAATACAGATATAGTTCTTTAACCACCTCTCAACACAGTCAGTCCAAGAGAGGGCAGCATACAGGCTCAATGGTTACTCTGATTGGGAATAAATTAGATTGGCTTTCTAATTCCTGGATCAGGGTGGGTCACATGTGGTCTGCAGGCCACAAATGCCCCCTCCGGCATTAAGTGCAGACCCCACCCCACCCCGCTGCCGCTGAAATTGCTGTTGTGATAGCAGCAGCAAAATAATTGGCAGTTTACTGCCAAATTTTGGTAGCCACCAGCTGCAACGGTGGCCTAAAAAGGCCAAAGTTAACTTTAATGCCTTAACTTGGTCTTTTTAGGCCACCGTCATGGTTTGCTCTGAAATTCTGCAGCAAACTGCCAATTGTTTTGCTGCTGAATCCACCAAAATTCAGCAGTGAGGATGCAGCCTCTGAGAGGTTCTGGGGGGTTGAAATTGGCCCCCAGAGCCCCTGAATTTGCCCACCCCAGTCCTAGGCCAGTAAAATGCAGTTGGGAGAAGTCAGAGTCATGCACACAGACAACCATACTGGTGATACTCTTTGTCTCTTCAAAGTTAGCTTCCAAAAATCCTTGCAATCTGATGGTGATGAATGCTGCGGCTGTCCCCGGTTTTGGGGGGGGGTGTGGATTGCTGGAGGGAGTCACTAGACTTTTCTAGAGCTGAGCAGAACTAAGCTCTTCCCACTCTATCAAGCCTCTGCAAAGCATCTTTGTGCCTCACCCTGGGTGCACAGGGTGGCTAGATGTCCTACTTCACAGAGGACAGTCCTCTGTTTTGCAGAGCTGGCAGAGGACAGTACTCTATTTGAAGGTGTCCTCTATTTGAAGAGGTGTCCAGTCCAAGTCTGGTTTAAAGTCAAAAGAACCAGAAAGAGGGAGAGCAGAGCAGAGGCCTTTAAGTTGCCCATCAACAGTTAGTACCTGGACAGCAGATGGAGCAACCACATGGGTCACCTGGTCCGTCTTCTCCACTATGGTGAGATATTGTGTATTTTATATTTAAATTATAGTTATTATTTCTAAGTTTGTACCTATACATATAAATTTGTGTATGTAAATGTTATGCAAATGTGTGTCCTCTTTTGACCTCTTTTTTGGTGATGTGTAAGTGGCTACTCTACTGTTGCACCATTAGCGATGGAAGATTATGGTGTCTGCTGTAGGCCTCGTGCTCACTCCTATCATTTCCTTGGCAATCATAGTAGCAATGACCAGGCCTTGCCTGGTGTGCTGATAGGGGCTGATAACACCTTCTCCACTTCTCCACCAAGATTATTTGGAGAAGCAACTTCTCCACCTAATCCATTGCGATGACACGGTTCCTTACACTTTAAGAGCAGGCGCATAAACCCTTCTCAGGCTAAGCATCAACACTTAAAAACCTGAGTGGAGGGTCAAATGAAACCTTTCCCCTACTAATGAGGAAAAAGATTAATTCTGGTTATTAAGGATCTATTTTTAAATTTATGATACTGAGGGTACAAAGGTGTGTGTGTAGATTTGAAAGTAATTCAGGTTAATAACGCCACACTGACACGTAGGATTTGGGTAGCAAACAAAATAAAAATAAGTTTATTTTAATTCTTAAAATCTTAGTTCCAGAAAATAACTTAAAACCTGTCTACCCCAAACACTTTATAATTAACCTAAGTCCCTACAATTCTAAATACTTTCACTCCTCATACAATCACTGATTCCTCTTAAAACTCCTGACAAGACACAAATAACCCACCTAACCTAACTCCCAAACTCTCTAACACTCCCAACACACTACAACCAACACTCTACTTCTTAACTAACTCTGACATCACTCAAACATTCCTTATATACTCCTCCCCCCACCCTTTCTAAGACATCACAAACCACACCCACTCGGTTCAACATTCTAGACACACTAGACATACCCCAGGGAACTGAATTGTGGGGTTACGCCACATCCACCACATCCACCAAGTTCGAGTGGGACTGCTTGAATTTATCCATCCCCACTCCTAATTTCACAGGTCATAGGGGGAAGGATGCAACTCACTCATGTTTGCTGTTCACCACCCAATACAGGCCAAAGACTCCAAGGAAACAGCTGATCAAAGCAGCAACACTGAAAGTTTTTTAAAAAAAACCCACCTCTGACTCATTTATCCAGGGAAAATGCTTCCCCCGTCCCCCCTTAACATGCTATTTTTGTAGTATAACATTTCAGAGTTAAGGCACAGGTAATAATAAAAGTGTCATAACAGCCTAAATCTGTTTGGGATAGAATGACATTATGGGTGGTATCCCATTCAACCATCATGTGACATAGAAGCCTGGAAGAGTTGGGTGCGCTTGTTTTTTTTCCCCATCCAAAAATTATTTGGGGAAATGAGATGCGAAAAAAACCACTTCACTTCTTCACCTGCACTACCGGTTGGAGGGCGGCCACTTATGCATCAGCAAAAAAGAGGACGAAAGAAGACACCAATCTGTATAATGTTTGCACATGCAAATTTATATGTACAGGTGCAAATTCAGAAATCGTAGCTATGATTTAAGTAGAAATGCATTTCATCATCGTGGAGTAGACTGACCAGGTGACCCGGGTGCCTGCTCAGCCCGTTGTCCAGGTGATCTCTGTAGATGGGCAACTTCAAGGCCCCGGCTGCTGGCCCTCCTTAGGGTCCTTTGGCTTCAGACCAGACTTGGACTGGACAGCTCATCAAATAGAGCAGTGTTCTCCAACCTTGGGTCCCCAGATGTTTTTGGCCTACAACTCCCAGCATGCCCCAGCCAGCATAGCTGGCTGGGGCATGCTGGGAGTTGTAGGCCAAAAACATCTGGGGACCCAAGGTTGGAGAACACTGAAATAGAGGACTGTCCTCTGCCAGCTCTCCAAAGCAGGCTACTGGCCATCCTACCCAGTTCTCAACAAGATTGGCCAGCACAATAATACACATCCCACCCCAACCCTCCAGGCTGGGGAGAGTGTGTGTGTAGCAGTCATTATCATGGCCCCACTTTAAATTAAGGTGGGGAGACAAGAAAACATAACTTTCCAGCTGGCTGGGCTGAGAGGTTCACTTTGGATGGGGCAGGAAAGAGCAGATCACCCTCCATATTTATTTATTTATCATATTTCTGAATCGCCCATCTGGCCGGTTACCCAGCCACTCTGGGTGATGCACAATTTATAAAAAAAATACAATAAAGCAAAATATAAAATACCATCAACAACATTAAAATCCTAGCCCACCCCATATTCCTGCCTGAAAAACCATGTTTTTAATGTACTGTGGAAGCTCATCAAGGAGGGGGCATGGTGGAGGTCACTGGGGAGAGAGTTCCATAACTTGGGGGCCACCACAGAAAAGGCCCTCTTCCTAGTCCCCGCCAGCCTGGCTGCTCTGGCTGATGGAACAAGGAGAAGGCCATCCATGGCAGATCTTGTTGAGCATCCTACTTGATGTTCCATAGGAAGCGGATTATTCCGAGTTAGGTCACTGGCCCATTTGACTCAGTATTGTCTACACCAGCCTGCCCCTACTGGGCACCACTCCAGATATGTTGGACTACAACTCCCATCATCTCCAGCCAGCAGAGCCACTGGCTATGCTTTGCTGAGGATGATGAGGGGGTGCCCAGTTACAGAACGCTGGTCTGCCTTCTAGGCTGGCAGTGACTGTCCAGGGTTTCACACAGGAGCCTTGCCCAGCTGCATCTAGAAATGCCTGGGACCTTCGGCATGTGAAGCATGTGCTCTGTTGTTGAGCTAGGGCCCTCCCCTTTAAGCACAAACACCACTGCTGACAACCTTTAGTTCTAGGCAGCAGGAATACCCTGCAAAGATCAAGCTGGTTGCCTCCCATACACTGGATTCTACTGTGGGCTTATAAAAGTGCTGTACATGATGATGTATTCAGGTGTTGGTACTCACGGGGAGGGGTCAGGAGAGGTGCAGGACCCCAACCTCTGGAAAACTTATTCAGTCTCTCCTCTTCTTTCAGAGGAGGTCCCAGCTTCTGCATGCAGAAGGTCCGAGGTTCTATCTCTGACATCTCCAGTTTAAAAGGATAAGGTAGCAGGAGATCGGAAATAACTCAGCTGAGACCCTGGAGAGCTTTTGCTATTCGGAGGAGATAACACAGGGCTAAGTTGGACACATAGTCTGAACTAGTATATGTTCCTGGGACTTCAGTGCACATGATCAAAGAGTGGCACGTGCTGGTGGCCATTTTGAGTATTCGAGCCGCAACTGCAGCTTGTCGTTTCGTCCAAATACGGGGCCCGTGGGTTGTGCAAGGGTTACACAACCCTCACCATAACCCTAAAACAGGCCATGGGTTCTCCAAGGGTTGTTTAACCCTCACATAACCCACAGTCTCCGGGCTCAGATGACATGACAAGCCACGGCTGTGGCTTAAATATTCAGGATAGCAACCACGACGATCGTACACAAACCTGGTCTCTGAGTCAGACCATTGGTCCATCTAGCCCAGCATTGTTGACACTGACTGGCAGTGGCTCTTCAGGGTTTGAGGCAGGGTTTTTTCAGGCCCTGCCTGGAGACACCCGGGATTGAACCGGGGACCTTCAGAATGCAAAGCAGGTGCCCTACCAGTGAGCCACAGCCTTTCCATTCCAGTAGGCTCTGCCCATACACTTTAAAGCCTATATATCTGCTGCAATAGGGGCTAAAACAGGGGTAGGCAACCTTATGGGGCCCACAGGCACAGTTTTCATTCCCACACACACACACACACACACTGGTTCTGCCGCCCCCGGTTCTGCCTGCCTGCCCACCAGCACTGTAGCTGCTTCCCCTCAACCTCCACTGCCCTCCTTCCTGCGCCACACTCACCTCAGGAGCAAGGAAGCAGACTTCCTTCCTGCTTCCTTCCTGCTGAGCATGGTGGTATGAAAAAATGGGAGCAACAGCAGTGGTGAGGGTGAGCAGGGTGCGGGGGGATGAGGATCCTGGTGGGTGCACCCAGGAGTCCTGCAGAGTGCCAGGTTGCCAACCCCTGGACTAGGAACATGCCCTTTTATTTTTAAAAAAAAAATGTGAAAAGATTCTCCAGAAACAGAATTCAGTACCCTGTTCTGTGGAATCTCAGCATATATGCAGTCCTACTGGTGGTCTCCATCATAACATCACAGGCTGAGAAATGCATTAAATACAGAGAGAACAAGGGTGCAATCCAGTCACCATTTATCATTGGTGTAAACCTCAATAGCAGGACAGCAGTATGGCGACTGAATTTCCCCCTCCCCCCCAAAAAAATTACAGGGCTAAGTGGCTTTCCATTGATCATCTTACATGAACTTCTCCCACATACTTGCATCTACCAAACTTAATTAGCATAGCAACAGTAATTCAAGCTGGAAATCATTTCCCAGCAGAAAAAGAAAAGAAAAAAAAAAAACCCCAACAAAAACAAAACTATTCAGACAGAGAGAGAAGAAATAGAACAGAAATTAGAGAGTGTTTAGACAAAAACAGGCTAAAAATAGTAATTATCAAATTCCTGGTATATAATTGAATCATTTTCACGGGAAACATGCCACATTCTTCTGGTAGAAATGAGTTATTTTCCTTGTTCATAGCTATAGCTCATTAAGGGCGATGGGTTGCCATGGATACAGAGAACCATGGTCTGCTGCACACGGCAAAAATGGGATGTGATGGGCGGCAAGGCTCGCTGTCCTCGTGCAACACCGGGAGCGCAAGCAGGAAGCTGGAGAGGGGGCACATCAAACCCACCTCGATCCATGGGTTCAATGCACCAGGGAAGCCCAGAATGCATTTAACCAATTCCATTCTAGTTACGGCACTGGCTTGACCATTAGAAGGGTCTTGTTCTCCATTGTAACTTGTTTCAAGGCAGATACAAATTTAGAAACAATTATTATACTTGAAATAGAAATACAGTCCACCTCGCCAGAGTACAAATGACTGTATAACCAGGTGACCTGTGTGCCTGCCTCTTCAGTCCGCTGTCCAGGTGCTAACGGTTGGTGGGCAACACTTCTTATGGTTCATCATCTTTAAGCTGGAATTGGACTGGACAGCTCTTCAAATAGAGATGCTTCTCTGTCTGGCAGCCCTTCCAAATAAGAGGACTGTACTCACATAGGCACCCGATTCAGAACCCCTTTGGGCGGCAAAATAAGTGTGGGCAAGTTCCACTGCTCAGGCTTGCTTCCTCGGCTAGCCCATAGACCAGCCTCCCTCAACCTGGTGCCTTCCAGAAGTGTTGGTCTACAACTCCCAGCATGCTCCAGCCAAGGCACCCACCAGGCTCCCTGCCCCTTCTGATTTTCATTTTATTTCTTAAGATTTTTAAATTTTTTATAAGAAAAAGTGTATTGCCCCCCCCCTTCTCTCCTTCTGAAACACCAGCCAAGGCCTAAGCAGGATGACAACGCTCTTCTTCCAGGCTGGCTGGCCCTGAACATGAGCACCCCTTAGGCCAGCCTTCCCCAACCTTGGGTCTCCAGATGGTGTTGGACTACAACTCCCATCATCACTTACCCTTGGTCATGCTGTCTGGGGGATGTTGGGAGTTGCATTCCAGTATAATCCAAGGACCCAAGGTTGGGAAAGGCTACCTTTTGGTCCCTAAGGCTTAGGGGGGTAGAGATACACCAACATGTATTGTTGCAGGTGCCACTTTTTCTTTCCTAATGCCAAGTCTGAGATTGTAAGTGAAGGGGTAGGGCAAATCTCATTCGAGGAAATCGTATTGGCCGCCCCCATTAGCGTCCTTACCAGACTCCAGTGTTTGTGACACAACATAATTAGGGTGAATTTGATAGCAGGGTTGCACGATGTTGCCTTCGACCAGGAGGCAGGATGAAATGACCTCCCAGCCGTTTCTAGCCATAGAGTCTGAAGAGCTAAAATGTTCTTTAACTAATCTATATGTATAACATTAGTAGGATGCTTGCTCTTCAGATTTGGATAAGAGAAATCATCCTTCCACATCATTACATTATCATGAGCTAAATGAAAAGTGTTCCAAGAGTGACTCAACATTTTATGATGATCAATCACTTTCTCTTTCTGTTTATTGGAAAGGGTAATTGGTTTTACTGGAAAGATCCCAGAAATCTCCAGGTACAACTCGCCCAGACTTCGTTCAGGCTGTAATTCTGCACCACTGATGCATGAGTAGCACCACTGTGAGAAAAAAAAGTGCTGAATATGTTTGCTGATCAAACATTTTTGGTCTCTTGTGAAATCCAAAGTGGGTGAGCCTAGTCAATAGGCCATGCTGGGGTTGTATTACATGACAACTGGAGGACACCACCAGGTTGGGAAAAGGTGATGTGCTGCACAGCCCCCCAGCTACCAGAGAAGTGGGGGATGTGTACTTGGAAGCATTTCCCGTCCCTTCCTTTCAAACAGATGATCAATATTTCTAATGCTGAGACCGCCAACCATTTGTACAGTAATGCATGCAGAGGCCAGCTGTGCTTACTTCTCATATATACATAACTCCACTTCAGTATTTCTGTGAAGAAAACCAAGTTTCAACTTCCGTCTGCCAGTATAACAACATTGTCTGACTTTGCTCCTGCAGACAAGACCAACATTGTTCCTGAACAAGACAGTGTGTCATCCTAACTCAGGGGTGATTCCCAGGACCACTTTTCCCCCTTCAAGATCACAAGACTGTATGATTCCATGCCACTCTAGTCCTATGAAAAGAGTCAACATATATCCAGATGCCCCTTACTCCATGCATCCACTAATGCTGAGAAATGTCACCGGGTTCATGATCTGTGTGTATTGGGAGTTAGAATGGAAGGAAGCACAGCTTGCCTTGAACCTGGTCACAAGACCAAGGTTATTTATTTATTTATTTATTTATTACATGTATATCCTGCCTTTCCACTACAAACATTGCTCAGGTGGCTAAAGACAATACAACACAAAATAAAATACAAAACTATAATTAAACCATAAAAGCAAAATCAATTAAAAACTCATCCATAAAAAGGGAATAGAAAGTAGCCACCAGGAAAACCTACTTCAGCAAACATCTTGGCTTAAAAGCCAAAAGCCTGTCTGAATAAAAACCTATTTGTCGGTAAGCAGGAGGACCTCAGAGAAGGAATTACCCTGGCGTTCCTTGGCAAGGAGTTCCAGAGCCCGGGGGGCAGCCACCGATAAGGCTCTTTCACATCCCCACCAAATGTGCCTGCAGTGGCAGTGGGACTGAAAGAAGGGTCTCCACCGAAGATCTTAAAACCTGGGCAGGCTCACATGAGAAAAGGCGGTCTTCCAAATAGCCTGCTTCCAAGTTGTGTAGAGTTTTATAGGTCATAAACAGCGCTTTGAATTGTGCCCAGAAACAGACCATTAGCCAGTGAAGCTGTCATAACAAGGAAATCACATGCTCCCTATAACCAGCCCGAGTTCATAGTCAGGGGAGGCTGGTGACTCCTGTGTCAGTAGGGCTCCTTATACACTGCATCTTCTTGTTTGAGCTTTATAGGTAGTGAACCTATTTTCAGGGGTGAAGTACAGCACCATGAATACCTCCTATAAAGCTCAAACAAAAAGATGCAATGGATAAGGAGCCCCACTGACCCCGGGAGTCACCGGCCTCCCCTGTCTATAGTCTGGCTACAGTATAGACCGGGATTGGTTATGAAGTTCCTGAACACTTTTCAAAGGCAGCCCCACACAAATCATGGTCCAAATGAGTTAGCACAGAGTGCCGCAACCATGGCAGCCATTTTCAGGAGGTCTATTTACATCAGGGCTACTGTGGCTTTAAGAACCAGCAGCTGCTGCTGGAACACCTGAGCTAAATGGACACGGCTGACATAGATTTCATAGATCATAGAGTTGGAAGGAGCCTACAAGGCTATCGAGTCCAACCCCCTGCTCAATGCAGGAAACTAGAGGAGGGGTCTCCCATCCAAGTAATAACCAGGCTTGACCCTGCTCTCATCCATCCGGTACTTTCTGGCACTTTGAGCTGTGGCAGAGAGAAAAACAGTAACAGACAGGCTAGTTGCACTTAAATCTGTGCTCTGGCAGAAGAGAAGACACACATACCCCATATCTATCACTGGCAAACCTGGCACCTCAGTGCTCATGCCTACCTCCAGATCATTTATGAACATGCTTAAAAGCACCAGTCCCAATACAGATCCTTGGGGGATCCCACTTCTTACATGTATGTATTTATTTTTTATTTAAAATGATTGTTAGGCTGCCATTAAGGGTAGAAACCTCTCAAGGTGGCGTACAAGATAAAAACATTGGGCAGTGTCCAGCTGTGCCATTCCACTCATGCAAATGACATTGCGCTAGTGTGGAAACTTAAGTTCTGAACTATGCTCAAGAAGAGAAGCCAACTAAAGTTATGTTTGTGGAAGCGCGGCTGTGCAAGCGGTTGTGCAAGCATTTGCACAATGGAAAGATTTGGTGGCGCTCCACTAGCGTTAATTGAGTTTCCAAAATGAAACCACTGGATACTGCCCCAAATACAATAGAAAATAAATGAATAAATATTCAATAGATGTAACAGAACAGATAACACCACTAAAACCTGCATCCTACAGACTTTAAAAAGGCCAGCAAAAACAAGTAGGTCTTCAGAGCCTTCCTGAAGAACTGCAAAGAAGGGGCCTGACAAACTCCTGATGTAAGCTGATTCCAGAGGTGCAGAGCCAAAACTAAAAAGGCCCTGTTCCTAGTGCTCACCAGCCTAACTGCCCTTGGTGGTTACAGCCCTTACAACACTCCAACAGCAAATCCTATATCCTCACATCAGTTCTCCAGAAAGAAGCAGCCACCCAAATGGGACTTCCCAGTGCTCAAAGCAAGCCCAGGGCCTCTTTCCTTGTCCCACTCTAAACTGTAGTCTGTCTCATAAAATTCTTCCATTGTTTCCCACTCACACCTAACTTGCCCCTTCTCTCTGGCAGGGAGCTGGAATAAAGAGGAGTCATCTCCTTCAACATCTCCTAGTCTTCCTGGGCCATTTTACCTATACTTTCCCTAACAGAAAGATGTGGCCGACAACTTTGCCACTGACTATTAAAGAACATTGACCATCAATCTGGCCCCATTAAACCTTTCCTGTCCAACCCCCACCCCAAACCTACAACAATAAGTATATACATACAAGCTGACTGCAAATGTAGGCTCCTCACAGTGGAGAAAAACAGTTGTGTGAACTGAACCTTGCTCAAGCTGTTTTACATACCTCTCTTCCTTGCTCTGAGGAACAGGGTTTCATTTTTTCATTCATTCTTCATTCATTCTTTCCCCTTCCTGGTTATAAAATTTTCCTGATGCTTAGCTGCATTACTTGCTACTTAATTTTATTCTCCTTATCTGTGCATCCTATACTGCTTCCCCTCTCAGAGCAATTTGGCTCCATAGCATTAACAGGAAGTTTGGTTGCCCCTTAAGAAGACAGATGTCATGTTATTCCAATAGACACTGTTGAGAAAGATGGTGTTATTTTTTCATATTCTCTTTTGATGAGTGATTTTCAAAGTGATGTAAAACTAGCCAAGACACTGTCTGTACACACAGTGAGCGTAACAAGCATATAAAGTAACTGTAGAAGGTAGCAGTTATGGGGGGGAGGGAAATCCAACTCTCATACAAGTTTTTAAACAAATACAGTATAAGCAACATTTATTGTTCACAAGGAATATCCCTATCACTTAGAAATAGTATCAAGCCGAAGAATACAGAAAGTCGTCAGCATTTAAGGGGGAGCTGTCCACGGTTTGTGGTGCTGAAATTAGTCTGCAGCAAAGAAACTCTTCTAGGGATGCACACTGATAACTAGTCAAACTCAATTTTGCTCAAGTTCTCATTTTTCCACTATGTTCATTCCATCCTATTTCTACATCATATTGCAATTTATTTTTAGTCCACACAAAAGTTCATATGTATTTTCATGCACATTTTTTCAAAGGATCTGCATGTGTTGTGTGCATATATATACATTTTGTGAGCACTTTTTCAAATGTATGATTATGATTATTGTTATGGTTATGATTATGCCTTTCTCTGAAGAAAAAAAAAGTCTCAAGGAGTCTTACAGCAAGGGTTAAAATGTACAAACAGTTAAAAAAATTTAAAACAACTAAAAACAATTTAAAATGCACAGTCCAATGTGGCTGCCCGTAACCCTTTGAACTCGGAGGATTATGGGCATCCAATCCAGTGCAGGAGGAGTGCGGAGGTGAGGATTGCCTCCATGCTTCTCCTGCCCTGCAAAACACTTAGGTGGCCAGCTTTGGCCATCTAAGTGTTTTGCCCCTGCTTGCAAGGAGGAGGGGCTGAGGCATCACCAGGAGATGTTGTATCTTGGCAGAGCCTCACTCCTCCCCTCCCTGCCCCCTGGAACACCCCCCCAACTCTGGCTCCGAAGTCGGTCTTGCAAGTTCAGAGCCACAGCTGGTGCAGAAAGAACTGGTGCAGAAAGAACCATGCCAGCTGCAAGGGTGGAGGAAAGGCCCTCTGAAGTCGGAGTTCCAGCTCCAACCTTGGAATGCATTTCCGAGGTCAGAGCTGGAACTTCGACCTATCCTATGGTCATCTAGACAGCATCTAGACACCCTATGGCCATCTAGACCTACCCTATGGCCATCTAGGCCATAGGATTGTGCCCTAAACAACTAAATTAAGAAGCCCCATCACATGCATGGGAGTAGAGGAAAGTCTTAATCTGGTTCTGAAAAGATGTCCCTCTCCCTCCTCTGAACCTCCGTTGGAGGAAGTGCTTGGAGGAGGGCCTCAGATGTTGATTGCAGTGTACAGGTAGGGTCATGTTACCTTCAGCACGGAGACCAACAAAGCTGACACAAGGTAAATAAAGGCAATATGGAAGAAGCAGTGTGGGCTGTAGACACTTTGGCATCTGGTGTATGAAACTGAAATAATGAAATAATGACTTTCAAGCACCAACTTGGAAAAAATAGCCCACCAATTTGTAATGAATTCTTTTCATCTGTCTTCACTGTAGAAGATGTAGGACAGATACCTGTGTCTGAACTAGCGTTTTCAGGAAGGGAGTCTGAAGAACTGAGGCAATTATAGAGGTGACAAAAGATGAAGTTCTCAATCTTACTGACAAACTGAAAGTTAATAAATCCCCAGGCCTAGATGCTATCCATCCTAGAATCCTTAAAGAATTCAAATGTAAAATTGCTGATCTGCTAAAAAATAATAATAATGTAACATGTCCCTAAGATCAGCCTCTGTACCAGTTGACTGGAGAATGGCTAATTTAATGTCAAATTTTAAAAAGGGATCCAGAGAGGATCCGGGAAATTTCAGGCTGGTTAACTTAACATCTGTTCCAGGTAAATTGGTTGAAAGCAATATTAAAGATAAAATTAGTAAGCATATAGAAGGAAAACCCGGCTGAAAAAGAATCAACATGCCTTCTCCGCAGTGGTAAGTCCTGCCTCACTAACCTTTTAGAGTTCTTTGAGAATGTCAATAAACATGTGGAATGTGGACAGAGGTGACCTGGTAGACACTGTTTACTTGGACTTCCGAATCCCTCACCAAAGGGACAATCCCTCACCAAAGACACCTGAGCAAACTTAGCAGTCATGCACTGTAATAAGAGGAGAGGTCCTCTTATGGATCAGTAACTGGTTAAAGAACAGAAAGCAGAGAGTATGAATAAATGCTCAGTACTCCCAATGGAGGGATGTAAACAGTGGGATCCCACTAAATTATTTAGGGTGGTTAAAACAAAAAGGGATTGCGAACAGCTCCAAAAGGATTTCTCCAAACTGGGAGAATGGGCAAGAAAGTGGCCAATGTGATTCAATGTAAGCAAGTGTAAAGTGATACACATGGGGGGGGGGGGATCCCAACTTCACATACAAGCTGATGGGATCTGAGCTAGTGGTGACTGACCAAGAAAGAGCTCTTGGGGTTGTGGTGGACAGTGCAATGAAAATGCTGACCAAATGTGGCTGCTGTGAAAAAGGCAACTGCATGTTGGGCATAATTAGGAAAAGAATCAAAAATAAAACTGCCAATATCATGCTCCTCTTATATAAATCTATGGTGCAACCACATTTGGAATGCTGTGTACAGTTTGGTCACCGCACCCAAAAAAAGTATATTGTAAACTGGGGAAAGTGCAGAAAAGGGCAACTAAGATGATCAAGGGGCTGGAGCAGGTCCCCTATGAGGAAAGGTTACAACATCTGGTACTGTTTAGCTTAGGGAAAAGACAAGTGAGGGGAGACAGGACAGAGATGTTCAAAATTATGCATGGTATGAAGAAAGTGGCTAGAGAGACATTTTTCTCCATCTCTCAGAATACTAGAACCCAATAGGGTCATGAAGCTCTTTGGTGGGAGATTCAGGACAGATACTTCTTCATACAGCACACAGTTAAACTGTGGAATTCACTACCATAAGATGTAGTGATGGCCACCAATTTGGATGGCTTTAAAAGGGTACTGGACAAATTCATGGAGGAGAAGGCTATCAGTGGCTACTAGTCCTGATGGCTATATACTACCTCCTGTATCAGAGGCAGTATGCCTATGTACACCAGTTGCTGGGGAACATGGGCAGGAGGGTGCTGTTGCACTCATGTCCTGCTTGTGGGTTTCCTGCAAGCAGCTGGTTGGCCACTGTGTGAACAGAATGCTGGACCAGATAGACATTGGTCTGATCAAGCCTGGCTCTTCTTATGTTCTTATTAGAATAGGGAATATTGTAAAAGAAGCAAGAGGAGAGCAAAGATAGGCAGAAAAGAAAAGCCCAATGAACAAAAGAAGGAAGAGAGGGCATCAATGCCACTCATAAAAAAATAAAAAATAAAAACATTTTTCAAAATATGGTTGATGAAGCAAGGAGGTGATTAAAAGGAAACAAGCAGCATAGATTGTAGCAGTGGAACTCTGATAAATAAGGGAAATGGGCTAGATTTTATTATTGGGACACATTATTATTATTATTATTATTATTATTATTATTATTATTATATTTGTATCCTGCCTAATCTCCTTAAAAATTAGATGAGAAATAAATGGGTATTTTCTTCACACCCCACCCTGTCCTGCACAAAATACAAAGCTGTGTTTCAAAAGGTTAGAATCTATACCTTCCTATAAACTCATTTGACCTCAACTCTCTGGATGACATCCATAAAGCCACTTTATAAAAATGCGCTCCTTGCACAGTACAATAAATTGAACAAAGAGCTCAGGAGGACAGGATCAATGAAAATGATAAAGGAAGATTGATCTGCTGAATGGGAAGCCTATTAGCCATTGTTGAGAAAGATGAGCACATCCCATTTGTCTCTTCCTCGAAAATTTAAATTACAGCATTACAGAGGGGCATTCTCGAGTCACAATGCACCATAAGGGCTTTCAGGTTCAGCATGATAGTAGCTGGCAATTCCCCACATTTTGACACAGAATCCTACCTCTTCTACCGGGCTAAATGAGCATGAGAGAAATCTCATAAAGGAAACTGGCTGGATACACACAAACACTGGTGAAATAACAAATGCAAAACCCCAATGGATGGAAACATATTTAAAATGAAATCATCATCATCAGGCGATCACTCGTGACCGAGTAAGATTGTCTTCCGGGATAAAAGGAGGAGATTCTAAAGAAGATTGTGTAGACTCTAGCGATGGGTCCGTAAGTGACTGTGGAGGCCAATTCTAGATCCACATAGCTTCCCACAGTGAGGACACAGGTTACCAGATAGAAGATGGTCCTGTAAAGGATTCATTTGACGTGCTTTTCGCTTAGCACGTTTCTCCCTTTCACCTTGCACTCGGGCTTCTTCAAAGTCCATGGAACCTTTGTGAAAGGCCAACCTCCATTTAGATCGTTCATGGGCCAGAGCTTCCCAGTTTTCGATGTTTATATTGCATTTTTTTAGATTTGCCTTATGAACATCTTTAAACCTCTTATATTGACCACCGATATTCCGCTTTCCATCCTTGAGTTGGGAGTAAAGTAACTGCTTTGGGAGACGCCAGTCAGGCATTCGAACAACGTGACCGGTCCACTGAAGTTGGCGTTGAAGGATCATTTTTTCAATGCTAGTAGTCTTTGCTTCTTCCAGTACACTGACATTTGTTCGCCTATCTTCCCAAGTAATTTGCAGGATTTTCCGGAGGCAACGTTGATGAAACCTTTCAAGGAGGTGGAAGTGACGTTTATAGATAGTCCATGTTTCGCAGGCATACAATAAAGTTGGTAATACAATGGCTTCATAAACCAGTGTTTTGGTCTTCTTACAAATATCCCGATCCTCGAACACTCTATGTTTCATTCGAGAAAATGCGGCACTTGCGGAGCTCAGACGATGCTGGATTTCACTGTCGATGTTAGCTGTAACAGAAAGATAGCTGCCAAGATAGAGAAAATGATCGACATTTTCCAGTATTGTCCCGCCAAGCTGGATAGATGGCATCACCAAAGGATTGGCTTGCACTTGCTGATGAAGCACTTTGGTTTTTTTGATGTTAAGTGAGAGACCAAGTTTTTCGTATGCTTCTGCAAAAGCATTTAGGATAGTTTGGAGATCATCCTCTGAATGTGCGGAGACCACATTATCATCAGCATACTGAAGTTCCACAACGGAGGTTGTAATTACCTTACTTTTTGCTTTCAGCCTGCTGAGATTAAAAAGCTTTCCATCTGTTTGATATATAATTCCCACACCGGTGGGAAGTTTCCCCTCGACAAGATGTAAAACCATGGCGATGAAAATGGCAAATAATGTTGGGGCGATAACACATCCCTGTTTAACACCTGATCCCACTTTAAATGGAGCACCATGAGAGCCGTTGTTGTCCAGAACCGTTGCCGTCATGTTGTCATGGAGAAGTCGCAAGATATTCACAAATTTATTGGGGCATCCAATTTTCATAAGGATAGTCCAGAGAGCTGTACGGTCTACAGTATCAAAGGCCTTAGCCAAATCGATAAATGCCATATAAAGGGGTTGATTTTGCTCCCGGCATTAAAATGAAATAATGTATTTATGTCTCCTTGTCCGCTTTTGAAGTTCAGATTGTATAAACTTCAGGGCATTTTTATTTATTTATTTATTTATTTATTTATTTATTTATTTATTTATTTGAATAGATAGATAGATAGATAGATAGAGATAGAGATAGATATATATATATAAACAATCCTTCATCCACAAGAGGCCCTATTAATCCACTACCACCACCACACACATGCACACTCCTCGCAGAAAAACATCCAGTGGGTTGGATCCAGATTCCGTCCTACATGAACAGAAGGCATGTTGTGTAATTGCAAAACCTACTTTCCCGTTGCATGATCTCGTTCAACTAACGCTAGGACCTTCATCTAAGATACTGGATTCTGTGAGTGCTAGGCTCTTCCGCAATATTGGGTAACGTATCATGTCCTCTTATTTCAAGGCCATATTTTAATCTGCGCATGTTGCCCTGCCACTTGCACAATGTTTCTGTGGAACATTGCCCCTGCCACAATTCTTCTGAGACCACGTATTTGGATCCAACCCCGTAAAATTTTAAATGTCTGGGTAAATAGGAACATTTTTTATTTGGTGCTGCAAAGAAAGCAAGGATAGCACCAATCATATCTTGAAGAGGGCATATGAAGAGGGCATTCCAAAGTCAGGGTGCCACCACAGAGAAGGCCTCTCTTTTTTAACTTATGCTACTTTGTGAAGTACCTTGTAGACTGATGGTGCCTATATATACCATAATTTGCCAGGAATCTGGTATGTCATGATCCTGACAAAATCATGGAGCATTCACATTGATGACTGACAATGTAATAAACAAAAGCTACCATTTTTGTAGTTAGAAGGAAAGGCCATCTTTAGTATTTTCAGTTTTATTCTAATACAGAAAAAACACACTGGAATGAAAATGGCCTCACAAACCAAACACGTGTGCTCTCAGTACTAAACCTCATGGATTAAAACTGATCTTTGGCAATTAAACAACTAAAGCTTTAGTCAATTCACTAGGGGTTGTTGTTGTTTTAAAGACTTGATCAGTGAAACTGAGAGTTAAAAGTTCAACGCTTTCCAGTGCAATCCTATACATATCTATTCAGAAATAAGAATTCAATAGGACTTTCTCCAAAGTGTTATAGGTCTGCATCCTGAGTTACTTCATCTATCAATTAAGCCAGGTGTGGGCAACTTGTGGCTCTCCAGCTGTTTTGGCCTACAACTCCCATCAACCCAAGCCAGCATAGCCAATGGTGAGGGATGATGGGAGTTGTGACCCTCCAGATGTTTTGGCCTACAAGTTGCCCAACCCTGAGTTAAACCTATGAAGGATTGCCACTCCAGAGGATGAAGAGGAAGAGGAAGCCAATGTAAAACTATCCATGGCTATTAGTCCTGATGGCTATATGATACCTCCAGTATCTGAGGCAGTATGCCTATGTACACCAGTTGCTGGGGAACACAAACAGGACTCATGTCCTACTTGCTGATTTCCCCTGGGCAGCTGGTTGGCCACTTTGTGAACAGAGTGCTGGACTAGATGGCCCCTTGGTCTGATCCAGCAGGGCTCTTCTTATTTTCCTATGTTCAATGTATATGAACATTGAACATAGTACCATATATACCACAGTATATGGTACTGTGTGGAATAAAGGAAACAAAAGATGGGTTCCTTCTTGTTACTTAGTCTTTACGATGGCACCAAACAGGATTTCCAGCTTAAAGGAAGCAACTTGCCAGCTGAAGCCTCCTGTGTCTGAATTTACAGTAGGATGTTCCTACTGTGTATCATTTGATCGCCCCTGGAAATTCTTGGTCTGCAGAGTATTGGTCATGAAAAACGGCATCACACACTGACCTCAGTTGTCCATGACTATGCAAAGTTGTGATGTAATCCCAACCTGGTGCCCTCTAGATGGGGTGGACTACATCTCTCATTATCCCCATCCAGCATGGCTGCTGGGTGGGGTGATGGGAGTTGTAGTCTAAGACATCTGGAAGGGCACCAGGTTGGGGAAGCCTGCCCTAGCTATACAATTTTCAGATATATATTTTTTCCTTGATGCAGCATCCGCAGTGGAGGAAATATAAAGAGTAAAAGCAGAGGGACTCTTTAAAGGAGAGAGAAAGTTGGCTCCTGCCAAGAACAATTCTGACAGGCTCATGATTACACATCAGTGCAGAGGAAACACATTATTTTTTCCCCCTCTGTGTTATTTCCATTCACTGTGTTCCTCTTGCAACATCATTCAGCCGCTCAGCTACCCACTATCACTCTTTGGAAAATGGGGAAGGGCAGGCGGGGGAACAGCAGTGAACCGCCTCTGACCTGGATGAATGCATAACATGAGTTACCAGTGCTACTGCGTGAAAAACTGGGCTTGATAAGAAATCCTCCTGAGGGGTCATAGAATCATAGAAAAGTAGAGTTGGAAGGGGCCATCGAGTCCAACCCGATGGCTACTACAAGGCCATCGAGTCCAACCCGCTGCTCAATGCAGGAATCCAGGACAAAGCATCCCCGACAGATGGCTGTCCAGCTGCACCTTGAATGCCTCCAGAGTGGGAGAGCCCACCACTGCCCTAGGTAGTTGGTTCCATTGTCTTATTGCTCTAACAGTCAAGAAATTTTTCCTGATGTTTAGGTGGAATCTGGGCTCCTGTAACTTGAGCCCATTCCGTGTCCTGCACTCTGGGGTGGTTGAGAAGAGATCCTGGCCCTCCTCTGTGTGACAACCCTTCAAGTACTGGAAGAGTGCTATCATATCTCCCCTCAGTCTCCTCTTCTGAAGGCTAAACATGCCCAGTTTTTTCAGTCTCTCCTCATAGGGCCTTGTTTCCAGTCCCTTTATCATCTTTGCTGCCCTCCTCTGAACCCTCTCCAGTTTGTCTACATCCTTCTTAAAGAGTGGTGCCCAGAACTGGACGTAGTACTCAAGATGAGGCCTAACCAGTGCTGAGTAAAGGGGAATTATCACTTCACGCGATTTGGAAGCTATACTTCTATTAATGCAGCCCAAAATAGCATTTGCCTTCTTTGCAGCCACATCGCATTGCTGGCTCATATTCAGTTTGTGATCTACCACAATTCCAAGATCCTTCTCACTTGTAGTATTGTTGAGCCAAGTATCCCCCATTCTGTAACTCTGCATTTGGTTTCCTCTCCCTAGGTGCAGCACTTGGCATTTATCCCTATTAAATTTCATTCTGTTGTTTTCGGCCCAGCGCTCCAGCCTATCGAGATCGCTTTGAATTTTGTTTCTGTCTTCCAGAGTATTAGCTGTTCCACCCGACTTTGTGTAATCTGCAAATCTGATAAGCATTCCCTGCACCTCCTCATCCAAGTCATTAATAAATGTTGAATAGCACTGGGCCAGGACTGAGCCCTGCGGTACCCTGCTCGATACCTCTCCCCAGTTTGAGAAGGAACCATTGATAAGCACTCTTTGAGTCCGATTCTGTAGCCAACTGTGGATCCACCTGATAGTTGTTCCATCCAGCCCACTTTTAGCTAGCTTGCTAATCAGGATATCATGAGGCATTGAGTCTGGTTTGTGTGGCCCTCTTCAGGGCCTTTTAAAGACATTGCACACAATACAATAACCCACACTCAAGGGTTGAGTATGAGTTGTCATTGAACCGTAGGTTGTCACTGAAACATGAGTTATCGTGTTGTCTGAACCCAGCCGAGATAATGAACCATGGTGAACAACCCACAGTTCACAACCCAACAACAAACCATGGGTTCTCTTCACAGGTTGTTCATGGTTAACAAGCCACGGCTTGTTAGCGCAGCTGGGTTCAGACAACACGGTAACCCACGGTTCAGCAACAACCCACAATTCAATGACAACCCACACTCAATCCTTGAGTGTGGATTATCATGTTGTCTGAACCCAGCCACTGAGAGACCTGGGGCAGAATGTTCATTTGAGAGTCCTTCAAATGGAGGGCACTCTTGTAGGTCTCTGTGAGTACACTGCTGCCTCTACACACTGCATTGAGGACCCCACAGTGTATGTCTGACTATGGTTGGGCTGGGTTGCTGCTGTCAGCACTGCCAGCAGCTGTAACCATCTTGCGCAGGCTGTCATGACAAAAGGACGCAACCACAAGCAGAGTGTGCTTTGTGATTATTATTATTATTTTCCCCCATTAGGTTTACGGAGCTCAAGTTAGTGGGATTCTGGAAGAAAAGAGTTGGC
Organism: Shinisaurus crocodilurus; assembly: GCA_021292165.1. Lineage (NCBI taxonomy): Eukaryota > Metazoa > Chordata > Lepidosauria > Squamata > Shinisauridae > Shinisaurus > Shinisaurus crocodilurus. The sequence goes on along the minus strand of JAHFWL010000397.1, from coordinate 132,327 downwards.
AACAAAGCAGCAGTGCCAATGTTGATGTGGGCCCCTCTATGTGTGAGCCCCCCATATGTGAGGTTCGGGTCAATTGCCCCTGTGCCCCTCCTTAAAAAGACCCTGGCTCTCTTTCTTCAGCCACTATGACTATGCCAATTGTGGCAATCACATGTATATGCCACATGCAGAGATGCCAGTTAATGCCATCAGTGACCCCATGTGCTCCTGGCAGTGCCCCATATACTCCTGACAGAAGTTGTGTAGGGGCTGCAGTGCATATGAACTTTATTGTTACATTTTCTTTCTTTCTTTCTTTCTTTCTTTCTTAAAGGGGGTGGCTGAAGAGCTGTAGCTAAGCAACCCACTTTTTCTTTAATTTGAAAAACATGTTTTGCAACGCCTTACTTATATCACTGGAAGCTCTGCCAAACCTCCACCTTTCTTTATATATAACCATTTCTGAAGGAGGGCCAAACAAACTGGTGCCAAGTTGCTATCCTATATGGGCTTTTCCTATAAGGAACAATGATGCAAAGCAGGAAGAGAATGCCAGTCTTAGCTCCCCTTGGTTCATTCGAGAAGTTTTTCAGCAAACGATCCAAAAGCCCTGTTTTTAAAATCCCCTTTCTTAAGTTCTAAAGCAGGAGTGGGCAACTTGAAGCCCTCCAGAAGTTATGGCCTACAACTCCCATCAGCCCTAGCTAGTATAACCGACGGTGAGGGATCATGGGAATTGTAGGCCAAAACATCTGGAGGGTCGCAAGATGTCCATCCCTGTTCTAAAGAGAAAGCCGAAGACCTAAATGGAATCACTTACGTTGTTTCATGTGGTTTCTTTTTAACTTCAGTCGGTTCATAGTGGGATTGCAATCATAATTTGATGCCAAATTCCCTCCTAATCACTTTATTAAAGCAGTGTGCACCCCCACTGCCCCCAAGCCTCTAGAGCAGGGGTGCAGCACCTCAGGCCCAGAGGCCAAACCCGGCCCACCTGGGGTCCAGTCCAGCCCTCCAGGTTTCCCCCAGAAGGCCATGCCGTCTTCCCTCAGCACCAACCCCCTTTTCCCGAACCACCAACTGTTTTGTAGCTTCCCAGCTTTTGTGCAGTTTTTCCCCATTCTAAAAGGCTGAAATGCATCTGAGTCTTATTTACTGGCAGGAAGAGCTTTAGGCTACAATATGCTGGTATTCCGGGTGTTTGGGCTCCACCCCTTTTGCCCTCCCACTTTTGCCTTCAGCCCCGCCCACCACTGGGATGCAGTCCCCCGAGACCTCCTCTGAAAGGCAATTCGGCCTGGGGGCTGAAAGAGTTTCTGTATCCCCTGCTCTACAGAAAGGCTTTTTGAGAGTTCTTTCTCAGACAGTAACGGTTTCTGGCTTGCTCCTGGCAAGGGCAATACACTAAATTGAACCAAAAAGACGTGCATCCTCCTTTGTTTATTTACGTCCTGCTACTCTTCTTCCTCCACACTCCTCTCAGGGAGGGCGTCACCGCCGGAAGGCAATGAGTGAAGCCAGACGGACACTTGATAAATGAAACGGCTGCAAGGCACCAAACACACACACTGTACACACTGTACACACACAATAGTCAGAATTTTAATCTTGCCACAAAACTGCCAGATAATGTTCCAGAGCTTGCTCCAGGCCATAATGAACCGTCTCACATGCACAAGCGATTGTCCACCCGCAGAAGCCCCCACAAGCGCATCATCAGCAACACTTTCTGTAGCAATCATAGCATGCAAAGCAAATAAGGATGTAAATCTATTGCCACAACACCCCTGTGAGGTAGGGTATTGGAATTCCTATTGTGGAGAGAGGGAGAGAGAGAGAGAGAGAGAGAGAGAGAGAGAGAGAGAATTTCCTCAAGAGTTTGGAAACAGGCATCTGAAAAGTATCTCTAACCCAGTGTTCTCCAACCTTGGGTCCCCAGATGTTTTTGGCCTACAAGTCCCAGCATGCCCCAGCCAGCTACGCTGGGAGTTGTAGGCCAAAAACATCTGGGGACCCAAGGTTGGAGAACACTGCTCTAACCCGTCCACCATTCTGTTCACAAAGTCACCCTTGCTCTCTATTAAAAGTGGAATATCTTCAACACCTGGCAGCCCTAATTCTGTTTACCTCAAATACAAGAAGTAGTAAACTAGGGCAGGGGTGGGGAACCTGAGACCCTCCAGATGTTGTTGAACTCCAGCTCCCATCAACCCCAGCCAGCATGGCTGTAGTCCAACATCTGAAGGGCCACTGCTTCCCCATCCCTGAACTAGAAGAATAACAGTGTCTAAATCCACAACAACTTTCATAAACCAATTCTGACTGTGTATACTTGATTAATATCTGGGACGTTTACTGGACAGTCACCAACCAAAGCCTTTTAATGATATTTCAGATACTCTACCAAATATTGTACAACTCCTCATAGTGATGGATATGAGCCAGCCAAGCTAAGCGCTTTGGAAATTGCACTGATCGCAGTGCAATTTTAAGGCTGCAAGCCTATCCGTGCACACCTGGGAGTAACACCGTGGGACTTCCATCTGAGCAAACATCCAGAGGATATTGCTGTGAAGTTCTTAATTTTTGGCAGTATCTTCTACAACACTAGCACTAATTTAAATGATGTTGTACTAGCGTAAGCAACCACTAGCACAACGCCAATAACATTTGCTGGTACTACGAGTTTTCCAGTACTGGCAGTTTGGTTGCCCAGTTCTATACATGTCTACTCTTAAGTAAGTCCCGCTGAGTTCAATGGGAATGATTCCCAAGTACGTGGGTAATACGATTGCAGCCTGAATCTATGAGTCTGTAATACACTGAAGTAGGCCATTGATCCCTCTAGCCCAGTATTGTCTATTATGACTGGCAGTGGCACTTCAATGTCTCCAGGCTTGTCTACATGAGGCTTTTAACCACTTTACAAAGGCTTCTGCTTCTGGACGCTTTGTGGGATTAAGATCGGCTCCTTTAGACATGTTTTCTTCCGGGGGGGGGGGTGTTTCTCTGCCTTTCTATATGTTCCATTACACAACCAGAAGGTGGCACTGCAGTATAGCAGAATTGCGAAAATACACCAGCTTCTCGTTCCAGTTTATTCTACCATTTCCAGATAATACTGCACTTTCCTTGCTCTAAAAAAAAAAAAAAGCTGCAGAAAGCTTGGAAAGCACATCATGTAAAGCACCCGCAAACTACTGTGAGTGAGGAAACACGCGCGCACAATCAATGCCTCGTGTAGAGAAACTCTGGCAGAGAAAGGCGTCTCCCACCCCCACAAGCATCTTCCTTTCCTATATTTTGTTTGTATGAAAACTCCCAGGACTCAAATCTTACATGTGCTTCTTTCCTTTTTTATGACATGGGTTCTGGAGAAATAATGCAGTCCAGAACTCAGGGTAAAAGGATTTCAATAACACACACAAAACGCCAACAGCAACAAAATATTCACATAGGGCTAGCCTTCCTATTACTTCTGTTTCCAAAGGGCAGCTGGCATTTCAAGATGGATATTGTGCTCCTGAGATCTAATTTAAGCTGTCAGCTTCCCTAAGAGAGCTCATTTTTCTTGCTATCTTATTATTCATAATGACATAGGCCTCAGAAGCATGCATTTTCAGCCCTTTTATGAATTGCTACATAATATATTTTGTTTAAATTGAAAATAACTGTAATAGAAAATGACTGGGTTCAGACAATACAATAACCCACACTCAAGGATTGAGTGTGGGTTGTCATTGAACCATGGGTTGTTGTTGAAACATGAGTTATCATGTTGTCTGAACCCAGCTGCGCTAAAAAGCCATGGCTTGTTAACCCATGAAGAGAATCCATGGTTTGTTGTTGGGTTGTGAACTATGGGTTGTTGACCATGGTTTGTTATCTTGGCTGGGTTCAGACAACACGCTAACCCACATTTCAACAACAACCCACAGTTCAATGACAACCCACACTCAACCCATACTCAACCCTTGAGTGTGGGTTATCGTATTGTCTGAACTGAGTCATTGTTAACACCCTGAGCCAGGGATGGGCCGTGTGGTGGTGCCCGCAGGCACAATGCGCACTTGGACACCTTTCTTGATGCCCACTAAGGTGCCCTACCCCTCCCATTAAAAAAAAATATCCACACATTTTCTTACTGGCAATTGGGATTGCTGTGAAATAGATCTTTTTGGTGGTGAAAACTGTGGTTTCAAAGGAGTTGTTTAGTATGTTGGGGCTCAGACCCTACCTCTGCCTTGTCCCCAGCCTTTTGGGCAGGTTACTTGTCCTTTGCTATGCCTCCCATGGCAGCCATTTTGTGGTGGTGCCCGGGACAGTTTCTCAAATTGTCAAATGGGCTCACAGCCCAAAGAGATTGCCTATCATTGCCCTAAGCATTGTAGAAGGGGGCACTGGCTGTTTGGTTATTTTAAACTGAATGCAGAATTTCACTCCCCAAATTAGGAAAGAACAGAGGATGATGCGCAGTTCCCTTTTTTATTTCTTTTCCTTTTTTTTTTTTGACATGGCACCTGTTCTCCACCTGTGTTCTTGTACTCAAAAATAATTTAGACTCAAACCTTAATGAGTCACTATCACAATATTGCACTTGCTAAGTATAGCTCATCTAACATTCTTCACTAGTACCCTGAGACAAAAAGTCATATGGAGTCCCAATTGTGCAAGGAGACAATTAACAGCCTTTGAAATGACAAACCCAAACCACTGTGTAAAATCAAAGTAGCCCCTGACAAGACTGGGAGATGGTGTGGCAGATGAAGATGCTACTGCTGGGCCCCCTGTAGAAATATGAGGAGTGAACATGTCAGGCTTCCCAACCTCCAATCACATTATTTTATAATCTTATACAATAAGATTAATATTAATATATGCAGAGAAGTAACAAGTGGACCTTCCCTGAAGTCAGATGTGAGCGGGGGGGGGGGTAACTCCTATGTCAGTGGGGCTCCTTATCCATTGCAGCTTTTATTTTGAGCTTTATAGGAGCTATCCATGGTTCTGAACTCCATCCACAAAATAGGTCCACCACCATGGAGCTCCTATGAAGCTCAGAATAAAAGCTGCAATGGATACGGAGCCGCACTGGCATAGGAGTCACCAGCCTCTCCTAGATGTGGGCATTCCATAATCTACTTCAGTACATGGAGCTCAGTTCAGTTCCACCAACGGCTCCTTTCCACTGGCGGAACGGCACCACTTGATACAACCCTACGATATATATTTACGTATATATGAACTTACAACACCTTCAACATATGAAAATGGCCATACAAATTGATATTCAGCTATGCATAAAATGGATATAAGTCAGGGGTGCAGAAACTCTTAGCTCTAGGAGAGGCATTGCAAATTTGCAACCTTTTAGAATGGGGAAAAACATTTCACAACAAAATGGGATACCACTAAAACATTGGAGGTTGGGGGGAAAGGGGTGGAGCCCGGGGAAGGGGCTGTGGCCATCTGAGGGAACCCCCGAGGGCCAGATTGGGGCCTCAAGTGGGCCGGATGTGGCCCCAGGCCTGAGGTTCCGCACCCGTGATATAAGTGCTTTGCTTAATATAGAGCTTTACAGCTGAGTGAGGACTTAGTACTCCTGGGTCTATTCATTACACAGGCTCTCTTAGGGCCAAAACTATACATAATACCATTTTTGTGTTTTGTGTGTGTTTTTTAAAGTGTGGAGGCCCCAGTCGGGACTGGGCCCCTGGCAAGGATAGAGGTTGCAACGCGCCTTTGTCTCCCTTGGCTGTCCCAATCCAGATCACCTCCCACTGCACATGCCTGCTATTTATAGTGGAAGGAACGCTTCCCTTGGTGCAAATGCAAATGCGAGTAGCCAGGCACCGGCAGGGGCGGGGGGAGTTTAAAGCCCCCTTCCCCCACCAAGGTCCCAATTCGGATCAGGACAGGAGTCCCGTACCTGCTATGTGTACACTATTCATGCAATTCCTAATTGATGTCACAATTTACTTTGCCCCGAGACGACGCATTATCCATGGTTTGAAACAGCAATTTTGCCTGCTGCCCATCGGTTTCTGCGGGTGAGCCCCAACTTCAAATGCTTACAAGAAGAAAAAAAAAGTCTCTGTTTAATCTCCCCACTCTGTTTATCCTTTGGCAAATCTTTATCACGTCCCCCCTAAAGTCATCCTGCCTTCTACATTTCCACAGCCCTGATGTATACCTTTCTACCCGTGTTAAATGCTGCGTCCCTCTGATCGGAACTGCCCTTCTCTGCTCAACATGCAGTACCTTCTTCTCCCGAGCCGCAGCACACAAAAATCTCCCAGTCACTGTGTGACCTACTTATTCTCGCTTTGCTCTTTCCAAAAAGAGTGCAAATAGAAACCTCGCCCCCTTGGCACCCTCGATCTGGCTTTCATAAGGCAGTCCCAAAGGTGAGCAGTACACCAGCTGCAACACCATTCATTAAGCCTATTAAATGTCAAATCCTTGCTGTTTTCCATTTCTTTTCATTCCATTATTACTATTTGCTCGAGTCCTTATTCATAGATTTAATTATGGAAGCCTGTTACAAGCTATGCTGATGCAATATCAGGTCTCTACCAAACAGTTACAGCAGGCTTCCCCCAACCTGGTGCCCTCCAGATGTTTTGGACTGCAATGCCCATCAGCCCAAAACAGCATGGCCAATGGTCAAGAGTTGTAGTCCAAAACATCTGGAGGGCACCAGGTTGGAGAAGGCTAAGTTACAGGTTGCTTCCAGATGAAGGGTCCGCTCTCAGGGTAGCAAGGCAGTGGCCTTCCTAGGATGATTCCAGGTAACCCTTTTCTCTTGCCCCAAACATGAAATTATACGGAGGCCCAGATGATGACATCTTCCATTTGTAACCTTCCCACCCACGTCCCATACCAGAAAAGAATCCATTAAGGAGGAAAAGGTGGAATGGGGGCACAAAGCCCCCTCTTCACACAGCGCACAGTTAAACTATGGAATTCACTTCCACAAGATGTAGTGATGGCCACCAATTTGGAGGGCTTTAAAAGGGGATTGGATAAATTCATGGAGGAGAAGGCTATCAGTGGCTACTCATCCTGATGGTTATATGCTACCTCCAGTATCAGAGGCAGTATGCCTATGTACTCCAGTTGCTGGGGAACATGGGCAGGAAGGTGCTGTTGCACTCATGTCCTGCTTGTGGGTTTCCAGTGCGCGGCTGGTTGGCCACTGTGTGGAATGCTGGACTAGATGGGCCCTTGGTCTGATCCAGCAGGGCTCTTCTTATGTTCTTAAAGACTTTGGATTGGTAGTGCAGGGAAGCAGGGGTGTTGCTAGGCCCTCAAAAGATTTGGAGCCCAGGTCCATAGGACACACATCTGTATAAAATTTGCATATGCTAATTTATATCTACATATGCAAATTTAGAAATGATTACTAGGATTTATTTAAATTTCACAGGAAGCAATGCCTGCCAATTCATTCCCCATGCAAATTGCCACAAACAAAAAGCTTTGTTGACACCAATGGGTTCTGCCCCCAAGTCTAACTGCCAAGTGGGGGGATGATTTGGGGGGGGGGCACAGGGCACAGGGAGGGGATGGCAAACCCTTTGCTCCCAAATCTGGTATGCTGCCTTGGGAGGGTTTCCCCTAAGAAGTGACCTATACATCTTTTCACAGAGCAAGACTGTGGTCCCTGGGAGTACACCCCATGGGGCCATAAGTTATTGCAGATTCCCAGCCCCCTGAGGCCATAGACCAGGGGTCCCCAAGCTTTTTGGACCCGTGGGCACATTTGGAAATTTGAGAAGCTGCTGTGGGCACCACCACATAATGGCTACCATGGGGGCCTGGCTAGTCAAGAGGTGGTGGCGGTGGGGAGAAACAGCAAGGGTAGAGCCTGGGAAGGAGGGGGAAGTGGAAAGAGTTGCTTCCCTGGCCCTTCCCAGCCTTCTTCCATCCACACAGGCCTCTCCCCTTTACGCTCTCTCGCTCGCTCTCTCCACTCCCAGCCTCTAGCCTTGCTATTTCTCTCCCCTAATCCCTTTCCTCGCTATTTCTCTCCCTTTCCTGTCTCTAGCTTTCTTCTCTCCCTCCCTCCCTAGCCCCTGGCCTTGCTCTTTCTCTCCCACTCACCCCTTCATCTTGCTGTTTCTCCCCTCTCCCAGCCTCTAGCCTCGCTCTTTCTCTCCGCTCTCCCCTTTTGCCTCGCTTTCTCTTCCTGCTGGCTGAATAGCTGGTCAGCAGTAGGTTCAAGAACAGGAAAGAGAACCTGGCACACTAACGTTTTTCAATTTTTAAATTAAACTCTTTTTTTTTTTTTTTTTTTAATGGGACTGGGCATGAAGAGCTGTGCGGATACCACTGGAGGGTCGCACAGACGCCACACTGATGGGGACACTGCTACAACCTTGGGAGGTGGAAATCTGAGTGGGGATTACACACACACACACACACACACACACACACCACAACCACAGTGGAAAGCTCCGCAGAGGGTCCCCTTCTGCAGTTGCAACTGTCCCAGGACGGTGGGAGAGAAGCAGAGGGGGAAGCAGAAATGTGCACCTGCTGGATCCATGAGCTTCCCCGTTCCTGCCCCTGCCCACCGAGAGGTAAGTCAGCCAGACACACTCAGAGGCCCGTCTAGCTAAAGGTGCTAAAAAGTAGGGACGGGAGACAAAAATGCCTCCATTGTTCCTCTAGCTCTGCCTGACAAGGCTTAGGATAGTCGGAGGGCTCCAATCTTGGTGCCACCCGTCCATGGAGCAGCAATCCCATAGAATTGCACCCTAAATGAATAAATCAAAGGTACTGTAAGAGGGGCTTTCATGCACCCTGGTCTTCTGTGGGGCCAAAGTAAACATAACTCCATTCACAAAATTAGCAATTAAGGGCACAATCCAATGGAGATACCCACAGCCCTCCGAACGCGGAAGGATTATGGGCATCCGATGCAGGGCAGGAGGAGCGTGGAGGCGAAGGTGGCCTCCGTGCTCCTCCCACCCTGCAAAGCACTTAGATGTCCAGTTTCAGCTGCCTAAGTGAGGCACTTCGGAGCGGGGGGCGGGAGGAGGCTGAGGCGCCACCAGAATACCTTGCATCTTGGCAGCACTGGTCTCCTCCCCTCCTCACCCCCAAAAGCCCTTCTCCAAGATCGCTCTTGCAATCGCGGAGAAGCAGCTGGTGTGGTGCTTAATCTTTTCACACCGGCTGCAAGGTGGGGGGGGAGGGCACTCCAAGCGATCCCCAGCTATGAGGTTGGAGAGATTTTCTGACCTTGGAGCTGGGAATCCAAAAAATCCTATGGCCATCTAGATGCTGTCTAGCGGCCATAGGATTGTGCTGTAAAATAATGTTTTAAATGTGGGGCCCAAGCTGGCTTGCAACCTAGTGATGGGGGAGGGAGATAAGGAGGCTTTAACAGATAAGGGGGCTTTAATCTCCCTGTGAAGGATTGAGGCCTACACAGGCTTAGGTTAGTTGAAGCCTGTAGGCCCAAACACTTCCCTAAATTAGTTGAAGCCTGAAGGCCCAAACATTTCAAGATGGGAGGGGGCATTTGTGAGTTTCACAAATCCAATCATGGGAAGGCTTTATTTGTGTGCGGTGTGGTCAGCTAGAGCCAGAGAGAGACTGACTGCAGGGGAGAGAGGTAGACAGAAGTTAAGTTAGAGAACCTTGTGTTATTTGTCTGTTTAATTTTTATCATACTTGCTTTTGAATTATAACTGCTCTATTGTGTAAATACCCTAATGTAATAAGTAAAGTGTTGTTGTTTACCCTGAGTTGTTGGAGTGACTTACTCACCACGCCTGAAGTCTATTCTCATGCTACTAGGAACAGAAAAGTAACAGGCAAAGGATTGGTCTCCTGGAACGGGAGAAGCTTTGAGAAGAGGCAGAGATCTTCCAAAGGCAGATCAAGGGGTCCCTGCAGTAGCGGAACCTTGACACTCCCCTGCTGTGGTCCCAGTCTGGTTCAGAACCCTGCACCTGCTCTTGGCACGGAAAGAAAAACTTTCATTGGCAGAAAGAGGAGTTTCCTTCCAATACCAATAGTCAGCGTGGGAGGGAGGCCCCAATCCAGATTGGAACTGCAGTGGGGGAAGGCAAAAGATTAAAGCTCCCCTACCCTAGCTGAGTTCCAATATGAACCAGGGCCACCACACACACACCTGCTGTTTACTTTTTTACAAACCATTCACACGGTTGCTAATTGCAGGAGCGGTATCATTTCTAGTTTATTTATTTTATTATATTATATTTATTTATTATATTTATACCCCGCCTTTTTTCCTGCAAGGAACCCAAGGTGGCTTACATAATCCTCCTCCTCCTCCCCCTCTCCATTTTATCCTCACAACCACCCTGTGAGGTAGGTTAGGCTGAGAGTCAGTGACTGGCCCAAAGTCACCCAGTGAGTTTCATGGCCAAGCGGGGACTAGAACCCAGATCTCCCGAGTCCCAGTCCCACACTGTAACCACTATGCCACACTGGCTCTCTTAGTTTGGCCCTAAGAGAAGCTAAACTGGTCCCTAATTCCCCTTTCCAGAAGTAGAGACTATCTGGGTCCCAGCCTTGCTAAGCTCCAAACAGATCCTGTTTTATTAAAGTTATTTTAACCTATTTTACACCCTGCAAAAGCACCTTTTTTTTTTTTAATTGAAAGCAACTGCCATGTGGCTTGGCCCAGAGAAACAAATAAAGCTCAGCTCCACTTTTCAGGGTGAAATGCTCAGGAACTGCAGACGTTCTTATGCATCATTCATGATCTCTTGCTTTTTTACATCCTGTCATGCTTTCGGTCATGCTCCTGAGATCTAAAAACAGCCCAAGCACTGTAGAGTTGCACTGGAATTTATTCTCCACGCAAAACAATTACAAAACCCGGCAGATTCAGACATTTGGGAATGGGATGACAAACCCAAATCTAAAGGCCAACTTACGGTAGGTGCAAGTATTTGATTTTGGCACCTGACTTTTAAAAAATCAAAATAGAATAAATGACATTTGCCACCCAGGGAGGCCATGTTCCCACTTTTACAGAGGTCAGTCCTCTGTTTGAAGGGCTGACGGGGGAACTGTCCTCTGTTTTGAAGGCGTCCTCTATTTGAAGGGCTGTCCAGCCCAAGTCCAGTTTAAAGATAAAGAAGCATCAGAAGGAAGAGCTGGGCCTGGAACTGGCCCATGCACTCAGTTCACACTCAGGCAGCAGACTGAGCAGGGCACACTGGTCACCTGCTCAGAGTCTTCCTCGAGAAGGTGAGATGTACTGTATTTCTGTTTAAATTTTAATACCTCTTCCTAAATATACACACACGCGCGCGCGCGTGCGCGCGCACACACACACACACACACACACATATTAGCATATGCAAATTTTATATGAACTGATGTCCATTTTTGTCACACACACACACACACCCCTTCTGCTGGACAAGAGGGATATATCACTTTCTTCTCCAGTGTGTGACATGAGCCAGTGTGGCGTAGTGGTGAGAGTGCTGGACTGGGACTCGGGAGATCCGGGTTCTAGTCCCCGTTCAGCCATGAACCTCACTGGGTGACTTTGGGCCAGTCACTGACTCTCAGCCTAACCTACCTCACAGGGCTCTTGTGAGGATAAAATGGAGAGGAGGAGCAGGGATGTTGAAGAGTCCTTGGTCTCGAGTCACGAGTCGAGTTACGAGTCTTTGGACCCGAGTCTCGAGTCCGAGTCTGAGTCCTTGGTCCAAAATGGTGACTCACGAGTCACGAGTCACTCCCAAAGCTGACTCCACGAGTCCCTATTAAAATCAATAGGGGGTTTTCCCAACAAAATAAGGCTACTTCAGATATGTGGTTTAAATAAATTCTAGGCACAAGTGTGCCTTTTTATTTCAAAACTCTGCAACTGATTTTGGCAAGAACAGACCAGGCAGAAAAACCCAAAATAACCAGGTAGGCAGAGGAGGCAGGGAACCCCAAAGCAGGCAGGCAGAGGCCTTTGTCTTGGACAATTCAACTGTTGAACTGGTCAAGAAGAGACCAGGCAGGCAGAGGAGGCTGGGAACCCCAGGCAGGCAGGCAGAGGCAGCCAAACCCAAAATGTCTGAAAGGTTGCATTTTAGAAAAATGATTTTAAAAAATAAACTTGCTGTACTTCCTAAAACTTATCCATGTTGCATTTGAGGAACATGATTTTTTCTAAATGTTTGGCCCCCATTCTGGAATGGTGAGATCTCATCACAATTCCACCCTCACTGAACACCTGCTCCACTGGTGATGAACTTGCTGGAACCAGAAACACACTCAGAGCAGCCACACAGAGTAATCTCAGGTCCTTCTTCTGCCTCTCCCAAGTACGCAACACATCAATCAAAATAAATCTTGACACACTGTTGGGGCTGCACTCCTGGTAGCCGTCCATAGTGGCCGAGCAGCGGCACACCTCGCTTCCATGTGCTCTTCGCCGGCAATCACGCTCCACTCCTTCTAGCATAGCCCAGGGTTGTTGAAGAGTCCTTGGTCTCGAGTCCCGAGTCGAGTCTCGAGTCCCGAGTCGAGTCTCGAGTCCCATTAAAAATATTGGGACTCGAGTCCGAGTCGAGTCAGAGGGGGGACTCAGTCCGACTCACGAGTCGAGTCCTCGAGTCCGAGTCCCCATCCCTGAGGAGGAGGAGGAGGATTATGTAAGTCGCCTTGGGTTCCTTGCAGGAAGAAAGACGGGGTATAAATATAATAAATGAAAATAAATAAATAATTTTCCAACCTCTGATGGGTTATCCTCCATCAACAGAGAGAGAGATTTCCTGCCCCCATCAGGAAAACCATCTCTCCTGTCATTAGCTCTGCACTGATGAAACATTGACTGGCCATCTTGGGCTATTAGCCTAACAGAGGAACAGTCAGCCTGCTGCAGCCATAACCGTTATCTTCAAGCATCACATGGTTGATTTCCTTGTGGACATAAATTGCAGAGGGCTTCCTTCATTCTGATTTGCAATATTTTGCCTGAAGATACATTTATTTACCAACTAATGTAACTTTGTTTTAATTATGTTTAAAAATACAAGGCTCTGAATGAGGTATAAGAAAATTACAAAAACAAACAAAAACTACGAAGTTTACTTATGCTGTGAAGGAAGATTTTGCTCGGGGGGGAGCAGGTGGGGAGGAATTATTCAAGCTGTTTGGCCTGGAATCTGGCATATTGCTGCTCCCACTTCAAAGAGAATACAAGGCGTTTTCTGATTGCGCATATCCTCCCCCTGGTTAATTTATAAATCCTTCAAGAGGAGTCTGGGCTATCTAGTAAAAACATCTTGCTTTATGGCAGCCGGTGGGTGCTCAGTTGGATGCTCAGTCCTGAATTCCCACGTGTGCTACGAAAACCTCCTAACAGATCTCTCCAAACAAAATGGCAGAGAAGAGTCAGAGTAAATAAAGGCAAGGTCAGGCACACTGTGGCAATAAATAAATTCACATCTCTAACTTCATGTACTCCATCAGGGTGCAGAGCAGCGAGAGAGAAAGGAAGCAGGGCCATTCCATCAGCTCTGCTGAAGGATCAGCTGCCTCTACTATCACCTAACTGGAAGCCATTCCATCAGGCTCCCTGAATTGAGTCCACCCCAGCTAGTAACTTAAAAGAACTGGTGCTTGCATTTGCTTCTTTTTCCTCCTCCCTCCTCAGTCCCTTCTCTTTTTGTTTTGTGCCTTTTAGTCTGTAAGCCCACGGGCAAGATCGCTTTCTTTGTTTTACTTACCCGTAAGAGGCAATAGTGAGTGGGGGAGAAGCTGACAGGTCAGATGGGAACCACCCCACCCCACCCCACCCCTGGACTCACGGGCCAGTGCTTCCCATCCTTGTTCTAAACCCTTCTTTAAAAAGAAGCTCAGGAGCAATCCTATGCAATGCTGGGAGTTGTAGGACTTGCTTCTGCCTAAATATGCATAGGATTGTGTCCTAAGGCAGGACCAGTGCAAGGCAGTTTGGTGTCCTAGGCAAGATCAGATATTTAGCGCCCCCCTTCCCACTTGAGAGCGCTGTATTTTTTTTCAAGGTGTTTCTGACGCCCCTTTTAGCCCTGCACCCTAGGCAGCTGCCTAGTTGGCCTAATGGTAGCACCGGCCCTGTCCTAAGGGGACCATAATAAGGGTCCAGTGTGGCCTGGCCCCCTTGTAATTTGAGCACCAGACAATGCTATCCAGGTTTTTATTTCGTTTGGAGGTGAGAGCACTGGAGATGTGTGATATTTTTGCAGTATTTGTTTTACCTAGAAAGATACATGCTGAGGATAAGTGCAGATCATATCCCCAGTGGTCGTGGCTAGGAGGATAGAATGTTATCAACCAACATTTTAAAAATTTGTAAGGCATGTTTGGTTTGTGCTATAATTAATTCTGTTTCTAATGCTCTCTGTTGCTCAGACTGTATGCATAAAGTAATTATAGCTATTTATAACATTCAAACCTTTCACAAGTAACAGGCTTTTGCTTGTGTTGGTTTTTTAAAAAACCAAAATAAGAGGAACAGTCTGGGAAGTCTTTGAAAGAAGTTGATCCTTACATTGAACCTGTTTAGATATCTTTTTACTATATTTTCAGTATAGTCTCATAATACATACTCAGGCTCTTCTATATTTATTTATTTATTATTACATTTATATCCCACCTTTTTTTCCTATAAGGAACCCAAGGTGGCTGACATGATCCTCCTCCTCCCCACTGTATCCTCACAACAACCCTGTGAGGTAGGTTAGGCTGAGAGTCAGTGACTGGCCCAAAGTCACCCAGTGAGCTTCATGGCTGAGTGCGGACTAGAACCCAGATATCCTGAATCCCAGTCCAACTGTCTAGCCACTACACCACACTGGCTCTATATTAATGTATTAGTTTCTATCATGTATTTGTCTTTGCCCCACACATTATGGGTTGTTGTTGAACCATGGGTTGTTGATGAAATGTGGGTTATGTTGTCTGAATCCAGCTGCACTAACAAGCCGTTGCTTGTTAACCATGAACAACCCATGAAGAGAACCCATGGTTTGTTGCTGGGTTGTAAACTGTGGGTTGTTCACCATGATTTGTTATCTCGGTTGGGTTCAGACTACACGATAACCCATGTTTCAACAACAACCCAAGGTTCAACGACAACTCACACTCAATCCGTACTGTACCCTTGAGTGTGGGTTACCGTGTTGTCTGAATCCTGTCAGAGAGCGTGAAAGAAGTGGGGGCTTGAGCACTCATACCTGGAGAAAGAGGATAAGAACCAATGGCTGGAGCAAGCATCTTTTGGCTTTGGGGCAAAACCTCTGTAAGCCAGGAGCAGTGAGATGTCCACCACAGCCCTGCCCCTTAATCGTCCTTCTTCTCCTGGGCTCCCAGGCTGGCTACCTGGCTTGAAACCAGAGCAACAATCTTGGTAACTATCAACCTCCCTTGCAGAGTGCGTGTGATTGATTGTGTATGTGTGCATATGAGTGTGGGCTCTGTGTGTGAGAGAGAGTGAGAGAGAGAGACAGAGGGGGAGAGAGAGAGAGAGCTCTTTTATTTTTTAAATTATCTATTCCAGCCTTTGCCTATCTGGTGCTGTCCAGATGAGTTGGACTACAGCTCCCATAATCCCCAGCCAGCATGACCAATGGGCATGCTGGGGATTATGGGAGCTAAAGCCCAACACATCTAGAGGGCGCCAAGTTGGCGAAGGCTGCTCTACTTGGAGCCTTGTCCTCCCCCTTTCAACTTGCTCTGAAAGTTGGGCAGGGCTTCATATGCAACAAACCCCAAGGCAGAGCAGAACCTCCATATAAAACTAGCCAAAAGCAAACACTTAAAGCACAACCTCGGTAAATAACTGACGACAGTCAAAGAGGGGATTTTTTTCGCCATTCATCGTCATTCTGCTATGCTGAGGACCAGAGTTGGCATCAAGAGTAGGCATGGTGGGGTACCTGCTGTGGCGGAGTGACAGGCAGAAGCCCGGGGAGGGGCCAACCTGAACATTCCAGAGGCTCTGATTGGTTGAAGCAGAGAGCATAGAACCCCAGGGAGTTGGCAGTTAAAGGGAGTCGGTTGTCAGTTGGGGAGAGAGTGGGTTGGAGTGAGAGAGGGAGTGGAAGGTTAGTAGAGTAGGTAGGGAAAGGTGGTACTGAAGAGAAGAGTTCAGACAGGAAATCTAGTACTAAATTGTGAGAAAGCAAATGTAAAGGTGTTAGTGTAGAACAGTTCACAGGAGTCTCCACTTAGGGAGTGAAGGACCTTCTGTCTGAGGAAGAAGGAGAAACTCTGGACTAGTGTGAGGGACAGTTAAGTTCCCTAGTCTGATACTGTAACTTTCAAGTAACCAAGCCAAATTGATACAAAGAGCACTGTATAACATCTGCCTGCCTTTAACCTGAATCTAAGCAAAGAACAAGTTTGAATGTAACTGTTGAAAATTCCAAGTTATCTGTTCCTGAGTTGAATATCAGTTTAGAGACTTTGTTAGAACAATAAATCAACCTTTTTATTCAAAGTTCTAAGTGGTCCAGAGTCTGACTGGTAGACAGGAAAGTTAGAAGTGAATTAACGGAGGGGCACTCTACTTCAAGTAATCAAATAAACCAAACTGCTCTTAATAAAGACAAACAAACGTGGGTGAACAGCTACATATAAGACCTAAGACACATAATCGGCTAACGCAGTTTAAGAAGACAGCTTCAAGTCAGAAGTGACCAATACAAGGTGGCACTTGGTGAGAGCGAAGTATCCGTTAAGGGTGTGGGCTTTGGAGGAGGAGTCCCGTCCGCTACACCTGCCAAGGGCCCACATTCCATCAGGGGCCCATGGACAAATGCCCCTGGAGTTGCTTCTCCTCTTCGCCATTGCAACCTGCTTGTTCACCTGGCTCTTGCTGTGGCACAGACAACCGAAGTGGTGAGAAGGGGAATAAATACCACGGCCTTCTTGCTCCCTGGCTCACTGCCAGTCAAGCAAACAAGTGGTAGGAATGATGACAAAAGAGGACGAAAGCAATAGCAGCTGGTGACAATGGTGATGAGAAGGTAGACTCACTTAAGGATGTCTTGCCCAAAGGGCTCTCCAAAACCTGGGCTGCACTGCCGAGGACAATTTTCACCTGCATTTCTTTTCTGAAGCTATACTACAATGCATTCTTACTTGGAAGACTGTCCGCACATTTAAAAAAAAGATTACTAAACCTATCCCCGCAGTGGAAAGATCAGCCCACGTATTACAAAATCCATGTTAGGGTAATACCTCTATTAGGCCAGTACAAAGGTCACAAAAATGTGCACACTTTCAATATCTCCAGATCTCTTCATCAGGCAAGATGTTATTTTTAAAAAGGTGGGGATAAAGGCTGATGTTGAAGCCACGAAGCCTGCCTGGTCACAGTCTTAAGATGAAATAAGGGAGGGGGGGCTACACAGACATTCAGATTAGGCTCTGCCAGGTGATGTGATGGTTTCAGGTTGCACCTGGGACTGACCCTAAGGCTGCTGGGAATAAGAAACAAACAAACAATGGTTGATCCCAACAGTCTGAGAGGCAGACCCAGGTGCAACCTGAAACCATCACATCACCTGGCAGAGAGGCCTCCTGTGAAACTCTGCAGCCCCTTCCTCCCCCATTTCATCTCAATTTTGTGGCTTCTTGCCTGATGAAAAGAGCTGGAGATCTAGAACACTTGCACATTTCCCACAACCTTTGCATTGGCCTAATAAAAGCATTACCTTAATATGGATTTTGGAATCTGTCTTCCAGCCAGCACAGCTACCGTCGCTTGCTGTGTCTCATTTGCTACAGCAGCCTCCTATAGACCTGCAGTTATCAGTCACAGTCTTATTGTGTTCGAGTGTTCAACACCACTGGAGCCTTTGAATAACCCATGATGTGTGAAGCGCTCCTTCCTGTTTAGGAGGAAGGGAAATAAGGACAAGACCAACCCCATACAAATTACAAAACATACACAATTCGGCTGAGATTAAATGTTATCCCTGCATTTTCTTACCTCTGTGCTATTTAAATGGCATGTATGGGTCCCAGAAAACCAGCCTTCATTTGAACATTGGTCAATGTCCACTTTCTGCAGGTTGATGTCCACTTTCACAACACCCCTGGAAGAAAAGAAAAGAAAATACCATTAATTTGCATAGGGCCAGCAAACCATGCTCCTTTCTCTGGCAAGTATTGGCATGGAAAACAGTGCTCAACCTTCGTTGCATTTCTAAGAAAATGTGATTAGAGAGGTGCAGGATCTCATTAAGTTCTTCTGGTTATGACTGCCAAAATTGTACTGGTTATGAGTTCCAAGAATAGAAAGGATACAGTTTACTCGGCTGCTGTACATCAGTGAATGGCTGCGAACCTGTTAAGCTTCATGTAGATTCTAATCCTCTCTCCCCTCCCCCCCCCGGCAGATATTGGTCTAGTCCAGCAGGGATGTTGGCAGGGGAGTCTGGTGACTCCTATGCCAGTGGGGCTCCTTATCCATTACAGCTTTTATTCTGAGCTTTATAGGAGCTATCCATGGTGCTCCATGGTGGTGGACCTATTTTGGGGGTGGAGTAGAGCACCACGGGCAGAATAAAAGCTGCAATGGATAAGGAGTCACTAGCATCCCCTGGATCACGTTGGAGCTCAGTCCAGTGGGCCAAATCTGACCCACCTGGGGTCCCAATCCAGCTCCCTGGATGGCCAGATGGCCACACCCCATTCCCCTGGCTCCACCCCCTTTCCCATCCCGACCACCGGTCATTTAGTGCTTTCCCAGTTTTTGTGCATTTTTTTCCTGCAGTAGAAATGCCTCCCTAAGGCTTAGTTACCGGCAGTGAGAGTTTTAATGTAAAATATGCTGGAATTTTGGCCCCGCCCTTTTTGCCTTCAGCTCTGCCCACACGATGTGGCCACTGAGAGCTTCTCTGAAATTGAATTCAGCCCTTGGGCTGAAAGAGGTTCCGCACCTGTGCTGTACGGTCTCTCCGTTTTTCTCTCTGAAAAATCACAATAAGCTTCCAACTGACTTGTAGAACTGCTCTGAATCATCCTGAGATCATGTGGTCATGCTGGAGCAGAGCCATTCATTTTGTTTTGTCATCGGCAGGAGCTATCTGTGTCACAGAACGGACTGTATCAGGCAGATTTCACAATGTTTTCATACGTTGGAATAATATAGTCTATATTATCCAGTGAGATGTTATGCATTGTTTATGGAATTAACTGCCTTTGTAAAATGTTCTGGATTGGGGTGGAATTACTTAATTGACTACAGGATGAATGGATGGATGTATACATAGACAGACGGATAGATAGATAGATAGATAGATAGAGGGTTCAGACAACACGATAACCCACATTCCAGGGTTGAGTATGGGTTGAGTGTGGATTGTTACCGTGTTGTCTGAACCCAGCCAAGATAACAAACCCACAGTTCACAACCCAACAACAAACCATGGGTTCTCTTCATGGGTTGTTCATGGTTAACAAGCGACGGCTTGTTAGTGCAGCTGGATTCAGACAACACGATAACCCACGCGTCAACAACAACCCATGGTTCAATGACAACCCACACTCAGCCCATACTCAACCCTTGAATGTGGGTTATCGCGTTGTCTGAACCCAGTCAGACAGAGATAACATCCCACTGTATCTTATGGGCTCAGACCAGGTTACAACAATTTTTCTAAATGTTTTTCTAAATGCTCTGCCCCAGGGGATGAGGTGCTCACAATTTGAGCAAATCAAAGGGCTTGTAGGATGCCTTAAGGTCTTCAGAGGTGGTTCTTCTCCAGGTTCCTTTGCCAGAGGAAGCTCGTTACATAGGAACTAGGCAGAGGGCCTTCTTTGGGGTGGCCCCCCATCTCTGGAATGCCCTCCCCATTGCAGCTTGACTAGTGCTGACACTGCAATTGTTTCAGGACCGGGTTAAAACTTACTTGTTTGTGCAGGCATTTTAAAGTGTTACGCTGGCTTACATTTAGTTTGCACTGCTTCTGATTTCTTTTTATTGTGATGTTTAATGGTCCAATTGTATTGTATCATAGCATGTTGTGGGGGGTGGGGTCATGTCTCTTGTCTACCTCCCTGATCAGTGCCAACTCCAGATTTTTCAGGGCCCTTGGGCAAGACACCTTCAATTAGCCCCCCTCCC
Organism: Shinisaurus crocodilurus; assembly: GCA_021292165.1. NCBI lineage: Eukaryota > Metazoa > Chordata > Lepidosauria > Squamata > Shinisauridae > Shinisaurus > Shinisaurus crocodilurus. The sequence goes on along the minus strand of JAHFWL010000397.1, from coordinate 112,238 downwards.
GCAGTGAGTCTACCTTCTCACCACCATTGTCACCAGTTGCTATTGCTCCTCATCCTCTTTCTCACCATTGCTACCACCTGCATGCTTGATAGACAGAGTGCCGGTCAGTAAGTAGGCCATGGCATCTACTGCTCCTCCTTCTCACCACCACCACTGTTGTCTGGGCCAGAGCAAGAGGCAGGTGAACAAGCAGGTTGCAGTATTGAAAAGGAAAAGCAGAGGTCTCTTGTCCATGGGCCCCTACTGGGGTTTGGGCCCTCAGCAGGTGCCCGACCATGCCTACCCTTCATGCCAGCCCTGTCCCCGATATCCAAGAATGGGCAGATTAAAAATACTTCTGATGAATAATAAAAGAGGCCACATGAAGTAAAACAGACATGTCGAACATAAAATCTGTTTCTTTTATTGACACCCACCACAAAACCAACGATACTACATCCATCCCACACCATATAACTGACCAGTCTGTATAAGCATCTAAAGGGCAGTTCCTGTTTGCAGGCAGCCACTTGTTAAAAGCCTATTTGTTAAAGAGGTGCTGCAGAGGCCTGGGTGGGAAGCAAAGCTCCGTTCCAGATGCAGTGCTGATGGTGTCTCAGTAGATCTTCACTCCCACAAATGGTCTCACCTGGTATAAAGCAGCTCACTACGTCCTGGCTGCCCGTATGCTTCCAGGCGCAGCCCTTTGTGGCTTCAGGCCTATATATCTCAGAGACTACCTCACCCTGTATCAACTCTCATGCTAACTTAGGTCAGGTAATCAGGCCCTGCTTCATGCAAGATGAGAACTGTAGCAGGTAGAAGAGGGCATTGACATCCCTTGATCCAGGGCTGTGGACTGCTCTCCCCCACAAGAGATGCATAGCTCTCCCTCCTTGCAATCTTCCAGTTGGGATTGTGAAGTGTATCTTTTCCACTGGGTCTTTTGTCTTGTTGGCTAATCTGTTAGCCTCCTTGATGGATCACCATTTCATGTTGGGAGGGGCCGTAGCTCAGTGGTAGAGCACATGCTTTGCATGCAGAATGTCCCAGGTTCAATCTCTGTCTGGCATCTCCAGGTAGGGCTGGGGAAATGCCTGCCTAAAACCCTGGAGAACCACTGCCAGTGTCAACAATACTGAGCTACATGGACCAGTGGTCTGACTCAGTACAAGGCAGCTTTCTATATTCCTATCTTCTTCGTGTGTGCATTTTCTAATTAGTTTACTCAGTTTCAACTAATTTTTGTAAGCCACTTTGAGCCTTAGAAAGGCAACCTAGAAATGCCTAAAATAAAATAAAAGTAAAGTAAAGCATACACAAGGGCTCAGCTGAAATGAGTGTAAAGTGCCTGGAAGTGATGACTGGCAAATTATAAATAACTTACTTGAATTATGAGGTGTCTATACTAGGTTGCCCTGCATGAGTGAAAAGCCATTCTGCTAGAGCTACATTTTACATGGACTCTCTCTTGTATCACACCCATTTCAGCCAAACAGCATGACCTTTTCCGACTTGTGCGACCTCCATCTGCCTTCCCTCTCTCCCATTCTAATAGCATCTAACAACAGGAACAGCTGGTCAAAACAGATTGCTAAAATGCTGCTCATGTTGCCGATTCCCAGGAGAGAGACATGCCTGGCATCTAAACGTCTCCAGGCTCACATGGTATATTCTCACCCAAGAGTTACAAAGCAACTTGCGTTTGACATGTTATGTATTTATTTGTTATATTTGTTAGTCGCTTTATAAAATACAGGTCACTAAGCTACACACAAAATCAAATAGAAAACAAAATTGTATTTTTACACACACACAAATACCGCAATAAACAAGAAGTTCCAAATCCAGATAAAAGGATGAAACAAATACCAGTAAAAGTGAATTAAGGCACAATCCTATGCATATTTAGACAGAAAAAAAGGCCTACAACTTCCAGTGGAATTTGTAGGCCTTTTTTCTGTCTAAATATGCATAGGACTGCGCCCTTAATCACATAGAAGAGCTAAAAACCAACCCCACTAAAGACTGAAAAACCATAATCAGTGGAGACGGATAATATTATGATGTTAACATAATGTTTAAAAGGCCTGCAAGAATAAAAATTGGTTTGCCTGGTGCCCAAAAGACAAAAAAGAGGGCATCAAGGTGTTTTGCCACAGGTTCCTCAAAAGGGATTGGCAAAGGTTCTTTGAAGGATTTTCAGACCATAATAAATACTCCTCCAGGAAGTTAAAGCCAAACATCTTTATTGCAAAGCTGAGCATGAAATACAACAATGCTATGCCTTCCTCCAAGTTCCCTGGTGGAACTCCCACCCCTTAGCTACACAGTCACTGTATTATTTCCAACCAACCCAAATGCTAGTTCCAGCAGCTCTCCGCCACCTGGGTATCAGCTTTCAGAGTCGGGGCTTCAGCAGGGCCCTCTGAACAGCTTCCTCTGCTCCTCCTTGCTCCTTCCGATTCTTCAGCACTCCACCACTACACACACACACACACACACAACCAACCACCGCTACCAACCACTACACTTCAGTCTGCATTTGCTAGTCTTATATACAATTCTAGCACCAAACTCCATGGGCTGCAGACCTTGTGTTTAAATGATAGCACCTGTGCTGTTGTGCAGTGTCACTGATCTGGCCAGCAGCCAGGTCACACGTTACCGGAGATTGCATCAGCCTGTCGGCTGACAACTCCTGGCTAGCAGCCAACTCACATGCTAGCAATTCAAGCAAGGCCATGCCTTGCTATTACAGAGTATAATACAGAGGATAGTGTAATACAGAGGATAGTGTAATACAGAGCATCGAGACAGGACTGTTGTGCAACACTGCACTCCTCGCCATCTTCCACAACTCCCATTACACAAGGTAGCCTCTCTCGGGAGAGCATTCCAGAAATGGAAGAATTACTGACTCTCTCGAATTTGCCTCTGCATAACAGCACTGGAAGGTATCTCATTTCACTTTTTTTTTTATTTTTAAAGAAGCTAAAGGAAATGTATATTAAGACTGCTATAGCCATGAATACACATAGCATTAATTAGGGTGGCCATGTATCCTACTTTACAGAGGATAGTCCTCTATTTGAAGGCATCCTCCATTTGAACAGTTGTCCAGTCCAAGTCCAGTTTAAAGACAAAGAACCACAGGAAGAGAGAGTAGCAGGGGCCCTGAAGGTGCCGTCAAGAGTTAGCAGCTGCGTAGGGAGAATTTCGTTTTTGCTCAAAAAACATGAGAGCACGCCCCGTTCAAAGGTCCGAACACAAGCACACGTCCACCAAAAATATTAGCAAATTGTCGAGCACGCGCTCACGTTCATCTCCTTCCCGATTCCCAGTTTGATTCGCACAAATTTCCTCAGTAGACTGAATCAGCCCCACTTTAGTCTATGGAGGAAATTTGCCCAAATTTGGGGACATTTGTGCAAATCTCCCATTCGATGGCTACTCGGTTTGCACAAGTTTCCTGTTTTCGCAAAGTGAGCAGCGATCGCAAACACGAAAGGGAATTGGGGATGAGACAAGCAGCGAAACGATGTTCGGAGAATCCTGGCAATCTCGAACACCACTCGTTCGCCCATCCCCACCGCAGGCACACCGGTCACTGCCTTCCCCATTAGGATGAGATGCACTGTTTTTCTATTTAAACTACAGACATTTTTCTCGATGTGCATCCATACATATATGTTAGCTTATGTGCATTTTATGCAAATCTGTGTCCTCTCTTGTCCTCTTTTTCGGCAATGCATAAGTGGCCACCCTAGCAATAAGGAACAATCAGTTGGTCACGGAAAATAATATGATTCCCTTCTTGTGTCTCATTATGAACTCTGAGACCTGCCAAAGATGCCCTCTTAACAATACAATGGGTAGTATCCAATGTTAGTCCTATGTAGAGTAGGCCCATTGAAATGAATGGGACTTAGGCTTGTTGTGACTAACTTATATCTCATTCATTTCAATGGGTCTACTCTATAATGGACTAACATTGAATCAAAACCAGACAAAAAAGACTGTTAAAAATATAAAATGCAATAATTAAAACAATAAAAATGCAGCATTAAAAAAAAAACCTCTCCTTCTGATAGAGGCAGCATAAAACAAACAATCAGCAGCTCGGGTTAAAAAAAACCCCACATACTAAAACAGCAAGAGCTCAAGGATTGCTTAAAACAGGGGTGGGGAGAAAGAAAATCTCCAGTTGTCTTGGACTTCATCTCCCAGAATTTCTGACCATTGGCCATGCTTCCAGGGGCTTAGGGGGGTTGAAGTCCAAAACATCTGGAAGCAGACCTTTTGCCACCCATGGCTTAAACAGCCTGGGTGAATAAAAAGGTCTCCACCGGGCACCAAAAAGACCAAAATGAAGGTGCCAGGAAACTGCTGGCAAACCTAAGGAACAGGTGCAGTGAAAAGAAGCATTCCTGGAGAGCTACGCTCCACATGTTCTCACAGAAGTGAGCCAAGCCAGATGCTGTCACAAAACCAAACCGTTTTAAAGGGGAGGCATTTGAAAAGCAGACACTAGGGAGAGTCCATGTGAGGGAGCGGCAGTCTAGCTTCAGAATCAAACTGAGGAGCTCCACTTCGGTTGGGGAAGAAGACAGGATATTGGGGAGAGCATTGGATGCACCACAGTGTCCGGTGCTGGCCCAACCACGAGGCAAGGTGAGCAGCTTGCATCAGGCGGCAGATTGTGTGATTAGCGGAGGAAGCATCGCCCCACCTGCCACTCTTCAGAGAGAGGGCTCGCCACTGGGTTCCTGAGTGCCCGTTCCCACGCCCTTCCTGCCTGCCCACACAGTTGCTCGTTCACAGTCCCCACCCACCCTACCAACAACCCTGTGAGGTGGGGTGGAAGAAGAATTGGTGACCGGCCCAAGGTCATCCAGTGAGGAATGGGGGTTATACCATTGGCTGGTCTGCCACGGGCAGCAAAATGTCTTGAGCTGGTCCTGGGCTAGGCAGAAGAGCCAGATGGGGTGAAACAGGAAGGTGTCTGATGGTGGATGGAGTTTACCACGCCAGCACATGGGGAATTCATTTGAGCTTGTGGTTTACCTCACAGGGTTTTTTTTGGTGTACTCTTTTGTGGGGGCAGGGAAGTCTGTCACATCCCACCCTGAACCTTTGTGACTGGGGTGGAACTAAAAATGGAAAATGAAGTATCTATTTGCTAAACAAAGCAGGAGCCCGATTAGCTGTGCTGCTCTGATTTTAAGGACATAGAACATTAACCACATGACAAGTAAAATTTGGTTGGTCAGCAGCACCAAATCAGCCTGATATTCATGCGGCCTGACAATACTGCTTAGTAGAATTCAAACCTCAATGATGTGGTAATGAAATAAATAACCCAATAATGGTAATTAATTGTGGACCGTCTGACAACCTTGTAGCACATTTTGCCAGCTGAAAGATAATTCCATGATGTCTGTCAATATTCCATTTTCTGGCATTGTTTCCCACTCCTAACACAAAGTACCACACATGTAATATTTTTAATGCCCAAAGACAAGAAGTCACATGCTAGAGCTAGCTAGAGCTAGGCTAGGTGTTGCCTATGGACACTGATGATAACTTACCGCCCATTCAAGTGTTCAAAGTAATTTGTGTCCCTTCATCGGCAGAATCCGTACAACAATCCGATATTATTTAACATCTACCTAAAGCCGCTGGGAGCTATCATCAGGAGGTTTGGGGTGGGCTGTCATCAGTATGCGGATGACACACAGCTCTACCTCTCCTTCAAGTCCTCACCAAGGTTGGCTGTTGAGACCCCGTCCAAGTGCCTGGAGTCAGTAGGTGGCTGGATGGGAAGGAACATGCTGAGGCTGAACCCCAACAAGACCGAGGTACTTCTGGTGGGAGACAAGGGAAGGTTAGGGGATGTTGACCTGGTGCTGAATGGGGTACATTTGCCCCTGAAGGACCAGGTCTGCAGCTTGGGAGTCATTCTAGACTCCCAGCTGTCCATGGAGGCTCAAGTGTCAGCCGTGAGCCGGACGGCGCTGTATCAGCTCCATCTGATACGGCAGTTGCGCCCCTACCTTCCTAATCATCTGCTCCTATCAGTGGTTCATGCCTTGGTCTTCTCTCGCCTAGACTACTGTAATGCGCTCTACGTGGGTTACCCTGGAAGATGGTTCGGAAGTTGCAGCTGGTACAGAATGCAGCAGCTCTCCTGGTTAAAGGCTGCCGCCAGCATGATCACATCACTCCAGTGCTCAAAGAGTTGCACTGGCTACCAGTTGTTTGCCGAGCCGAATTCAAGGTGTTGCCATTGACCTTTAAAACCCTGTACGGCTCCGGTCCAGTATATCTCAAGGAGCGCCTCCAGCAACATCAAGTAGGCCGCTCAACAAGATCTGCCACGGACGGCCTTCTCCCTGTCCCATCAGCCAGAGAAACCAGGCTGGTGGGGACTAGGAGGAGGGCCTTTTCTGTGGCAGCCCCCAATTTATGGAACTCTCTCCCCAGTGACCTCCGCCATGCCCCTTCCTTGATTAGCTTCCACCGGGCATTAAAACATGGCTTTTCAGGTGGGAATATGGGGTGGGTTAGGATTCTTAAGTTTTGTACTGTTTTTAATTGTGTTTTATACTGTGTGTTTGTGTCCCCCCCCCTTGTATTTTATTGGACTATACATCGCTTAGAGTGGCCGGATGTCTGGCCAGGTGGGCGATTCATAAATATAATAATAAACAAACAAACAAACCTGTAAGGTAGGCCTGCTCATATAGCAGAGGATGGCTGCTGAGAGAATAGCAGTTTGCCAAAAGCCCGCCCACTAGGTGAGAGTTAAACTGGGCATATCTTCACATAATTGATAGGATTTGCCGCCACAAGATCTAGTGATGGCCACACTCACTTAAAAGATTTTAGAAGGGGATTAGTCAAATTCATGGAGGGTAGATCTATCAATGCCTACTAGTCACAATGGTTTTATGCTACCTCCAGGTTTAGGGGCACCACACCCCTGAATACCAGTTACTCAGGAACAAGTGCAGGAGGATGCTCTCTGGGCATCATGCCTCATGGGCATCTGGTTGGAAACAGGATGCTGGAAGCAGGATGCTGGATGATATGGGCCTTTGCTCTGACCTCCAACAAGGCTCTTATGACTTCCTGACATACACTTTTAGCCACAAGACTACACCAACTTTTAAGAATTAGGACTCTTGGGAATTGTTCTTGGCACACAGCAGCTCATTTTACCCTTTTCATGGGGCTTTCCACCACACAAGAAAGGGGCACTCAGGGGAAGCACAATATCACCTGTCCATCTAGCATGTGCTTCTATTGAAAGACCACAGTGGGAGGAGAATGATCCCTATCGTGGTATGGCCCATGAAAAGGTGTACTGGGGGAGGTGATATTTAACACTTTCCTCTCGCACCATTTTCCTGCTCTAAATTCACCCACTCCAAAAGCTACTACTACCCCACTGGGGAAAGAAGATAGGTACTTATATTGTACCTGTCTTTTTCCCCCTGCAGCACTGCTAGTAGCAGCCTTGGGGTGGGGGCAATTTAAATCAGGGAAACTGCATGGGATGAAAGGGTTAACCACATTGACTGGGTTCAGACAACATGATAACCCACACTCAAGGGTTGAGTGTGGGTTGTCATTTGAATGGTGGGTTGTTGTTGAAACATGGGTTATTATCGTGTTGTTTGAACCCAGCTGCACTAATAAGCCATGGCTTGTTAATCATGAACAACCATGAAGAGAACCCATGGTTTGTTGTTGGGTTGTGAATTGTGGGTTGTTCACCATGGTTTGTTATCACGGCTGGGTTCAGACAACATGATAACCCATGTTTGAACCTATGGTTCAAAGACAACCCATACTCAACCCTTGAGTGTGGGTTATCATGTTGTCTGAAACCAGTCCGTCATTGTGTGAACTACCCAGAGACCTTCAGTTACTGGGCAGTATAAAAATGTAGTAAAGAAATAAATCATGCGTCCAATAAAGTGAGCTCTCGTCCATAAAAGCTTCCGCCATAATAAACCTATTTGCCATTAAGGTGTCACAGGACCCTTTGCTGAAACAAATTACCCCCTCTAAAACTAGGACAGCATTTTGAAGACAAGCTTTAAGGGAGTGGGCATAGCTCAGTGGTAGAGCACATGCATTGCATGCAAAAGGTCCCAGGTTCAATCCCTAGCATCTCCAGATAAAGCTAGGAAAGAATCCTGCCTGAAACCCTGGAAAGTTGATGTGGGTTCATGTAGTAGAAAATACTGGCCTAGGTAGACAAATGGTCTGACTCTCTATAAGGCAACTTCCTATGTTCAGTAATTTGTGGAATCTGTAGATTTAGTTGGCATTTTTTGAAAAATATTTCAGGAGTAAAGTTAGGGGCTCATCAGCATCCAGGACTGCAAGTTTACCCATATTTACCTGAAAAGAAATCTCACTGGAATCAATGGGACCTTACTTCCAAATTAGGCTGGATAAACTCAATCCTTTGCAAGCAAGCAAGAGTTGTGCCTCAGTTCTTGGACTTCCAACTTGAATGGGTTAGAAATATCCTTCTTCCACTATCATACAGTGGCTATTTTCTAAAATGTAGCACCTGTCAGAGAACATCAAGCTGAGTGCTCTATTTTAGAAGCCTGGCCTACAGGCCATTGGCTAGAACACTTCATTACGATACGAATAATCATCTATGACCTTTAAGCAGTGGATAATTCCTAAAAAGCAAAATGCTATGGCTGTCTTACAGCATTAGGTGGGGGACAAGATTTTTAAGAGAACAGAAAATGACTGAAGGGCACCAGGAGTTGGATCCAGATTTAGCAGTACTTAGGGTAGACCCACTGAAATCAATGGGACTTCAGTTTGTCAGGACTAACCTCAGCCCTACTGATTTCAATGGGTCAACTCTAATTATCACTCAGCCTAGAACTAACCCCCAGGCCCCAGGAGCAGAGGCTGAAGAGGCCTCAAACCAGGGTTCCTTCCCCACAGCCAAGCTCTGACGCAGCCTGTCCTAACCTGAAGCCCTCCAGATGTTTTGGACTACAACTCACAGCATTCCTGACCAGTGGCCATGCTGGCTGGGGCTGATGAGAGTGGAAGTGCAAAACATCTGGAGGGCACCAGGTCAAGGAAGGCTGCTCTCACACCTCTCACCACCAAACTTGAATTCCTACCACAAGCCTTGCAGACCAACCTCTATTTCTCAGGGGGACCACCTAAGCTGCAATAAAAGCAGTCCACTGACCTCCTCCCCAAGGGCTAGTGTAGCTCCACCAAGCCTTCTAGAGCCCCTCGGCACATGATCTCCTAGTCCTAGAAGCTTGTCTCACTGAAAAGAACCCGTCTCCTTCCCCTTATTACATTTAGATCCCACTTTCCCTCAAAGTAGCTCATGGCAGCAAACATGGCTTCCCTCCCTCCCCCAATTTTATCCTTACGAAGAACCCTTGGAGATTGGTTAGGCTTCGGACTAAACTACGTGCTACGTTAAATATGTAGCACGCAGCGGATCCTCATCACTTTGTTTACCTTGGTGTAAGCACATAGGGGGCTCAGTCCAAATCAGGACCACCAACACCAGGGGAGGGGAGGGGACTCCATTGGTACCTATTGAGGTTTTTCTCTAGTTTTAGTTCTGGGGGTGGGGGGCAAATTGAAGTGGCTAGAGGGGGAGATTTAAACCTCCCCTACATATGCACAGTGGTCCCAGTCTGGATTGGGCCCACACATACTTCCACTAAAGTAAACAAAATGGTGAGGATCAAATACCTAGCTGTGTGCTAGGTATTTAATGTAATGCAGTGTTCTCCAACCTTCTTACATTATTTAATGTAACGCAGTGTTCTCCAACCTTGGGTCCCCAGATGTTTTTGGCCTACAACTCCCAGCATGCCCCAGCCAGCATGGCTGGCTGGGGCATGCTGGGAGTTGTAGGTCAAAAACATCTGGGGACCCAAGGTTGGAGAACACTGATGTAGTGTGTGGTTTAGCCCTGAGAGTTAGTGACTGGCCAAGGACACCCAGTGAACTCCATGGCTCAGGGGAGGGGGGATTTGGACCTAGATCCCTCCTTCCAAGTCCAACACTCCAACCACTGCACCACACTGGTTCACTTCCTCTACCCCTATGCCACCAAAGCTTTACCACCAGCCTCCCTTGGACCATATTTCCTACTCCTGGCCGTCCACTGCTGCTTACGGAACTTGATCTTGCCCTACCCCAGAGTGTGTTCCTCACCTCAAGCACCAACAGGGCTCTCCCCTCATCTCATGCAAGGGGAAAGCACACCGCACACTCTCAGCCAAACCTTTCCTTTATGACTGCATCCAGGGCCAAATTCCAGCACGGAAAATAGGTCATGAACCTAATCTCTGGCTCAGACTGAATTTTCGGCTGTTTCCAACACTCATTCACACAACTTCTCTGTCCCAGCCAAAACATTAGAATTTCCATTTTGCAGGTGTAGAACTGAAGGATACTGGCAAACCTCAGGCAAGTCACTGAGGGCTGGTTCATGCATGGTGGTGTGACATCACTTGATCAATCAACCCTTGAGCCCTGTCCAGATGTTCGGAATAGGGACACCATCAGCACATGGACGGAAGACCAGGAGCACGTCAGCAGCCCCTCACCCCCCAACGTCCATGCGTTAATCAGCTCCGTTTACACCACGTAGGTGTTTAAGCAAAACGCAAGGTCCCAGACTGTGCATACAAAGGAACCTGCGCAAGTAAGCACATGGACTCTGCGTACAGAGAGAGCCAGTCCATGCATCGAGGCTGGGTTGGTTCCAGTGAGCAAAACCCGGACCCTCCTCCACACCAGCCAAGCTGATTCTGCCCCTGTTCAGAATGTCTGATGGACCCATTCACAGCCTTGGCTTCCATTTGTGAATGGTCATAATCCACCTTGAGCCCATCATCAGATACAGAAATGGAGGGAACCGAAGTGGAGGGAATGACGAACTGACTCACATTTGGAAGTGATCACTCGGTGCTCTAGTCAGAAAGAGATGGGTGTGCAGCTGTGAACCAGCTCTGGAAGGGCAGTGCAGAAATATGAGCTCTAGTCTGCCAGTGGAACACACTATGCAACACACCAGGGCTGGTGCTACCATTAGGCCAACTAGGCAGCTGCCTAGGGCGCAGAGCTGAAGGGGGCGCCAGAAACACCTTGAAAAAAAATACAGCGCTCTCAAGTGGGAAGGGCCCCCCGCTAAATATCTGATCTTGCCTAGGGCACCAAACTGCCTTGCACCGGTCCTGCAACACATAAGATAACATGGAGAATATAACTTGAGTGCATGTACTCTCCTCTCTCCCTGCAGTTCACCTTTCATGAATGCAAGCAGTTCCCCGCCCCCCCTCTCTCTTTCTCTCTCCTGGGCAGATGTACTACCACCATTTTCCAGCATGCATTTTCAAAGGGACAGCAGCCTTCACTAAAAATAAATGGAATCAGAAAGCAGGGTTCAGCAACGTGGGCATACGAATTAGGCTCCACCTGCAGAGGGAATGATTCCCTGTGGACCATTTGGAGCAGTTTGCAGAAGTCAGATCTGAAATCTATCTTGTTGATGAGATTATGGCAATTTCGAATGTGCCTTCAGATATATGCCATGGATCACAGCATATCTAGGGATTTCCCGGTAATTTAATCAAAAGAGCTCGTTAAATAGTCTTTTCTCGCTTCAATTACTGCTTGGCTGAATTCTGTCAGGAGAGGAAATGTGGCACCGGATGGAGGCTTCCAAATGCAAAAACATTTTTAGGAGGATGGGAAGATCGTGCATGTTTGATTCTTCTCACCAACCAAAATAAAATAAACCCTGAATTATTGTCTCTTTCTATCACCCAAGGTCAAACCATTTTCACCTGGTGCCTAAGAGCAAGAGGCAGGCTCCTGGCCTTGAGGAGGGAATTTCAGAGCTGGGGCGCCATTACAGAGGAGGCCTGATCCTCAGTCACCACCTGACTCACTTCACTAGGTGGTGATAACTGCAAAAGAGCAGGAAGCTTCATAGTGGAGATCCCCCTTGGGAATCCTGGTTCAGGCTTTGTCACTGTGGCCTCAGCAGCTCGGAGTGTCTTTTACCAGCTATGGCTGGTTCACCTGCTACAACCATTCCTGGATAGGTATAGTCCGGGTCCGGCCATGATGGTCCTGGCCCTCGTAACCTCCTGATTGGACTAATGTAATGCATTGTGTGTGAGGCTGCCCTTGAAGACAACCTGGAAGCTTCAACTAGGGCAGCATGTGGGCCAAATGGGACCACATTACACCAATTCTAAGGGAGTCGCACTGGTTGCCTCTTTGTGTTCTGTCCCAATTCAAGGTGCTGGTGCTTATTAAAGCTGTTGTTGTTGGTTTTGCATCCTCTGTGTCACCTTCTCTTCATCCCATCCTCATCGCCAGTAAAATATCATGAAGAAAGGGCCACACAGGGGATGTAAAACTGACAACAACTTCAATACAGTAGACTTTTTGAGAACAGGCCGTGCAGCAGTGGTGGCTCCAGTGTCAGTGGGGCGGTTTATCCACTCAGGGTTTTAGTCTGAACTTTAAAGGAGCTATCTATGGTGCTGAACTCCCTCCCCATAATAGGTTCACCACCATGGAGCACCATGGATAGCTCCTATAAAGCTCAGAATAAAAGCTGCAATGGATAAGGAGCCCCACTGACACAGGAGTCACCAGTCTTCCCTGACTACCACTCACATCAGCCCCAGCCAGCATGGCTTATAGTCCGAGATGATGAAAGTTGTAGGCCAATATATCTGGAGGGTATCAGGTTGGGAAAGGGTGCTCTAGGGCACTGGGGTAAGTCAAAATGGCAGGGGTCTTGGACCAACTGTTTTAATTTCCCTCAACTGAACCATCGCTCCTAGGCATGGTGGGAAATTCCAGTGGTGGTGTCTCCCAGACCCAGCTGCCCAGCCCTCATCAGGGTGCCCACCACCACCACCACCACCAGGCAAGCCTACCAAGGGGGGCCACCAGCATAGGGGAAGGCCCGCCAGAGGACACCTTTCCAAGGGTCCCTCAAAGTTGGAGCCAGCTCTGCCTCCAGTTACACATTATTCCATGGGAAATGCACTGTGTTCGTAGTTCACTCTTACTCTGAAATAGCCAGTCCTTCAATGAGGGGTGCAGTTTAGCGGTAGAGCACCTGCTTTGCATGCAGAAGGTCCCAGGTTCAATCCCCGGCATCTCCAGGCAGGAAAAACTCCTGCCTGAAACCCTGGAGAGCCGCTGCCAGTCAGATGGATCAATGGTCTGACTCAGTAGAAGGCAACTTCTTATGTTCCTTATGGTTTAAGAGACAATGAGATTTATTTATTTATTTATTTTGCTTCTTAGGTTAAAGATATCTTAGGGGGTATTGGGCTACTATCTGTTATCAACCAAATGAGCATGGGCAGCATGTGAAATGCCAGGGTTTTTGGTACATGCTGCAACCATAGCATTCATGTGGGTGCATCTACATGCACGTGCATCCAAGACAAGATAATCATCTTGCACCCTACTCCGACGTGGCAGAGCAATCCTATACTCATCTAGCTACAAGTAAGTCCCATTGAACTCTGCTTCCAAGATTACTTCCAAGTAGACATGTATAGGAATGCACTGTCAATTTTTTAGAGATCCAGGGGGCGGGCAGTTGAACCCGAAGAATGACCATGCGACCAACTCACACTAAGAACAACTAGGGACGAGTATTTACCAGGGAGTCAGGGACAGGTTCTAGAAAAGAAGAAATTGTTGGGAGTCTAAGAAATAATACAGCCTCTATACCAGGGGTGGGCAGACTAATTAGGCTTGTTGGATCTGCTTTAGGTTGTGTTTGTTTGTTTTTTACTTGAACACTGAGATCCATCAACTGAAGCCTGGTGCAAAAGATATACGCTTAGAGTTAAAGAACTCTGAGTCCACAAATTTGTTTTGATCACCAGAACTGAACAGAGCTCATAGCAGGGATGTTGAAGAGTCCTTGGTCTCAAGTCACGAGTCGAGTCACGAGTCTTTGGACCCGAGTCTCAAGTCCGAGTCTGAGTCCTTGGTCCAAAATGGTGACTCACAAGTCATGAGTCACTCCCAAAGCTGACTCCACGAGTCCCTATTAAAATCAATGGGGTTTTCCCCCAACAAAATAAGGCTATTTCAGATGTGTGGCTTAAATAAATTCTAGGCACAAGTGTGCCTTTTTATTTCAAAACTCTGCAACTGATTTTGACAAGAACAGACCAGGCAGACAAACCCAAAGTAACCAGGCAGGCAGAGGAGGCAGGGAACCCCAAAGCAGGCAGGCAGAGGCCTTTGTCTTGGACAATTCAACTGTTGAACTGGTCAAGAAGAGACCAGGCAGGCAGAGGAGGCTGGGAACCCCAAACAGGCAGGCAGAGGCAGCCAAACCTAAAATGTCTGAAAGGTTGCATTTTAGGAAAATGATTTTAAAAAATAAACTTGCTGTACTTCCTAAAACCTATCCATGTTGCATTTGAGGAACACGATTTTGGAACACGAGTCCTTGGTCTCGAGTCCCGAGTCAAGTCGAGTCTCGAGTCCCATTAAAAATATTGGGACTCGAGTCTGACTCGAGTCAGAGGGGGGACTCAGTCCGACTCACGAGTCACGAGTCAAGTCCTGGAGTTCGAGTCCCCATCCCTGGCTCATAGTCCTTCTGCACAAGAATTCACTCCTGGTTACACCACCACCACCCCACCCAGCTTTCTTCATTCCAGCAGCATAATTTTTAGAGGCAGGGGAGTTCATTTTGTGGCTGCTTCTTGATAAACATTTGGGAGTCAGGAATCATTGCCTGTCTCCTCAAAAGAACCCAGAGATCTACCAGTAGCTCCAGATATACCTTTTGCCCACCGCTGGCCTATACTATCCATTTCCGAAGAGGGATGAATGCTGCACAGCAAGGGTGTTCCTAGGCAATTAAAAGTTTGTGGGCTCAGGCCCACAGGACATAAAACTGCATGAAATCTGCATAAGTTGTCAATATCAGCATATGCAACTTTAGAAATAATGACTAGGATTTCTTTAAATTTTCACAGGTGCCAAAGCCAGGCAATTAAATTCTTATCCAAGTCATATCAAATAAAATAAATTCTGCAGTTAATTTGCACCCTGCCCCAGATCATCCCAAGCCAATGGAAAACATTTCCCCCCTAAACTTACTTGGCATGCAGGGGAAGGGTGTGTTTTTTGCGGGGTGGTCGTGTTGCAGCATGTGGGGAGGGGAGAGTTAACCCTTGCCTCTCCAGCTGCAATCCCCCTTGAAAGCTGTTTCCTGCATGGCAATTGAGCTGAGAAAACACACACGTTCTAATGGCACCAATCGACACTCAGGGCTCTCTGGAATAGATCCTCTCTCATAATACTAGAACCCAGTGGAGTCATCCCATGAAGACGATTGGTGGGAGGTTCAGGAGAGATAAACAGAAGTCCTTCTTCACACAGCGCATAGTTGAACTATGGAATTCACTTCCACAAGAGCTAGTGATGGCCACCAAGTTGGAGGGCTTTAAAGGGGGTTTGGACAAATTCATGATGATGGAGGAGATGGAGGAGGAGGAGGAGGAGGAGGAGGAGGAGGAGGAGGAGAAAGCTATCAATGGCTACTAGTCCCGAGATATGCCTATGTACTCCAGTTGTTGGGGAAATGGGTGGGAGGGTGCTGTTGCACTTTTGGAAAAATTTGTACGGTGTTTTATTTTATTATGGTCCTGTTTTAGGAACTGTTGTAAACTGCCCAGGGAGCTTCAGCTATTGGGCAGTATAGAAATTAAATAAATAAATAACTATCCTGCTTGCAGGATCCCGTGGGCAGCTGGTTGGCCACTGTGTGAACAGAATGCTGGAGCAGATGGACCCTTGTTCTGATCCAGCATGGCTCTTCTTATGTTTCTATGTCATTATCCTGGGGCCTGGGAAATAATCCAGAGCCAGGAGCCCAGGCCAAGCAATGCCCCTGCTAGCATAGATTTTTTTGTGCCTCTCTTCTAAAGAACAACCATGTTTTGCTTTGGATGCTGCTGCAGCCCCAAGTGAAGCTGGAAAGGATATCAAATATTGGAGGCTTGCTTAGTGAGAAAATGTACCAAAAGGTTATTTCTCTCATTCCAAGCAGTGAAATGGGAAGGAGCTTGTAAACTAGAACATTAATATGTCCCTAACAGATGGCTCATAGAGACATTTTCTGGGGGAAGACTCAGTGCGGTATTTTTTTAAGGAGAGAAAGATGAATATTTTATTTCTTTTACTCTTAAGGGACTTAACAGAGGAGTTTAGAATTTTTTAAAAGCATCATTATCATTCAATGATGCAGAGAAAGGGAAATTAAAAGCTCATTTTTGAGAGGCATGTGTGGTGATTAATCGTAATGATATAATGACATGATTATAATTTTTTTGCACTTTGTCTTTGTAATTTCAGATTGTGAATGGATCCCCCCCACCCCGCTCTTTTCAATTAAAATTATGTTTCAGGTTCAGCTGTATGATTTGCTAACACACACTTGGAAAAGAAACAACCAAGAGTCTTGTGGCACTTTAAAGACTATAAACCAGGAGTTCTTAACCTGGGGTCCATGGATCGGCTTCAGGGGGGTCCATGAAAGTCAAATAAAAATTTAATATTTATATGCACAATATTTATATATTGAGTTGTTGTTTTTGTCAATATATACCAGATGTTATGTACGGTATGTATTTTTGGTTACTGAAGAAAACCAGTAAATATAATTTAGGGTTGAATGGGATGCTACTGTACACGATCAGGTAACATACAATTGTCATCGTTGTCAGGTTTTGACTTCTAGAATGGTTTCCCACTGAAAGAAATTAAAGAAAGCGTACCCTGCCACTGCTTATAGCGCTGACCGCTAAGTATCTCTGGTGGCCCATGTTTACCATTTAAATTGGTAGCGTCGTTCTCTGCACAACCGCCATCTTGTACCTCTCCATATTAACTGCTTATTTTTCATTTTCCACAGTTTATCATGGCTTGGGAATCTCCTCATATACTGGTAAGACTTAACTGAGGGCCATAGTATATTAAAATACATACTTTTTCCTAAATATATTCAATTACCTATGGTTATATTTTTGGTGAAGACAGCGAAAGAGGGCCTTAGTTATTATTATACAGCTGTACCAGCCAAGGTTGGAGACCTCCAACTGCCTTCTGACCACAATTTCGGAGTGTGGCTGAAGAGTGGTGGGTTTACAGTGTGTGAATATGTGTTTGTGCATATGTGGGTGCATATGGAGAAAGATGCGTGTGAGTGTTGTGAAAAAGCCAAGAACAGTTGGTGTGCCGTATTTATTTGTTTTATCCATTATTTACAACAAGTCTGTTATTATTTATTGTTCAAAATTAGGGACTGGGTGCACGCAAAGAAGAATTCCTATTTTGTGAGCCCCTTTTGGAAACTACAAAGGCCATTGACATCTTAGAAATGGTGAATAGTTTCTTTGCTAAGCAAAACTTTGACTGGAAGAAAAATCCTGGTACTCTGTGCACAGATGGAGCACCTGCGATGCTTGGCAACACATCTGGTTTTGCTGCTTTGGTGAAGAAAGAAGCTCCTCAGGTCACCATGACCCATTGTTTTCTACATCGGCATCCATTGGCGTCAAAGACTCTGCCAGCAATTCTGAAAGAAGTCTTGACTACTGGCGTGAAAGTCGTCGACTTCATCAGAGCCAGGAGTGTGAACCATCGCATTTTCAAGAGGTTTTGTCAAGAAATGGGAGCAGAATATGAAGTTCTTCTCTACCACACAGAAGTTCACTGGCTTTCCAGATGACAAGTCTTGAAGCACCTGATTGAACTTTGAGCAGAAGTTTCACTTTTTTCTAGAGAAAAACAAAGCCCACTCTCAGAACAGTTTGACATTCATTCACGGCTTGGCCTACTTGGTGGATATTTTTGGCCATATGAATGAGGTGAATCTTGTGATTCAAGGCCCTGGAGTCACCATTATGGATGCTGCTGAAAGACTGCAAGCTTTTCTGGCCAAACTGCCACTGTGGAAGAGGAGGTTGGAGGCAAACAACTATGCAGACTTTCCAATGTTAGAGGAAGTGCTTCTGCAGGGTGGAATCGAGAGTGACAAAGCTCTGCTAATTTCTCTGCAGGCAGAATTCTACAGACATCTGGATACTCTGCAGAACTCTTTCAAAGGTTACCGTACTTCTGCTCAGGTGACCTTAAAGTTGAAACATGGATTCGTAATCTTTTCCTTGCCAACATAGACTGTAGTGATGTAGAGCTTGCCAGAGATGACCTCATTGACCTGAGGACAAAGGAAATGTTACGAAATGAATTCAACTCGAAGAGCCTTGAAGAATTCTGGTGTGCGTTGAAACAAGCCTATTCTCATCTGGTAAAGTGAGCTACGGGTGCTCTGATTCCGTTTGCCACTACATACCTTTGTGAGTCAGGGTTTTCAGCACTTGTTTCTATCAAAACGAAAAGTCGAAATCGATTGGATGTCAAAGATGACATGCGTGTTACCTTGTCAAAGACCACTCCAGAGTTTCATCTTCTTATTCAAGCCAAACAACAACAACCTTCTCATTGAAATGAACTTTTGAGCAGAATTAAAGTTTTGTTTTGTTTAATTTGCACAGATGATGATTGTATTTCATTTTTGTATGGAGTGGCCATTAATTTTTGCATGAAAAAGAGTGAGAAACTTAATTTTTTGTTAAGATTGTTTACTTGATTCATACCGTACTTTGTGTATGTCATACACTGTATGAGGCAATCAGTTTTCAATAAAATAAAGTATATTCATTGCATGCAAAGTTGTGTTTATGTGCTTATGTGCATTTTTCTAGGGAGGGGGTCCATAGCTTTCACCAGATTTTCAAAGGGGTCCGTGACTCAAAAAAGGTTAAGAACCACTGCTATAAACAAATGTATTTTGACATAAGCTTTTGTGGACTGGAGTCCATTCCATCAGATACAACATGAAGTAGATTCCTAGACCCCAAAAGCTTATGCCATAATTAAGATAGCAGAACAAGAGGGGAAGGCACCAATGTCTAAACAAAAACGAAAGAGAAAGAAGTCTCAGGTGCCAATTATAACAGTTTATTGCCCAACGTGTTTCGGTTTACACCTTCGTCAGGGGCCAAACACTTTTCCAAATGCGATGGAAAAGAATTATTTTCTATAGAATTTTTTTCTATTGCATTTGGAAAAACGTTTGGCCCCCAACAAAGGTGTAAACCGAAACGCATTGGGCAATAAACTGTTTTAATTGGCACCTGAGACTTCTTTCTCTTTCGTTTTTGTTTAGTTTTTAAGGTGCCACAAGTCTCTTGGTTGTTTCTTTTCCAAATGTGTGTTAGCAAATCATACAGCTGAACCTGAAACATAATTTTAATTGAAAAGAGCAGGGTGGGTGGGGGGGGAGATCCATTCACAATCTGAAATTACAAAAACACAGTGCAAAAAAAAATTATAATTGTGTCATTATATCATTGCGATTAATCACCACACATGGAAGAGGCTAACACAGCTACCACTCTGGACATTCAACTAGCAGAGTGATCCAATGGCTCCTTAAAAGCATCTAGAGCAGTATTCTCCAACCTTGGGTCCCCAGATGTCTTTGGCCTACAACTCCCAGCATCCTTAACAGCATCTAGAGCAGTGTTCTCCAACCTTGGGTCCCCAGATGTCTTTGGCCTACAACAAGTTGTAGGCCAAAGACATCTGGGGACCCAAGGTTGGAGAACACTGATCTAGAGGACCATAGGATTTTTCAGTTTCCCAGATCAGAGCTCGGAAGAGAGCTCCGACCTTGGAAATGGGGATCCGCGCTCGGATCAACCTCCCCCGCCCCACAGCCGGTGCGGAAAGAACCGCGCCAGCTGCTTCTCCGAGGTTGTAAGACTGACCTCAGAGTAGGGATAAAGGGGGCGTTCGGGGGGGGCAGCAAGGGGAGGAGACTGGCTCCAGCCTCCTTCCCTCTCTGTCCAAAGCACCACAGCTAGACAGCCAAAATTAGACATCTGGCTGATTTGCAGGGCAGGAGGAGCAGGGAAGTGAAGATCACCTTTGCGCTCCTCCCAAGCAGCATCGGATGCCCATTATCCTCCAAGTTAGAAGGCTTACGGGCATCCCCATTGGATTGCACTCTAAGAGCAGTGCTTTTTTTCTGGAGAAAAGGGTACTGGAACTCTTGGATTACATTTCCTTGGGAGTAGATGGCGATTAAATTGTAATGCAATTAATAGAAGAAAAGGTGCTGGAACTCAGTTCCGGTGAGTTCCACCAGAAAAAAAGCCCTGCCTAAGAGTCTTGTCACACCTTAAAGACCAACAAATTTATTTTGGCATGGACTATAGTCCACTTCATCAGATGCATGAAGTGTTACGGAGTCGGAGAGTTTCAGATATTCCCCACCATTACCACTACATAAACTGTATTTAGTCATGCCTTGGATTGAGAGCATAATTCGTTCCGGAAACATGCTTGTAATCCAAAACACTCTTATATCAAAACAAAATCCCCCCAAAAAAATTTGTACAGAGATTTTTAATTTAAGCCGTACTACAGTACTTGTATTGCAAGACGTTGCTTGTATACCAAGTCAAAAAAATTAAATAAATATTTTAAAATTTGCTTGTCTTGCAAAACGCTCTCAAACCAAGTTACTTGCAATCCAAGGTATTACTGTACATACTTGAATCTCTCTCTCTCTCTTGCTCGCTCATACACACGCATGCACACACACACACACACTGTATATATACCTGAAATTCTGACTATAGTCAACAAAAGCTAGTGCCAGAATAAATTTGTTGGCCTTTTAAGATGCCACAAGACTCTTTGTTGTTTTTGCTGCAATAGACTAATGCGGCTACCTCTCAAAAAAAAAGTTACACTTAAGAGAAGATGCTTTAAGCTAGAGATGACCACCATCAGTAGCTTTGGGGCCTGCTCTGTTCCTCCATTCCCTAGTCTGGTGGCCAGAACTGATGACTCAGCTTTATTATAAAGTCAGCAAGCATTGCCTAGATATAGATAACACAGGCATGGGGCACATTTACACAAATGATGTGAAGTTGCCAGTAAGGGGTGGGCAGGGAAATCAGAAGATGAGGTTGCCAAGAGGAGATTTGCAATGGTCCTTGGTCTTTCTAGAACAGGACTCTCCAACCTTGGGTCCCCAGATGTTGCTGGACTACAGCTCCCAGAATCCCTTGCCATTAGCCATGCTGGCTGGGTATGCTGGGAGCTGTAGGCCAGCAACATCTGGGGACCCAAGGTTGGAGAGCCCTGTTCTAGAATGTTTATGAGACAGCAATGCATAACACAAGTCTTAAAAACTTTCTTTTAACCTTACTTAAGATGTGGCAGAGCTACTAAAGCTAGATTAATTAGCTTCTAGCCCAAGCACAGCATGGTGGCCATCGTGGCTTTAAAATATGAAAGTAGCATAACATAGGGCTTCACCTACATCATCATCATCATCATCATCATCATTTATTTGATTTGTACCCTGCATTTCTACCAAAAATTGGCACTCAATGTGGCCTTCAGAGACAATTAAAATTGGTTTAAACTACGCTGGCTGGGGCATGCTGGGAGATGTAAGCCAAAAACATCTGGGGACCCAAGGTTGGAGAACACTGCTTTAAACAATAAAACAATACACTGAAATACAATAAAAACCTAACAATTACAGAATAAAAACAGCACCCAACCCAAGAGACCCACTTACAGGCCAAAGGCCTTCTTGAATAAAGTGGTCTTTGCCTGTGGGCAGAAGGATAGCAGAAGGATAGTGAACTTAGCCTCCCTTGAGAAAGAGTTCCACGGCCTGGGAGTGGCCAACGAAAAGGCCCTCTCTCACGTCACCACCAAATGCACCTCTGAAGGCGGCAGTCTCGAAAGAAAGGCCTCTCCAAAAGATCTTACAGTCATGCCTTGGATTGAGAGCATAATTCGTTCCGGAAACGTGCTTGTAATCCAAAACACTCTTATATCAAAACGAAATCCCCCCAAAAAAAATTGTACAGAGATTTTTAATTTAAGCCGTACTACAGTACTTGTATTGCAAGACGTCGCTTGTATATCAAGTAAAAAAAAAATTAAATAAATATTTAAAAATGTGCTTGTCTTGCAAAACGCTCTCAAACCAAGTTACTTGATGTATGGTATCAATTTTCAAAACAAATAAAAGAAGAAATAGTTCTACACACAAAATCAGTCTGCTACCTTTGCACTGCAGGAGTTGCATCTGTGTGGGCCCCATATCACTCTTGTTAGGAAAACAACACAGAAGGCAAGTTGTATCTCTCTAGTGACATGGTTATTTGGGGGGCTGGATATAGATTTATGCTGGATCAACTGTGCTGGTGGAAGTGGACTTCCCCTCCCGCTTCTTCCCATGGCAGACCCTCTGGCCCCCTGAAAATGCTACACAGAGAGGCAGGGATCCTGCTGAATTGGGTGTGGTGTGGTGCAGAGAGGTATCCTCAAGAATCAGGAGGTGGGACATTGCGCAAGCAGAGCCTTTCCTCTCGCACAAGGCAGATCCTGGATCCAACCCCTTGTGCAGTGTTCTCCAACCTTGGGTCCCCAGATGTTTTTGGCCTACAACTCCCAGCATGCCCCAGCCCCCACAACAACAACCCAATGCCCCAGAATGATGCTAGGTCCAAGGCATTGCAGAAGTTGCAAAATGGAGACTAAGCTGCCAATGCAGTTGCCATTGCTGCCACCAGTTGCCACAAAAGCAAACAACCAAAATCTTAGGGTGTGGGGAGAAGAAAGAGCCAGTGTGGCGTAGTGGTAAGAGTGTTGGACTGGGACTCGGGAGATCCGGGTTCTAGTCCCCGCTCGGCCATGAAACTCACTGGGTGACTTTGGGCCAGTCACTGACTCTCAGCCTAACCTACCTCACAGGGTTGTTGTGAGGATATAATGGAGAGGAGGATTATGTATGCCGCCTTGGGTTCCTTTCGGGGGGAAAGGCGGGGTATAAATATAATAAATAAATAAAATAAATAAGAGAAGACAGAAGCTGTCACTGCTAATGATGAACCCTACCTCTGAGAATCTGTTGGAAAATGTCTTCTCCCCCTAGAGAAATTCAGTGAAGTGGTTCTTCCAATTTCCTTGCCCACAAATAAGGTGGAGAATTTTTTGAGGCCATTTGCACACAGCTCTAAAGTCTCCAGGAACATTTGGCCTGTACCCAGACAATATCCTGCCTGGAAAGCTCATGTACCTCACTTGGCACCCTTTGCATCAAAGGCAAAATGGTGCAGAAATGAGCCAACAACAAAACATTTAATACTTTGTCTAGTCCATTACAAGGCCCAGATTCTTATAGAAGGGGTGTCAAACCTCAGGCCCATGGGCCCAGTCCTGCTTGCCCACCCACATACCCTCCAACATTTCACAGATGAAAATAGGGACACACATGTGAATTTGTAAGAGGTATGGTTAAGCAACATGAAGGTGTGATCAAGAGGGTGTGGCCAGGCAACATGAGGGCGTGGCCAAGGGTATGGCCAGGCAACCAAAGAGCATGCTCAAGTACAAAAGTTATTAGAGGAAACACACAAAATCTTATATATTGTAATTATTACATTATTATATTATATATTATTTTATAATATTTTATAAGTGGCTTTTGTAATTTTTTTTAACCTTACTTAAACCCTTAATTGTTGATATCTGGTGTTTTTCATGGGGGAGGTCAGTGCTTGCAGGGCAATCGCTTTCTTTTTGTTTTAAAATTGTCAGGATTGGCACAAATTCAACAGGTAAAGCTTACCCACCCACCCCACACCCCCAAACATGGAGCTTCAGAGAGAAGGCAACGTTTCTTGCATTTCCTTCTGACACTGTAATCTCACCTGTTAGATGCACAGAGTCAGCTCTGTTAGGAAATAAAATCTTTGGCAATATAAAGTTAGGAATCACATGATAAATTCCCTCATTCACCACTCCTTCGGTCCAGGCTTTCACCCAGCTAATCCCTTTCCCACAGCAACAGTGCAGCAGAGGCAGCAGGTAGAGCATGCGTGTGCGTGCGTGTGCGCGCACACTCACACCCTCGCCTGGCCCTCCCAGCTTAGCAGCATCTGTTCCCTCCCTGCTTACTGCGGCTGTTCGAGCCTAAGCAGAGCTATCTTAAAGGGGTCATGGGCAAAATTGCAGCTAAGCTAAAACTGCAAGTTTGTTTATTTATTTATTTATTTATTATATTTATACCCCACCTTTTTTACTGCAAGGAACCCAAGGCGGCTTACATAATCCTCCTCCTCCTCTCCATTTTATCCTCACAACAATCCTGTGAGGTAGGTTAGGCTGAGAGGCAGTGACTGGCCCAAAGTCACCCCGTGAGTTTCATGGCTGAGCAGGGACTAGCTGCAATTTTGCCCATGGCCCCTTTAAGTAGCTTGCAGTTGCGGGAGGCAGGAGAATTTGGGACTCGGCATGACAAAGTGAGAAGCCGGGGTGGCTTAAGGGTTTTTGGTTTTCGTAAAGGTCCAGGCATTTTCGGGGCAATTGGAGACTATGCCCACCTGGGGGCCCAATCCAGCCCTCTGTGGTTCCCCAGATGGCTAAGCCCCCCTTCCCCCAGCCCCACCCCATTTCTTCCAACTGCAGAACATTTGGTGGTTTCCCAGCTTTTCTGCCATTCCCCCCCCACCCTTCTAAAAGGCCGAAATTCCTCTCCTAAGGTTAGTTACTGGCAGTAAGAGCTTTAAGGTAAAATATGGTGGTAGTGAGAGCCAGTGTGGCGTATTTTCATACCAGCCCATCTTCTCATGCTGAAGCATCTCAAGGCCATTTACAATCAAATGACAAGTGACAAATGACAAGAGCCAGTGTGGCATAGTGGTTAGAGTGCTGGACTGGGACTCGGGAGATCCGGGTTCGTTCTAGTCCCCGCTCAGCCATGAAACTCACTGGGTGACTTTGGGCCAGTCACTGCCTCTCAACCTAACCTACCTCACAGGGTTGTTGTGAGGATAAAATGGAGAGGAGAAGGAGGATTATGTAAGCCACCTTGGGTTCCTTGCAGGAAAAAAGGTGGGGTATAAATATAATAAATAAATAAATGTTTGGTATTTTTGTCCCTGCCCCTTTTGTCTTCGGCCCAGTCCACAGGTGGAATGCCGTCCCCAAGAGCTTCTGTGAAACTGAATTTGGGCTTTGGGCTGAAAGAGGTTCAACAGCCCTTGTTTTATACACTAATATGTAGTCCATAACAATGTAAAAAAACAAACCCATACATCAGGTGGATGTAAGAATCTGAGGGCAAGAGTGACTGGTATTCAGATGCATACTGCCTCTGATCCTGGAGGTTATATACAGCCATATGACAAGTAGCCTTGGATTTGTCTAATCCCCTCTTAAAGAGATCTAAGTTGGTGGCCATCATCACATCTTGTGGTAGCAAATTCCATAGTTTATCTAAGGTGAAAGGGCCCGTTAAAATGCTAACCTTTCCAGGTAACAAAAGTTACAACTTAAAATCGCGACTATCCTACTATTATGTTCAAGCTGAAGAAAGTACAAGAGAGAGAGAAATTGCCAGATATCTAGGCACAGAGAGTGCCATGGTATTTTACAGCAACCTTTATAAACCAGAAGGTTTGTGAAAGATTTATGTTGAGTCAATGTGCCCTGACAAAGGGTTAAACTTTGGAGGTAGGAAAGTGTTTTGCAACTGCTGTCATGATGACCTCTGCTGGACAGTTTGTGTGGAAAGTACTGCTTCAAAAAAACAAAGACCCAGGTTCTGTTCTGTCTAGGCTGGACAATAGCTAGTACTACCAGTGTTGTCCTACTGACCAGAAGTGCTTCTTTTACAAGGCTTTCAACCTTGTCTAAATATGATGCTATATATAGGAAGGAGAGAAGCTCACATGAACTGCAACCGGGGCCGGCATCAAGGGTAGGCATTTTTTTATTTTTTTATTTATTTATTATATTTATACCCCGCCTTTTTTCCTGCAAGGAACCCAAGGCGGCTTCCTCCTCTCCATTTTATCCTCACAACAACCCTGTGAGGTAGGTTAGGCTGAGAGTCAGTGACTGGCCCAAAGTCACCCAGAGAGTTTCATGGCCGAGCGGGGACTAGAACCTGGATCTCCCAAGTCTCAGTCCAACACAGTTCAACACTCTCACCACTACGCCACACTGGCATGGTCGGGCACCTGCCGAGAGCCCACAACCCAGCAGGGGCCCACTGACAAAAGCCCCCTGGAGTTGCTCCTCCTCTTCACCACTGCAACCTGCTTGCTCACCTGCCTCTCACTCTGGTCCAGAGAAGAGAGGTGATGAGAAGGAGGAGCAGTAGATGCCACGGCCTACTTGCTCCCTGGCTCTCTGCCTGTCAAGCAAGGAAGTGGTAGCAATGATGAGAAAGTGGAAGAGCAGTAGCAACGGGTGACCATGTTGGTGAGAAGGCAGACTCACTGAGGGTGGGGGCCATTCAGGGTGTCTTGCCCAAGGGCCCTCCAAAACCTGGAGCTGGCACTGATTGCAACAGAACACAATCAGACTTAGGATCATAGAATCATGGAAAAGTAGAGTTGGAAGGGGCCTACAAGGCCATCGAGTCCAACCCCCTGCTCAATGCAGGAATCCAGGTCAAAGCATCCCTGACAGATGTCTGTCCAGCTGCACCTTGAATGCCTCCAGATTGGGAGAGCCCACCACCTCCCTAGGTAGTTGATTCCATTGTCTTATTGCTCTGACAGTCAGGAAATTTTTCCTGATGTTTAGGTGGAATCTGGGTTCCTGTAACTTGAGCCCATTATTCCGTGTCCAAGCAGGGTGTCCCAGGGACAGCCATACCATTAGGCACAGTAAGGCAATGGCCTCAGGTGGCAGTTGCTGAAGGGGGAGGCAGCAGTGGCAGGACCGGTGCAGGGCAGTTTGGTGCCCTAGGCGAAATAAAATTTGCGGGGGGGGCCCTCTCGTGCCGTGGGGGGGGCTCCGGAGCAAAGCAGCCCTGCTCTGCAACCCCCCCCCGCGCCGCCGCCGCCGCCGCCGCCACCAC
This sequence comes from Shinisaurus crocodilurus, assembly GCA_021292165.1. Classification (NCBI taxonomy): domain Eukaryota; kingdom Metazoa; phylum Chordata; class Lepidosauria; order Squamata; family Shinisauridae; genus Shinisaurus; species Shinisaurus crocodilurus. Next base: position 85,204 of record JAHFWL010000397.1, on the reverse strand, counting down.
CACCTACCTACCTACCTTCCCCCGCCCTGGCTGCCGCCGCCTCCGAAGAGGAAGTGACGCAATGGGACCCCCGCGCTCTGTTTTTTGCCGGGGAAACCAAGGCAACAGGGCTGTTTAAGCCCTGTTGCCCTGGTTCCTCCCGCCAAAACAACGCGGGCGGGGCTCCGGAAGCGACGCTGAGAAGGTAGGTGGCGGGGGGGAGGCGCGGCAGCGGCTTCGGCGGTCGGGGGGCGCGGCGGCTTCGGCAGGCGGGGAGGCGCGGCGGCGGCTTCGGCGGGCGGAGGAGGTGCGGCGGCTTCGGCAGCTTCGCCAGACGGGGAGGCGCGGGGGAGACACGGCGGCGGCTCGGCAGCTTCGGCGGGCGGGGAGGCGCTTCGGCAGCTTCGGCAGGCGGGGGAGGTGCGGCGGCGGCGGCGGCCTTGGAGGGCGGGGGAGGCGCTTCGGCGGGCGAGGAGGTGCGGCGGCGGCTTCGGTGGGCGGGCGGGGCGGCGGGAGAGGAAGCCTGGCGGGGGCGGTAGCGGCAGCAGCGAAGAGGAGCGCAGCGTTTCTGCGCCCTCTTCAGCCACGCGCCCTAGACAACAGCCTAGTTTGCCTAGCGGTAGCGCCGGCCCTGAGCAGTGGCAGCCCACCAGCTGTTTCTCCTGAGCCCCCTGACCACTCCCCTCTCTTGGAGGTCAGAGATGTGTGTGCCACACAGCCCATTCTGCGCCCTCTAACCTAGACTGCTGCCCTCAGGTGTGGTGGGGGATGCCAGCACGATGCCAGGAAACTGCCAGTCCAGTTGACTTCTGTGCATGAAATGGGGGGTGGCATCTTGTCCTTTGCGTCAGGCAGCAAAATGTCTTGGGTCAGACCAAACTGGAACACATCCAAAATAATAACACAATGGGGAAAAAAGAGAAAGTCTCTGGATGTAAAAAAAATAAATATCTTTTTATTCCTCGAAGTAGCCCAGCACGTTTCAGCCCTGTATTTTGGGCCTCCTTCAGGGGTTCAGATTTTAAAAAATTAGCCTGCAGAGCTTCCAGAAAAGATATCTCAACAAGAAAAATCCTTGCAATAAATCCTGCAGCAAAATGTCTTGGGGGCAGCCCTGGGGTATCCTCATGTGGATTAAGTTCAGCTGTGAGATTTGTCTGGAAAAATAGTGGGTTGGATCCAGATTTACACTGGATCAATTGCACAGCCGGAAGCGACCTTCCCCACCCCCCTCCCCACAGCAGCCCGTCCAGCCCCCAGAAAATGCTACACGGAGAGTCAGGAGACCCTGCTGAATGGGGTGAGCTGTGGCAGGGGGAGGGATCCCTAAAAATCTGGAGGAAGGTCCCTTCCTGTTGAGGAAGGCAGATCCTGGATCCAACCCAGTGGTTTTAAAGAGACAGAATCAGTTTCTTGGCAAGCCTATGCCTTTATTACTAGCAAGGTTGACCCCACTGACTTTTGGCCTTCTGAAAAACTCAGTGGAACTTAGCCTGGCAGCTGGACTCGTTTCTTTTCCAGTCCAACATGAAGGCTTACTGAGGCTGATGAAGTACTTCAGCAGTTCCAGATGACCACTCGTCAATGACATAATCTAGTCTTTCCAACCTGGTGCCTTCTAGTCGGACTGCAACTTCCATCATTTCCATCATGGCTGGGAATGATGAGAGTTGCAGTCCAACACATTTGGGGGGCACCCGGTTGGGAAAGGCTGACATAATCAGACCGCAACAGCAACGGAAGAAACCAAAGCCGCCCCCCCCTTCACCTGGGAAGTAATTGTAGAGGACATGTGGTAGCTTGGCGAAGTAGGAAGCCTCAACTGGAAGGAAGGAAGGAAACCGGGCAAAGAACAGCCACGATGGACCAGGCACCGATGATGAGGGCAAGAGAGAACTTCTAGCTGCTGATGATGATTCAGAGCGTTCCACGCAAGCATCCCCTAGAGCAGCCTTCCCCAACTTGGTGCCCTTCAGATGATTTGGACGACAACAACCAGCGTTCTTGACCCTTGCCATGCTGGCTGGGGCTAATGGGAGTTGGGAAGTCCAAAATATCTCAAGGGCACCAGGTTGGGGAAGGCTCCTCTACAGTTTACAGTCAGACTCCCTGTGTGGGTCTTCAAGGTTACAGTGGCCAGAGGGAAAAAAAGTCACTTCACAAAAGGAACCCGCAATACAACCAGAGACCGATGGCTCCTACCAAGGACGGGTCTTAAGAGTGCCGAGTGATACCATGTCACCAGTGCTCGCTGACCCATAATCTGAAACATTCGTCAACATGGTTCTTTGATTTGATGCTCATCATGGCCCTTCGCTCAGTCCCGCCACCATCGGAGGCACGTTTGGTAGGGAAGTAAGAGAGGGCCTCCTCGGTGGCTGCTCCCAGGCTCTGTAACTCCTTGGCTAGGTTGGCTGGCTGGCAAAGACATTCTTTATTCAGGCAGGCCTTTGGCCTGTAAGTTGGTCTGTCACTGAAGCGGGTCTTAATAGGTTGGGTGCTGTTCATTTCTTTTATTGCTGCACTTTTAATGGACTTGTTTTTAATGCTATATTTTTAACTAAGATTCTGCTTTTAACTTATGTTTTATTGTTAGCCACCTTGAGCACCGAATTTCGGTGCAAAGGCAGGCTATAAATGAAATAATAAATAAATAAATAAATAAAAGGCTTGAAGTTGCTCGGGTGACTTTTCTTATATGAACCCATCGAAGGATAGTACAGAGAATGAATAATGTTCCCCCTACTATAAATTCATCCCTCCAGCATACAGAGAGGTTTGGAAACCCTGCCTTCATCTTTTCTTGATGTACAGTGTTTGTTTCAATAGGTTGAAAAGAAAGGTACAAGATACCATAGTTTGCACTGGCATGTGCGTGTGTGCATATATATGTAATATATGTAGAGATATACGTGGGTGTGAATAATATATTTAGGCAAATATTTCCGCATTATGCTTTGGGCTTACCAGCTCCTTCCCAAAGTAGAAGTGGCATGAAAATAAATTAGTACCCTTCCTACAGAAAGCAAATGCAGACACCTACTTTAGTTCCTAAAAAAAAACCAACTACTTTAGAGTGCAATCCCATGCATGTTTAGACAGGGGGGAAAAGACCTACAACTCCCAGCATGCCCCAGCCAGCTGGGATTTCTGGGCCTTTTTTTCCTGTCTAAACATGCATAGGATTGCACCTTTACTTACTAAAAAAAAAACACACAACAGCAACACCCCACAAATCATCTCAAAGCAATTGTTACTTGAGCTAGCCCAGCAACTGCACCGCTGAATCGCTGATGGATTCAGAGACGTACTAGATCCACCTCAGAGAGCAATGGGAAATGACGGAAAGAGGACAGGACTTTGGCTGGACGGATCTGAAGAAGCTGTGGTACCAGGAGGCCTAGATCCAACTCCCAGCTCAGGTTGAGACTAGGGGAAATCACTTTTAGTCCTAAATCCCCTTCTTTAGAGTGGGAATAGTGACTTATTTCACATCGTTGGAACAACTCACTGAGCTGAATCCTTGGAACAGTCAGACTGGGAAAAAAGTCTATCTCTAACACCTCTACTGAGAGATAATGATAACTCTACATTAACTATTACAGCTGAATCAATCATTTGCTGCTCTGGCTCCAGTTCTATCGCTCTGCTGCCGTTAGTGCAATAAATGTAAGAGACAAGTTTATTACCTACATATAGACTAAAGCCAATAGATCAGGGCTCTCCAACCTTGGGTCCCCAGATGTTGCTGGCCTACAGCTCCCAGAATACCCAGCCAGTATGGCTAAGCAACATCTGTCCAGTCCATCAACATCTGGGGACCCAAGGTTGGAGAGCCCTGCAATAGATAATTGAAACGGCTAACTTTTGAGGGCTGGCTGGACTGTCTGTAATTTTGGACTCTGGACTGTCTGTAATTTTGGACTCAAGTGTCTAACGCAGCCTTCCCCAACCCAATGCCCTGCATATGTGTTGGACTACAACCCCCATCATCCCTTGCCAGCATGATGGGAGTTGTGGTCCAGCACATCTGGAGGGCACCAGGATGGGGAGGGCTGGGAGGCCCTGATCCAGCAAGAATTAGTCATGACTGAGGCCGCAATCCTAGACTCACTTACTAGGGAGTAAGCCCCAACTGAACACAGTAGGATTTACTGCACAGGAGCATACTGCATCTCCCATTGAAACCAATGGCTCATGCTAGACAGGATTAACTTAAGCCCCCTTGCTTTCACTGGGATTTCATCTTGACAAACTTTATCTAGAACAGAGCCATGATGTGTTCATAGCAAGGTTACCAAAGCTAAGTTTGCATATTCACTGGGGCTGGAAGTTATCATGAGAGGCAATATACTTGCTTTTCCCTTCTGTTTATCCTTTCCACTCCTGATGATGAGACTTATTCCCTAGCACCTGAGCTCCTAAGTCAGAGGGCTAAGCAAAACCATTTCACAGAAATGTTTTCTTCTAGAGCATGCCAGAAATGTTTTCTTCTAGAGCATGCCACTAACCTCAGCCCAGATGCTTTTTTTTTTTTAAGGAAGGCGCCACTCCAATTGTTAAGGAGAGCTCTATACTTGCTTTGTATCCAAGACAGCAATGCTATGCACGCTTTCCTGAAAGTAAGGGCCACTGAATGCAGTGGGACTTACTTCTGAATAAACATACATAGGATTGGGCTGCAAATGGATTTTTTTTTAAAAAAAATATCTCACTATTTGCCAAGGAGATTGGAAACCAGCATTCTAATGTTATAGAATCCTCTGCACAGTTACTTGGGAGAAAACCCCAGTAACTAACTTCTGGGTAGGATCAGGCTGCAATCCTATACCCATGTGCCTGGGAATAAGCCCCATTGGACTCACTGGGACTTACTTCCATGTAGACATGTTAATAGGATTGTGCAGCAAATGACTTAACTAACATTACCCCTGAAGTCTGTGCCACAAGCTAGAATTAAGGAAGACAGGCGTCAGTCCATTCAGACATGCTATGCAAGTATATTCTATGGCTCCATTCACTGAGCTTTGGTTTCTTAAAACACACACACACACACACACACACTTTAATGAAGTTGCCTCTTATTCAGAATTTCAGATATGCTGTAGGGAGGGGTGAGAGGGGAAGCTTAATAAAACCTCAGATCTCCTACCTGAATTCAGGAAGGAGGTTTGGCTGCAACCCATAAAAAGCTGCAGAGAGAGTCACCAGCCAGGCTGGTTTGTAATTTCCATTCTCACACTCCAGGTACGGAGAGGACCACTTGATGTGGCTCTTCTCTGCAGGGTGGCCATCCCTTCTCCTCAAGCTGCTCTCCACCGCCTTAGAACCGGGACCGGAGAGCTTCCGGTGCTGGTGCGGCCTCCACTTGCGCTTCAAGCTGTGGAACCACTCGCTTTCGCTGGAGGAGGCGTTGGCCAGGAAGTGAGCCACAGAAGACAAGTCCTGCAGCAGGATCTGGCTGTCCTGCCGGCTGGCTTGGAGGAAGACCTGGGGGGCGGAGGTCAAGGGCTCCAGGTTGAATGTGATGGCTGCCCGCGAGATATTGGGATCCCCTTCCAGCAGGCTCCGGATCAAGACTTGGTACCACTCGATGTCTTCCTGCAAGTTCTGTTCCCGGGATTTATTGCTCTGTAGAACGGTGTTGAGAAAGTTGGTGGCGTGGACGAGGGTGTCCAGGGCACTGTGCAGCGATGGGTGTGAAGCCAGGCGAGACTTCCCAGCCAAGCTGGCCAGCTCGTACCTCCCGGAGCAGTTGGCCCGCGCCAGGGCCTGGGAATTGCCAGTGTAGAGGAAAGAAGCCACGTTGGGGGGCGCCTCCTGGGTGAGCCTCTGTGCCAAGATGCTGCTCTCTTCCACCGCTCTGCTCCGGGGAGAGGAAGGAAGAGGCGCGCTCTTGGCGTGACTGTAAGCCGGCGCTTTCTCTTTCGTGGCTTTCCCTTTGCCACCAGGCACCGTAGTCTGCCCTTGGCTGGCCTCGACCACAAACCACAGATGAGCCAAGAGGAGGACGGGGAGAAACCGCAGCAAAGCCATGTTCCCTCCACTCGGCCAGGGAAGACCCGAGTCTGTATAAATCCAACCCAACCCAGTTGGTTGGGGGAGATAAGATTATTAATAGCCCCCCAGCATTGACAAACAAGAACAAAAACCACAGCGCAGAGGGGAGGGGGCGAGAGGATCCGATTCACCTGTAGCAGCGATGCTGCCTGCGATGTCTCCCCACCCGGTGGGACAAGTTCTGGGAATCACGCAGGTTGTGCCTGGCTAACAGAGCAGGTTGCATCCCTTCTGGCTACAGGGAGATGCTATAGTTAGCCTGCTTACGTCTTTATCCCCCATCCGGCGCTGACAGCGCTCTCTCAGGAAGGTATTTCAGAGTCCTGCCTGCTGTGCGACGTCCTCCTCTCGCTGCTGCTGCTGCTGCTGCTGCTGCTGCTCCATCATCGGGTCAAGTGGCACGTTCCCCCGTGTCCATCCGGACGCACACAAGACACCCCGATCTGCTGGGGCCGCTGCCGCCGCCGCCGCCGCCGCTGCTGCTTGCGAGTTCTTCAGGCATCGTTTCCCAAGGTGGAGGGAGAAAGATGCGGCTTCTATCCCAGGCGCGCGCCAGAGAGAGAGAGAGAGATGGGCGGGGCAAGGATTTGGGGAGGGGCTCTTTCCCTGGAGCAGGTGCCCGCTGACTGGAGCGCTCGGATTCCCCAGCGCGGCGGCGGCGGCGGCGGCGGCGGCAACTCCCCCTCCTTCCTCGGCTGCTAACGAGGCTGCTTTGCCCAGGGCCAGCCCCTTCTGACCGCTCGTCCCTTTCACGGCCCGTCCTCATAGGTGTGTGCTCCAGACGCCTGGAGCTCTGTATGGCCGCCTCTTCTGTCAATCACGAAACAGACATGTAGCGGGAGGTGGGGGGCGGGGGTGGAAGCCGCGGATTGCTGAACCAGGAGGAGGCGGCGCGGATGAGCGGGCGCTTCCCGAGGGAGAGGGAGAAGGGAAGGCGGTCTTGTCACCTGCGGACTTGCGAGGGAGACGCCCGCGCCTTTTGCAGGTAGATCGCTTTGGATCTGGCCCGGACTCGAAGATGGGCAGACAGTTGACAATGGGGAAGATCTCTTGGAATTCCTACTGCCCGCCCAGTAGACCTGACCTGAGCATTGATGAAAGGTTGTCGAGAACTGAGGCCAGAGTGAATCTCTCTGTTACTATTAGTGTCCCAGAAAGTAGTTGGGGGCGGGGCGGGGCGGGGCGGGGTGTTTAAAAGGATTGATTAATTAAGAAACTAGGCGTAGAACATCAGAAACCAGGGAAATAGAGACACCTACTGGCTGGAGTTTAAAAACTTCCTTCAAGATCATACTTCTGGGGATGCAACAATACTCAAACAGAAATTCTGTTCAGTGGCAGGAGAAATGTTTAAGACCAGCCTTCCCCAGCCTGGTGCCCTCCTGATGTGTTGGGCCGGGGATGATGGGAGTTGTAGTCCAACACATCAGGAGGGCATCAAGTTGGGGAAGGCTGGTTTACGCCTTTCCTTCCCTTTTCTTTCTTTCATAACATTCAGAAGAATGCAAATATATATGGGATATTTCCACATCATACTTCAGTGATAATTCTGTCCTTGTGAGAGTGGCAGATTCGCTCCAGTGATAAACAAAACCCACATCACCAGACATCCAGTCTATGTCTGAAGTAATTTGTAGTCTTTTGTTAAAACCAGAAGCCACTGCCAATTTCTGGGTATCTGAACAGTCCAACTATTTTATGTATGCTGTACCATGGTTATGTACTGTAACCATTACGCATGTTGGCAGGGCCGGTGCAAGGCAGTTTGGTGCAGTTTGGTGCCCTAGGCAAGATCAGATATTTAGCGCCCCCCCCCTTCCCACTTGAGCCCTCCCTCCCTATTTCTGGTGCCCCCTTTAGCCCTGCGCCCTAGGCAGCTGCCTAGTTGGCCTAATGGTAGCACCGGCCCTGCATGTTGGCCCCAAACCAAGGCACAATTGTGCACACTTATGTCCCATTGCTGACAATGGGAATTAAGCACACATAACTTTGCATTCAATTGTAGCCTTGTTTAATGCCATCTGTGCAGCAGACATATAAAGAATGGGGGAGATTAACAATAATGGCCTAGCTCATAGAGGCCAATCTACATTTCTCCTTCAATACTTGTTGAATGTTTAATGACATCTGGATAATATAGACTATCATTGGCTTACTCGGCTAGTAAATATGAATGTGTTGAAAGTAATTAACGCAATATATTATGGCTAAGGGGCTGGGAGTGTCAATTAACTTCCCCTGCATTTTGACAGCCTCTGCCTTTATCTATTTCTTTTCTGCCGTTCCCTCAATGGCTCATGTGCTCTCTGATGTTACATTGGCTCTTGGCCATGGAGATTTACAATGGGCCTTCAGCTTCTATTGGCTTGCTTGCTCCGATGTCATAAAGAAACTTGCCAATCCTGGCCTGAGGCAACTCACTTAGGCAAGCTGTCCAAATATTAGGATCTGAACAAATTTCATGAGCAATCTAGATGAAATTGAACTGCTCCCATCCATGTCACCGCTCTGTGTGCTTTAGAACAAGCAGTTTTGTTGCACATTTGGAATTGTTAATCCAACCACTCTTCCAGGGACCATAGGGTCACTTACTTAATGTGGGTTTCACTGACCATTAACCCGGGTTAACAACAAAGTGTTTATTTAAGGAATGGGGGGGGGGGGAATCCACAGTAAACTGTAGTCTGGGATGAAGGTAGTTAGAACTAGTAATCTCCTAAACTCATTGTTGTTATTTACTATTATTATTTACTCTTAATTATTATCATTGTTTTATTGTGTTTTGTGGTTTTGCATTTTGTTGCAAACCACCTTGGGAGGGTTTACCCTAAAAGGCAGTTTATAGATCTTTTAAATAGTAAATAGATAAATAATTTCCACCCAGCAAATTCCCTCTACCCTCTCCATGTTCTAACTTCAAGCCAACCAAATTCTCACCACCACCTCCCACTTATCTTAGCATTCCCTACTCTAAGCAATCTCCTCCCTACTCAGTCCAAACACAAACATGGTTCATGATGTGGATGATGCATCTGACAGGTAGGCATCAATGTCAAAATAGCCACACGTTCTATATCAGGAAGTAGCAATAAATGAGGCTTCCATGCCCCACCCACCCAAAATCAATAACTTCAACCATCTTAGTATTCTCTATCTGGGATGCCCTCTTACAGAATATCACAGCCTCCTCAACCTGGTGTCCACCAGATGTGTGATGTGTTACATTCTTCCACTGAACTAGATGGAACAAAAGCTTGGCCAGCACTTATCCTATTAAAGTGTCTGATTCTTTAACATTGACTATCATCCCAAACTAGGTGTCTTTCATTCAAGACTCAAAGGAGAGCATTGGTAACAACGGGATCAATCACATTTTATTTTTTATTAAATTGTACACAACAAAGAGCTTCCAGGGGGGAAAGGGAAGAATCAACTTAATGGAAGATTTCCACCCTCACCCCCATAAGAGAACAGAGAGAGAAAAGATTTTCACAGATGTGCAGCCACCAAGGACAAAGATGAGAGGATCAAGCTCTTCTATTATATATCTGCCAATCATCAGAACGTCTGTGAGAGATAAGTGCTTACCTTTGCAAATCAGTCAATTCAGGCAAGTGGACCAGAAAATGACAGATGTTCATTTAATGCAATAAGAGATAGGAAAATAGCAACTTTCAGAATGCCATTCAACCTTTTGTGTTTTTCCCTTTGTTGTGAATAATTGTGATTTCCATATGAATAATTCATAGTGTGAAGATTTTTAGGAATTATGTATATTAAAGTTCTATGATTTGTATATTTGTAAAAAAAAAATAACATTAAAAAAGAGGCAGGAACAGGATGCTATGGAGAAACAAAAAGCTTGGTTGTCTAAAACAGGACTTTGGTGTATGCCTATTAGTTGTTCTCAATGCATAATGAAGTGATGGAATTCACATCCATAAGATGAGATGACTCCTTCATTGGCTTTTTAAGAGGAGTGGACAAACTTGTAGAGCAGCCTTCCTCAAGCTGGTGCCCCCCAGATGTGCTGTACTGCAACACCCATCATTCCCAGCCAGCATGGCAGTCCAACACATCTGGATGCTCTCTAGGGACCATAAGATTGCACCCTGAATTTATTATGATCGTATTTGTAATCCCACGAAAGGGAAGAGGTGCTTGTGGGACTTTCTGCCTCAGGGGCCAACATAATTTCACCAGCCTTGGGTACTATGCAGGGCAGGGGTGCCATCTGATGTTCTGCCTCAGGCAGCAAAATGTCCTTGGCTGGCCCTGGCATCACACAACATCCAGCTGATGGACTAGCTGACTGTAGACAGAGAGGACTAGATTCATTACTAAGTCACCAATGTCAAAATTCCACATAAAAATGCTTCCAGAAACCACATTCTGCTGGGGGTTGTCCTATAAAAAAATCTGCATGTGTGTGAGCCCCTAGAAAGACATTTCAAAAAATAAAAGGAAAGTGGAGAAGACAAGGGCACAACGATTAATTAAGGCATTTATTTAAGGCAATTAAAAATAATTGAGTGAAAATGACCAATTTCAAAATATGCTGTTTTATGTCTGTGCAGCCAAGATAGGGGGCGGGGGGGCGGGGACAATAAACCCAAATGCCTTCAGATGCCACATCTGACTTCCCATATCCAGCACATTTTAACTACAGTACCTGGTAAATAACAGAAATGAAGGATTATACATCTTCCAGACGTAAGCAATGCTTTCTGCCAGATGCACAAAATTAAACTTGGTTCCTAAGATGTGGCACTTGTTTTCATCTCTTTCTGTCAGCTTCCTGTTTGACGTTTTTCCCTTTTCTAACAGCAATGAAATTTGTGAACCACTAATTAAAGAAAGGGGCCTTTAAACACACATTTACACACACACACAGTTGAAAGGAAACTGCATTGAAGACTCTCTGACTACAGCTCATTGAGGGAAGAGGCAAAAATATGGAGGCACTTGAGCTAGAGAGGAAGGAACAGAGACTGCCGAGGAATTTTGCTTCGCTACATTTTCCCAATAAAATGAAAAAGAGAGGCGAAGGGAGCCCATATGTCATGCAGACAACCATCTGTGGACAGCAGAGACAGAAACTGTGGCAGAAGAAGTGCACTGCAGAACACAAACAAGCTGGTGTAACTGAGGCAGATTCTTGGGGGGGGGAGCATAAGCAAAAGTTGCAATAAAATTCCCACCTCTCCTTTTCATTAAAAAAAAAAGTTTGAACATCTGAATGTCACCCTTGGTGTCATTTTTTGCACCTGAACTGCCTTATTATCGAGTCTGCACACACATCCTATGGGGTAATGAGCCTTCCCCAACCTAGTGCCTCCAGATGTGTGAGGTTACAATTCCCATCATCCCCAGCCAGCATGGCCAATGGTCTAGAATTCTGTCATACTGTTTTCCATGTTCCTCCAGCTGCAGCTAGTTGTACACTGAATTTTCATGCCGTGGTCCCCACTATGGGATTTTAATCAAATGTTAGCCATTCCGCTATGCTATGCAGAAGAGTACTATGGAGCTGCTTATCAATAAGCTCTTAAAATACAGTGAATTGGATCCAGAGGAATTTAGTCACATTTTAAATCTTATTGAAATCAATGAGACTTAAATTAGTCACAACTAACTTCTCCCATTGATTTCAATGGGAGGAAAACATGACAAACTTCCTTCCTCTGGATCCAATGCATTGTTTTGTTTTTGGGTTGATTTCATGTTTGGTGTCTTGTTTTGTTTTGGTTGCAGTTTAGGGCACAATCCTATGCGTGTTTAGACAGAAAAAGTCCTACAACTCCCAGCATTCCCCAGCCAGCATGGGAATTGTACGACCTTTTGCTGTCTAAACATGCAAAGATTGCACACTTAATCTTGAATATATTCAAGAGCAGGCTCTTGAAACTTGCTGGGTATCTTGCCTAAACTCTATTGATGGCCTCCCCAGCTCCCAAATCTTGCGCAGACTTCCAGCTTCCAAAGTTACAAAATGATCAAGAGTCATACCGAGAATAAGAATAAGGAAAAACCAAACCACCTCATTGAACTGAAGATTAAAACCTGATGGAAAAGGTTTCAGCATTACAACGCCCCTAGAAGGAACTAGGATTCTCTTTAAGGAACCCATATTCTCTTTAAAAGAGAGCCAAGCCACCTTAAAAAACATATACTGGATGAGAACAAAATGCAATTGAACATTGCAAACTATAGTCCATTTCTAGGCTGTATGTCCCATTCAAAAGTATAGACAATAAATGTACTGACAGTTAAAAGAACAGTAAACGACTCCAGATTTTCCCTCTTAAAATGTAACACTTCAAAGCAATTCCACATATGTGTAACTTCTGCTTAGAGACATATGAAATATGCAAACATGGTGGATGCATTGATGTATAGTATCCAAAGATATAACCATGGTTCAAGGCACGGCAACATGGCATGAAGAGGACTGTTAGAGTCAAGCCCTGAGCACTAAGGGATACAGAATGAATATATTCCAAGCCAATGCTCCTAAGGCTTGCTCTTACATCTTAATAGTAAGGGTTTGTGTGTTGAACTCTGGGATTTTTCAGCCTGAGGGCCAGATTCAATTTCAGAGAAACACTCAGGCTGCATTCCAGTGGTGGGTGGAGCCAAAGGCAAAATGGGCAGGGCCAAAATACATTTTAACTTAAAGGCACAATCCTATCATGATGCCCGCAAGGCCCCGGACTCAGAGTCTTACGGGCATCCTACGCAGAGCCGGAGGAGTGGCAGAGCTGATCTTCACTTCCCCGTCCTCCCACCCTGCATTTTCCACTGGACGGGATTTCCCCCCCCCCCCCCGTCTAGCCACAGCGTCTCAGCGCAGGAGGGAAGGAGACTGGAGTGGCTGCAGGATACCTCATACCCTGGCCTCTCTAGTCTCCTCCCCAAAATGCCCCCTTTCCGCCCCTCTCCAAGGTTGTGTTCCCAACCTCGGAGGGCAGCCAGCGCAGTTGTTTCCATGCTGGATGCACAGGGAGGGGTGCCGGAGCCCCGATTCCCAGCTCTGAGGTTGGAGCACTGTCTCTGACCTTGGTTCGGGGAACCTGAACAGCACAGGAAAAGGACAGCGTAAGGACAGCTCCTTCTTCCTTCATCCGAGGGTGGCGTTCATTCTCTGGATTTACTTTCAACTTATGGAAGAAGTCGGATATTTGCAAATCTAATGGACCATTTCTGTGGTGGAGGTCCATTCGTGTCTATTTAGTGCAGTGTTGTTTCATGTGCTAAAGGTATTATTCTGGTACGCTGCTCATTAACACCGTCCCCTTGCTGAAAGTGAATCCTCTGCACTGGGATTATTGGATGCATGCATGTTCAGACTTTCTGATTTTGGTCACCCTCCTATGCCTTATCAATGGCCATAAGCACCTGAGCACATGGGAGCCTTAACACTGCGCTACTGGGAGGGGAGGAGACTCGAGAGGCCAGGATATGAGGTATCCTGCAGCCAATCCAGTCTCCTTCCTCCCCACTCTGAGACGCTCTGGCTCGGGTGAAAAAGCCCATCTAGTGGGAAACTGTAGTGTTTGCACTACAAACAGGGCCGGTGCTACCATTCGGCCAACTAGGCGGCTGCCTAGGGCGCCGGGCTAAAGGGGGCGCCAGGAGCATAGGGCTGGAGGGAGGGCTCAAGTGGGAAGGGGGGGCGCGCTAAATATCTGATCTTGCCTAGGGCACCAAACTGCCTTGCACCGGCCCTGACTACAAACAAACACAGGCAGAGGCAGTTGCAAGACGGGGCCTGGAACTGGCTCAGCCGTCCAGGCAGGGAGAACAAGCAAATACCAGAGAGAACAAGAGCTGACATTACTGCCAGGTAGACAAACAGAACAACCACTAGTAGAGCTTTCTTCAATGAACATTTGGAACTGCACAGTGCTATGCGATTGTAATTCACAGACATAGCACATGCCACTACAACACATCTGTGCATTTTCCTTGTGTGCACACATGCTTTTCTTGCTTAGAGTCATGTTTCATGACATTTAGAAGCCTACCCTTCTAAACTGCGTAGGGTCTTGTCCCCAGTGCTGTTTAACATCTCAATGAAGTCGCTGGGAGTAGTTATTAGGAGAGTAAAAATGCAACAGCAGGAATGCAGAGAGGCAAAAATCGCCTCTGTCACTCCCCCTGCTCTGCCAGTAGTAGCCTGGCAGGACACCGGATCCATGGAAGCCTCTGAGACTTCTGTCCAATGAGGGCAAAACCCATAGGACTGCACCCTTAGTAGATGTTTCTGTGTCTAGCTTTGTATTTTATTTTAATTGTTGTTTCGATGAATTTTGTACGCTGCCTTGTGATTTGGTAATGAACGGTGGTATATAAATATTTTAAAATAAATAAATTGGATACATAGAGTGGGAGAAAATCTAAAGTGAAGAAGGATTTTGGGAGAGCTTTAGAGAACTCATACTTCCTAGTGCCTCTTTCAGCCAGGTCAATATTTGGCTGACTTCTCATTACAATGATAAATCTAGAGAGAAGATTTCTCTCTAGATGAATAATTTTGTCCCTGAGGGTTGACAGAATCCTCACAACAGCCCCATCGGGTAGATTGTTATTATTATCCCCGTACTGCAGAAGCGGGGGAGAAAGACTGAGAGACTGAGAGAATAGGGGCTTGCCTATTGTCCTGTCGTAACGTATATTATTGCTGAAGAGAGATCTGCCACAGAGACTTTCCCACGTGCATTCTGAGCTACTACATTAACATACCCGTAGCCACTATCATTCTTTGTGTAGCTTGATAAGCTCTGTCTTCTAAGACAAGACCACCCATCATCTTCGCCAGAATTCTTCATCTCTGCAGAACACCTGCTGTTTTTCCTGTCACTGCTTCTCATTTTACATCTGGTCTTCATTTGCACAGTCTTGTCTTCAGCTGGCTTCCCCCTGGTGCCTTTCATAATCTTTGTAGTATCCTTTTTAATCTTGGTTGCTGGGTTCTTCTGTTGCTTCTGCTTTTCTTCTGCTTTGCTCTTCATCTTGCTGATAAAAAGATCCTATTGGCAGAAGAATGTCATATTCTTCTTGCATCAAGAAACACCAGGTTGCCAGACTACCTTTGGGCGGAGGGGATGATTAGTGCATCTATTTCAATCCCCCAGGAAAGCTGCAGTGCTGAAAGAGATTCAAATGACAGTTTCTATTTACCTTTGGCTAGTGCTGATCTGTGTTTGTGCGTGTGTGCATGCATGCATGAAAGAGACAGAGATAGAGGAGGGGGGAACCAGTTTAGCTGATCATCTATTATTTGGAACAAGCTGCAATGACCATTGGGCACACAAGCTCCTTCTTCTTCTTCATGAACAAGAGGGGGGCAAGTTTCTGTTTTTGCTGTAGAGCAAACCACAGTTCTGCATTATTTATAAAACCCAGGGAACTGTGGCTTGTTCTAATGGAAGTTAGTTAAAATACACCAGGATCAAACTGTGCTTTGGTCACCTGATCTGTTAAGAAACCAATCTTTGAATAAACCACAGTTTCCCCAAGTTGGTGCATAACTAGTGGTGCTACATGTATAAATAAAGTAAAGTAATGATGATCTCCCTTTCGCTTTCACCTAACCCTTAGTATCCTCTTTATTTACAGGGGCATTTTACTAGTCTATGCTCTTTCTAAATTATTCTATAATGTATAGCAGAAGTGGCTTTTGGGGGGACACTCTGCTTCAGATAGCTGGACGTGGATTGTGCCACACAGCCTCAGGATTTTGCTTTGCAGTTAGGCAGACGCTGTAATGATAAAGTCAGCAGCACTGGCCTAGGAATTAGGCCTTCACAGATAGGGAAAGCAAGGATAGGACATCACATACCAAGCCCCAAATAGAGGTATGTCGTCAAAGGGTGGAACCTCGCACACAACCATGAATAATTATTTTCCATGTTAAGTGAAACAACGTGCAAAGGTTTTACCACTTCATAGATTCATTGATCATAGAGTTGGAAGGGGCCTAAAAGGCCATCGAGTCCAACCCCCTGCTCAGTGCAGGAAACTAGAGCAGGGGGTCTCCCATCCAAGTAATAACCAGGCCTGACCCTGCTTAGCTTTCCACGCTCAGACAAGCTGAGCCCGCGTGAGCCACACAGGCCTGTATTCTACTTCAGCAAGCCCATAGCAGAGCCAGATAAAATAGCTTTGTCAGAGTCAGCCACCAGTTAATTTTCTCCAGATTCTTGAATGGAAGTGCAGAACCTCAAGCCTGGGGGCCAAATCTGGCCCTCCAGGATTCCCCAGATGGCCACGCGCCCCCTCCCCTTACTTTATTCATATTATGTAGCACCACTAGTTATGCACCAACTTGGGGAAGCTGTGGTTTATTCAAAGATTGATTTCTTAACAAATCAGGAGACCAAAGCACAGTTTGATCCCTTTCCCTCAACCACCAGTCTTTGGTGGCTTCCTTTTGTGAAGCTCCCCCACACCGCATTCTAAAATGCCTCTTCTAAGGCTTAGTTACTGTCAGGCAGCACCTTAAGCTAAAATATGCTGGTATTTTTGGTCCTGCCCCTTTTGCCTTTGGCCCCGCCCACCACTGGAATGCAACCCCCGAAAGCTTCTCTGAAATGGAATTTGACCCTCAAGCTGAAAGAGGTTATGCACCCCTGTCCTAGAAAAATAGGAAGAGGCAGGTTTAAGAAATACCAAGGGAAACAGAAGGAAGTTCAGAAGCACCTCTGAATCTTTCAGTAATCATTAGGGCTGCAATCCTATGCAATCCTATGAGAGTAAACCCCAGTGAACTCAATTGGACTTACTTCTGAGTAAATGTGCATGGGTTTTGTACTGTAAACCTGATTCAGCACCACTGGTGAGATGTAAGAGGAGCATTTCCAATTAAATCTATCCATAAAACCAATTGTGATCAAATGGCGAGCTGTCACATCAAAGCAAAGCTGCAAGTTATCTTTGCTCGTGAAAGGGTGTAGATGCCTTTCTCCTCTCCTTCGCAGTGAGATCTTCAGGGTTTTGAGTGTCCCCCACCCCATAGGTCCCATTGCCCCAACTTTTCCACCCATTCCCAAGACTCTAGGTGCTCAGGAAGGTGGGAAAGTGCACCCCACCCTCTTTTCACTAACACTTGCTTCTGACAGCTGTCAGAAGTAGGGCTTTAAACACACACACACACACACACACACACACAGACAGGCATTTAGGAAGGGCAGAAAAGGGTAGTTTGGTCAAGGATGTATCCATATGAAATCTGTATACTTCCCTGTCCAAACTACCCTGCCTAGCCCTGCCTAAATCCCTGTTTTCAAAGAAACCTCTACCTTTGACAGCTGTCAAAGGCAAGTGTTAGTGGAAAGGGGATGGGGTGCACTTTTCTACCTTCCCTAGCACTTAAGAGTCTAATGAATGGGTGGAAAGGTTGGGGGCACTGGGACCTATGGGGGCACTCACACAACCCAGAGGATCTCACTGTGAAGGGGGAAAGAGAAGCAACTATCTCTTTTGGCGAGCAAAGATCACTCAGCACAGGCAAGATCGCCAAGAGCAGCAAGGGTTTTTTTTTTGCTCAAACTCTGACCTTGGAGCGCCTTCCCTCCGCCCTCAAAGCTGGCACAGTTCTTTCCACACCGGCTGTGGCTCCGAAGTCATGAAACTGTGTTGAGGGGGTGTCGGGGGGGGGACCCCGTGTTGGGGGGTGTTACAAGGGGTGGGGAGGGGAGGAGTGAGGTTCTGCCAGGATACAATGTATCCCAGTGGCGCCTCAGCCCCTCCTCCTCACAAGCAGGGGGGGAAACACTTAGATGGATGAAATTGGCCTTCTAAGTGTTTTGCAGGGCAGGAAATGTGCGATCTTCGCGTCTGCGCTCCTTCCATCCTCAACTGGATGCCTGTAATCCTCCACATTTGGAGGGTTATGGGCAGCCACATTGGATGGCACTGCCCCTGGATCACAAGCTGAATATGAGCCAGCAGTGCAATGCGGCAGCTAAGAAAGCTAATACATTCTTGGGCTGCATTAACAGAAGCATAGTGTCCAGATCACGGGAAGTAACATGTTTGTTCTACTTTGCATTATTCAGGCTGCATTTGGGGTGCTGCATCCAGTTCTGGTTGCTCCATTTTAAGAAGGACATGTACAAGATGGAGCACATCCAGAGAAAAGCAACCAGGATGGTGAGTGGTCTGGAAACCAAGTCCTATGAGGAATGGTTGAAAAAGTTGGGTATGTTTAGCCTGGAGAAGAGAAGATTAAGGGCAGACATGATAACGGTCTTCAAATATCTGAAAGGCTGTCGTGCAGAAGATGGAACAGACTTGTTCTCTGTTGTCCCTGAGGGCAGGACTAGAACCAACAGGCAGAAATTGCAGGGAAGCGGATTTTTAGAAGAAACTTCTTATCAGTGCAGGCTTTTCAGCAATGGGACAGATTGCCTCAGGAGGTGGTTGGTTCTTCTTTGCTGGAGGCATTTAAGCAGCAGCAGGATGGCCATCTGTCAGGGATGATGTAGCAGCATCCTGCAGTACAGAGCCTGCACTGAGCAGGGGGTTGGTCTAGATGATCTCTGATCCCTCTTCCAACTCTATGATTCTATTATCTTTTGTTTTAACATAGGCAATACATGATGTATAGGTGAGAAAACTTTGCAGTTCTTATTTTGAATGCTTATTTTATAAATTCACTCATCCTTAATTCATTCAAACTATTAAAATGAAACCGCTAGCATAAAACTAAATTTTTTTAAAAAAAATCATAGGTTTTATGCACTGATTATGGAGTATCATTAGCCGATTCCTTCTTCACAAAATGATAACATGGATTCTGCACAGCTTCTTCCGACAATAAGGCAATGTACTACAATCAATGAAGGGGGTTATGTTTGTCAACTATTGCCCAAGGGTTTAGGATTAAAATCCTAAAAGATCCCCATTGACTCTCCCAAACACTTAGCTGTCTGGCCACAGGCCAACAAGCTCTTCCATTGTACTACAACAGTCATGCCATAAGTAGCTGAAAGGTTGTTGTGATATCATTGCCTGAAAAGTCCCTTCTGCGACATCAAAGCAAAATAAGCCAATGGAACCAAGAGAAGTAGGACAAGCAAGGAGGACAAAGGCAGAGAAGATTACAAATTGCAAACTGATTGTCCCTTGCTATCTTTTCCGCAAATTAGATTTTTATTTTTATTAATTTTTTGGAGTTGTGGCATGTTTTTCTTGCTTGCAACATTTAAAAAAGCAACAACATCAGGCTCTCAGCTGTTCCTCAGCCATGTTGCAGTTTTCCACTAGGATAAATTTCCACTTCAGATGAAGATTATTACCTCATAAAAGAGCTTGCCAAGTTTAATATTCATATCATCACGTTATTTTATGAGCTGCTAAGAGAGTTATAAGTGCTTCATAGGAAGCTTTGAAAAGGGGGCCACTTATTTCCTTTTCATCATATATCTTAAGATATTGCCACCATCAAAAACAGCAGCAAATATATAGTCACACATTTTACAAACTAGTCAAGAAAATGAAACACAGCTAGATTTCAAGTTCTTCAGTGAAATCAGAATCAGGCTCCATGAAGCATCCCAGTTCTAAATAAATCTCCTGAACAAGAACAATCAAAAAAGAGAGCTGAGGAAATACTGGGGGACAGTCCCTAACTCAGTGGTGAAATACATGTTCTGTATGCAGATAGTCCCAGATCCAAGACCTGGCATCTCCACTTAAAACAGGGGTGGGCAACGTATGGCTTGTGGGCTGAATGTAGCCGCCTGGCTCTTGTTGTGGCCCTTACTGCTGCCACTGCGTGCCAAACGTGCCACCGAAATTTGGCAGCATGGCAGCAAAAAGGGGGGAAATTCCCCTTATTTTCAATAAAACAAGCTGCAGTTTGTTTGCCAAAATTTGGTGGCATAGCTGCACTGCACGGCAGCAAAAAAAGGACTATTCTTAAAGAAAATTTGGGCCTTTTTTGCTTCCACACCACCGAATTTTGGCAACATGGGGTAGGGGTATGGCCGCCAGTAGGTTGTAGGGGTGGGGAAGTTGCCCCCCTAAAAAGGATCATCAGGTAACAGATTATGAGAAAGCCCCCTGGCTGAGAGGTGGAGAACTGCTGCTAATCAGGGGGCAAACAATACTGGGCCAAATGGACAAATACACTGTCATGGTATAAAGCAGCTTTCTATGTGCTTCAGACATAAATTAGCTGAGAAATTGGCTTATTAAAGATAAAATCATAATGTATCTAAAAGGACAAGTGCTGCTTAAGAAGAAAAATCAGCATGGCTTCTGCAAAGGTAAATCCGGTATCACTAAACTTTTAGAATTCGTTGAGAGTGTCAACAAGTATAAGGATAGGAGTGATCCAATAGACCAGTGTTCTCCAACCTTGGGTCCCCAGACGTTTTTGGCCTACAGCTGCAATAGACATTGTTTACTGGAATTTCCAAAAGGCTTTTGACAAAGTCCCTCACCAAAGACTCTTGAGCAAGCCTAGCAGTCACAGGGTAAGAGGAGAGGTCTTCTTATGGATCAGTAACTGTGCTGGAAGGATGTAAATAGCGGGGACAGTGGAAGAGTTCCAAAAGGGTATCTCCAAGCTGGGAGAATGGGCGTCAAAATGGCAAATGAGGTTCAATGTAAGCACATCTAAAGTGATGCACATTGGGGTAAAAAAAAAAAATCCTAACTTTGCATATATGCTGGTGGGGTCAGCATATATGCAGCCCATATATGCAGCTCAGCATGTGGCTGCTCTGAAAAAAGGCAAATTCTATGTTGGGGATCATTAGAGAAGGAATTGAAAATAAAGCTGCCAATATCATAATGTCTTTATAGAAATCTATGGTGCAACCACACTGGAATACTGTGTGCAGTTCTGGTCACTGTATCTCAAAAAGGATATTGTTCATCTTGAAAAGGGGCAACCAAATTGATCAAAAGGCTGGAGAAACTCCCTTAGAAGGAAAGGTTAAAATGTTTGGGGTTCTTTAGCTTGGTGAGGGGGGGGGGAAGGCAAGTAAGAGGGAGACATTTATAGAGATGTATAAAACGATACATGGTATACAGAAAGTGGATAGAAAGAAGTGTTTCTCCCTCTCTCAGAATACTAAAACCCGGGGTCATCCGATGAAGCTGAATGGTGGGAGAATAGTACTTCTTCACACAGCACATAGTTAAAAGTATGGAACTTGCTAACACAAAATGTAGCGATGGCCACCAACGTGGATGGCTTTGAAAGGGAAATCAGTGGAGGATAAAGTGATCAACAGCTATTAGTCATGACGGCTATATATCAGCCATCCCCAACATGGCACCTTCCATCTATTTTGGACTGCAATTCCATCCCAGCCGTTGGTCACGCTGGCTGGGAATTATGGGAGTTGCAGTACAACATAGATGGAGGGCATCAGGTATCGGAGGCATTATGCTTCTCAGTAGCAGTCGCTGGGGAACATGAGTGGAAGGGGGTGCAATGCAACATATCCAGCAACCAATTAAAGGCAAAACAGAAGTCTCTTAGAAACAAAATAGAGAGCAACATTAAAATTCAGCAAAGACCAGGCAGAATAGACTTCCCACCTAAAGTAAGGCAAAAGTGGAGCCAATCTAACCTCCCTCGGAAGGAAGTTCCACAGTTGTGGTGCCACTACAGAAAAGGCCTAACCTCCCTTGGTGTGGTGGGACATACAACAGGGCCTCTTTCTCATTGGTGGGACATACAACAGGATTCTTTTATCTTTAAACTGGACTTGGACTGGATAGCCTTTCAAGTAGAGGAAGCTTTCAAATAGAGAATTGTGCTCTGACAGCCATTCAAATAGAGGAGTCTCCTCTGTAAAGTATGGCATATGGCCACCCTAATCCTTTTTATCCAGCTGTGGCTAAACCTCAGCATGTGTAAGCTGAAATGCATATTCTTACTTTGCTTATCCCTGGGTCCATTCCCCTGCCTTTCCTCCAGGGATGCTGAAGAGTCCTTGGTCTCGAGTCACGAGTCGAGTCACGAGTCTTTGGACCCGAGTCTCAAGTCCGAGTCCGAGTCCTTGGTCCAAAATGGTGACTCACGAGTCACGAGTCACAAGTCACTCCCAAAGCAGACTCCACGAGTCCCTATTAAAATCAACGAGGGTTTTTCCCAACAAAATAAGGCTACTTCAGATGTGTGGTTTAAATAAATTCTAGGCACAAGTGTGCCTTTTTATTTCAAAACTCTGCAACTGATTTTGGCAAGAACAGACCAGGCAGACAAACCCAAAATAACCAGGCAGGCAGAAGAGGCAGGGAACCCCAAAGCAGGCAGGCAGAGGCCTTTGTCTTGGACAATTCAACTGTTGAACTGGTCAAGAAGAGACCAGGCAGGCAGAGGAGGCTGGGAACCCCAGACAGGCAGGCAGAGGCAGCCAAACCCAAAATGTCTGAAAGGTTGCATTTTAGAAAAACGATTTTAAAAAATAAACTTGCTGTACTTCCTAAAACTTATCCATGTTGCATTTGAGGAACATGATTTTTTCTAAATGTTTGGCCCCCATTCTGGAATGGTGAGATCTCATCACAATTCCACCCTCACTGAACACCCGCTCCACTGGTGATGAACTTGCTGGAACCAGAAACACACTCAGAGCAGCCACACAGAGTAATCTCAGGTCCTTCTTCTGCCTCTCCCAAGTACGCAACACATCAATCAAAATAAATCTTGACACACTGTTGGGCTGCACTCCTGGTAGCCGTCCATAGTGGCCGAGCAGCAGCACACCTCGCTTCCATGCGCTCTTCGCCAGCAACCACGCTCCTCTCCACTCCTTCTGGCACAGCCCAGGGATGTTGAAGAGTCCTTGGTCTCGAGTCCCGAGTCGAGTCTCGAGTCCCATTAAAAATATTGGGACTCGAGTCCGAGTCGAGTCAGAGGGGGGACTCAGTCCGACTCACGAGTCGAGTCCTCGAGTCCGAGCCCCCATCCCTGCTTTCCTCTGCTGTCCACCCTGTATCAAAATTAGGATGGTAAGCTCCTATGGGTACTTGTCCTCTTACAGTATATTCTATGAAGTTCCATGTTCATTGATATCGTCGTCATCATCGTCGTCGTGGTCGTCATCGTTGTCGTCATCATCATCATCATCGTCGTCATCATCCCACTACAATAATGAGGGCCTTTCCAAATGAATTTCCCCCTTTAGGATGGCACCCAGTGTCAGCAGCAACTCTCAGCTCAGGCTAAGGTTCAGTGGGGCTGTTAGGGGCAGGCTTCAGGGCAGAAGTCTGAGGGCTCCCCTCAGCTGAGTGAGCAGGAGCCAGGCCCCCAAACCAAGATCTGTCTTACTCAAAACAAAACAAAACACCATGGAGGAGGAGGAGCACACAGGGATGAAGAATCAGAAACTTTTTTTTCCCCTGGCAAGGATTCCCTTCATTTAATGCCTTCCGATCATGCAGAAATTCATTAGATAAAGTTTTTTGCCATCGTTGTATATCCATGTTGGGAATAGGTTCAAGTTCTGAGTTTCCTCCTGCCATGGGAGCCCTGCCAGAAGAAGAAGAAGAAAAAACAGGCAGCTGTTGCCAAAACAGATATAAGATTATATTATTAACATGAAGCAGCATAACACAGCATAACACAGCATGCCACATCATTCATATTCTTTTTCATTACTTCCTGTCATTAATTACACAGCCATAATCAAAGTAATATCAATCAGCCAATTGGAAGAAGAAGTAGATGAGCTCAATTTCATACTCTGGGCTCATGTTCTCTTTCCGCCGTTTATCTTCATTAGCAGCATCACACTGGACTGTCCAAAAATAAATGATTATGCATTAAAAAGCTTATTTTCTCTCTCTTTCTCTCTCTGGGAAGGGCAGAAGGGAATCAGAAGGCTTGCACACAGCGGTCATTTATAATAACATCTGGGATGTGGCAAGCTCAGGTTTGTGAATACATAAACACCATCTAAGGGTCCGATCCTATGACTGTTTAGACATGCTGCCTGGGGAGTGCTGGGAACTGTAGACTGTAGAGCCTTTTTCTGTCTAAACATGCATAGGATTGTGCCCCAAGTGTTGTTCATGTAGCACAATATCTTGGTTTCACATTTGCTTGTTTGGAATTGTGAAACGCCACATTATAAAGAAACTTTATACAATTTCTTGTCTTCTATCTCCCATTTGAGGCTGGCGACTCCTATTTCAGTGGGGCTCCGTCCTAATCCATTGCAACTTTTATATGGAGCTTCATAGGAGCTATCCGTGGTGCTTCATGGTGGTGAACCTATTTTGGGGCTGGAGTTCAGCACCATGGAGAGCTCCTATAAATCTCCAAATAAAACCTGCAATGGATTAGGAGCCCCACCGAAATAGGAGTCACCAGCCTCCCCTGCATTTGATGGATGGAGAACAAAAGTGGATGAACACTGTTTTACCCAAGCAGTGGTACATGAAGTGCAGGCACTCCTCGTCATTCTCCATAGCCATGTCTTTTCATAGATTTCATAGATCATAGAGTTGGAAGGGGGGCCTACAAGGCTATCGAGTCCAACCCCCTGCTCAATGCAGGGAACTAGAGGAGGGGTCTCCCATCCAGGCCTGACCCTGCTTAGCTTTCCACACTCAGACAAGCTGAGCCAGCGTGAGCCACAGGCCTGTTCTTCAAGGAGAGGCCAGAAATGCAGGCGGCTGTGTTGATCCATCTCAACAAACCATTTCTGGCCATTTTCATCTCTACCAGGGGCAGGTCTTTTGTAAAGCTAATGAGTCTTAATTGCCCATTCCAGAAAAAGCCACCCAAAAATACTTTGCACTATACAACAGGGAACACTGTTTGCACGCCACAATAAGCCACACTGTGTAGAAAGCTATGCAGTGTGGCTTATAAGCCATTCTACACACACACACCCCATGCACCCGACAGACAACCAGGCACATCAAGGGTAGGGAGCCATCTCCTCCCTCCTCCTCCCAGGGCATCCCAGGGGACTCCACGGGAGCACCAAGGTTCCCCCCTCCCCACCACCCTTTGTCAGCAGGGGGGGGAGCAGGGGGAGCTGGGATTGCTGACATCCCTCATGCCAGCTCATGAGGAGTCGCCTCGGGCTGGCATAAGGGATCTGCGCTGCTCCTCCTTGCCACCAGGGTGCGTGCGTCTGTTTGATATGTATCACTTTACCAGCTGCAGTACATTGTTTACAAGAAGAAGGCACAGTGTGGCTCTGTGAAAACAGGTCTGTGTTGTGTCCAGGGCCGGTGCAAGGCAGTTTGGTGCCCTAGGCAAGATCAGATATTTAGCACACACCCCCGGTAAAATACACATTTTAGCGCTGTATTTTTTTCCAAGGCATTTCTGGTGCCCCCTTTAGCCCTGCACCCTGCTTTATTTTTTTCCCCAAGGTGTTTCTGGTGCCCCCTTTAGCCCTGCGCCCTAGGCAGCTGCCTAGTTGGCCTAATGGTAGCACCGGCCCTGGTTGTGTCTGGTCTTTTATGAACAAACAGTCTATTCTTAAACGCATGGGAACCAAGTCTGTGGAAATGAGACGTACTGGTCACATGGTTTGTTGTTCTGATGACGTACTGACTTGTTCAGGCAGAAGCCATTTTAAGGGAAAGGTTTTGATCTTTTCTCTTCTTCTTTTCCTTTGTTCCTGCAACAATGTAACGCCTTTGCTGAGCTGGAGTGAAGCTCAACTTACTCCACTGGAATTAATGCTTGCTATGCATTTATACTCTGCACATGGACTGTAACTAGGAAATGTATACTCTGTAGAGCTTTACTTGATAAGTAAATAAACAGGTAGAATTAGAACCTGTGCTGTTCCAGAGTGCTTCCTGACTCCGTGGATTTATCTGCAACTGGGGAAGCTGAAAGCAAGTGTCATAACGAGGCCTGGCTGGAACTGCAGGCTTCATGCTGCGCAGCGGGGTGAGCTCTGCTAATATCTGTGTGTGGAAGTCCAAGCAGGTGATAGCACACAGACTGGATTTTAAATCTCCCAGCACCAACAGCGTCATGGTGGCAAGCACCCACACACACACACACACACACACACTCCTGCTCATGAGTGGGAGTGACAGCTGGTGGCACCGCTCCTCATTGTGATTGCTGTGCACGTGCGGCAACCCTCCTCGTAAGCAGGAGTGATGGCTGGCGGTGCTGGTTTCCGCTGTGCGCCACTTCTTCAAGCCCCAAACGGGGCTCGTGGTGGCGGCACGCAGCAGAGATTGGGTAAACCGATGACAGCCCAGCCGCCCCCAAGTGCCATCTGGGTGTTTTGGGGCGGCTATCATCAACACTTTCCCAGAGCCACTTGGCGAGAGGGCGGCAAGGAGATTTTGCCCCTCTTGCCAAGTGGCTCTGTAGTGGGTTGGCTTGCCCCATGGTGGGTCATGTCAACTGGGTTCAGATGACACAGCAACCCACCATGGGGGAAACCATCCTACAACAAGCCATGGGCTGTCGGGGTGGCTTATAGGCCAAGTAGCTGGGCTTATAAGCCACCCCAAATAACCCATGGCAGGTTCGCCCGACAATCCCCCATGGCTTATAAAGCCAGGGCCGGTTGTCACGTTGTGTGGACCCAGTCAATATCTTGTTGCTGGGAAATTCATTTTCCCCCAGCCCAGTGATGCTGAACCTATGGCACGCGTGCCACAGCTGGCACACAGGGACCGCTCTGTGGGCACGCGAGCCATAGGTCGCCAGCCCTCGAGCGGCTTTGGGGGCACAGGGGGGCGAAACCACCAAAGGACGGAGGTGGGCGGAGCAGCCGCTCCTGCCCGCCGCACGTTGCCCGGCATCCCGCAGGCTGCTGCCTCTGCCACAGAAAGGCTGAGAAGGTCTTCCTGGGGCGGGGCGGGCAGGCTTGGAGAGCCGCAGTTGCCCCGGCGACCGCCCAAGCGGAGAGGCCGGCTGGGAGCGCCTCTTGCTGCAGCGTCACTGGGCGGCACCAACGCTCCCTGCCGGCGGCACGAGGCGGTGTCACGCCCCGCCCACAGCAGGCTCAGGCCATGATGTGGCGGGTGGGGCCGACAGGAGCGCCCACTCCGGACCGCAGTGTGTCGCCCGGCATCCCGCAGGCTGCCGCCTCTGCCAGGGAAGGGCTGAGAAGGTCCTCCCGGGGTGGGGCAGGCAGGCCTGGAGAGCCGCTGTTGCCCCGGCGACCACCCAGGCGGAGAGGCCAGCTGGGAGTGCCTCTTGCTGCGGCGTCACTGGGCAGCGCCAGCGCTCCCCACTGGCGGCGCGAGGTGGCGTCACGCCCCACACATGGGCTCAGGCCATGATGCAGTGGGCGGGGCCGACAGGAGCGCCCGCTCTGGACCGCCTGCTCTTTGCAGGGCGTGTGGGCTGCCTCCCCACAGCCGGCGCCACCTCCACAGCCCATCCGCAGCCCGAGGTGTGTCCCCTCGGGAAGCGAGCTTGCGGGTGCCGCAGGGCTCTTCGGCTCGGTGCGGCAGAGGGTGGCCCAGGCATGCCGGCAGCAAAGAGGCTGGAGCGGCCAGAGGGCTGCTCGTCCGTCCAAGTCCCGCCTCGGGCGGCTCCGTGGGCGGCGGGCCGGCGGGCCAGGAGGCTGACCAGGTCGCTGGAGGAGGGCAGTGGCGAGAAAAGGCACCCCCCTCTCTCTCACACACACACACGTTTAATTGCAGTGTTTAAAAACAGGTTTAATTGCAGTGTTGGCACTTTGAAATAAATAAGTTGGTTTTGAATTGCAGTTTGAGCACTTGGCCTCAAAAAGGTTCACCATCACTGCCCCAGCCACTGTGAGAACTGCAGCTAAACTCAGAGGGAACAGGGAATTTGGGGGGGGGGGGGGGGGAGAGAGATGATGTCAGCATCCCTGCTAATGAGAAAGTGCCGGCGCTTAGTCCCGGTGAGGCCTGGCTCCGCTCCACCACGCCACACTGTGACCATTAGGCAGAGTGCGGGGGCCGCCTCAGGCGGATGATGCTGGGGCTGGAGGAGGGGCGGCGGCAGCGCCTCCCTCCTCAGCCATTCCCCTCCTTGAGCCCTGGACCATCCCTGCCCTCCTGAGTGGGCACCTGCGACGACACGGTCCCTTACACTGTAGGACCAGGCGCACAAACCCTTCTCAGGCTAAGCATCAACACTTAAAAACCTGAGTGGAGGGTCAAATGAAACCTTTCCCCTACTAATGAGGAAAAAGATTAATTCTGGTTATTAAGGATCTATTTTTAAATTTATGATACTGAGGGTACAAAGGTGTGAGTGTAGATTTGAAAGTAATGCAGGTTAATAAAACCAAGCTGACACGTAGGATTTGGGTAGCAAACAAAATAAAAATAAGTTTATTTTAATTCTCAAAATCTTAGTTCCAGAAAATAACTTAAAACCTGCCTACCCCAAACACTTTATAATTAACCTAAGTCCCTACAATTCTAAATACTTTCACTCCTCAAACAATCACTGATTCCTCTTAAAACTCCTGACAAGACACGAATAATCCAACTAACCTAACTCCCAACTCTCCCCACACTCCAAACACTCTCCCATAACACACTAACCGGACTCGACTCACTCAAACACTCCTTATATACTCCTCCCCCCACCCTTTCCAAGACATCACAAACCACACCCACTCGGTTCAACATTCTAGACACACTAAACATACTAATGCAGACATACACCAGGGAACTGAATTGTGGGGTTACGCCACAGCACCCCAGCAGTGGCAGTGCTTATTTGTTGCTAGCCTGGGCTGTCGGGCTGTCTCACCTGGTTGCCTTCTGCCAACACATCACAGGTGGTGCCATTAGGAAAGGCCCCTGACTGAGGGAGCAGGCAGAGAGGCAACCGGCCCAGGCCACCCACACACCAGCAGGCAGCACACATGGGCCGCTCTGCTCAAGCGACACGACGCTGGCACTGCTGATCCTGTATCACAGCACAGCATTGGTTTGAGGGGGCGGCCAGCAAGCAGATGCTAAGCGGGGAACAGTGAGCAATAGGGTGGGCACTTGGACATCACCCAAAAGGAGGACACCAATTTGCATAGCATTTGCCAATGATGGGTGCAAATTCAGAAATAATGACAACTATTACTCAAAGAGAAATGCAATACATCTCACTAGAGTGGGGAGGACTGACCAGGTGACCTGTGGGCCTGCTCAGTCTGCTGTCCAGGTCCTCTAAGTGTCGATGGGCAACTTTAAGGCCCCTCCCTTCTCTCCCTTCTCAGGGTTCTTTATCTTTAAAGCAGACTTGGACTGGGCACCTCTCCAAACAGAGGGCTGCCTTCTGTCAGCTCTCCAAACTACACTGTCCTCTGGACACCCGGACACCCTAGCAGCAGTGAGATTTATTTATTTATTATATTTATACCCTCCCTTTTTTCCTGCAAGGAACCCAATAGGAAATTAGAGTAACAGGATGCCACACAACAAGAGGAGGGTCGGTAAACAGGGGCGGGGAATAATGTATTCGGTTTAGGCGGTCGGGATAGGCTGTAAACCTCAAAGTACCCAGCCAATGGGGGAATGAGGGAGGAACCCTGCGGCCGGGCATAGGGAATAAAAACACGCTGCTTGAATGTTAAGGTGTGCCTACCTGCATAGCGCACCCACTCTTGCAAGACTGTATTCAATAAAAAGTGCTTTGCTTTCACCAATTTTCTTGTCCAGAGAACTATTTCTTTTTACAGGACTTGAACAAAGTCACTTCTAACAAATTGGGGGCTCGTCCGGGATCCTGCCATCACAGTCGCTGGCTGCCATTGCCAACCAACGGGAAGACGCGTCCTACTGAGTTCAGTAGTCTCCTTGGTGCCAAGGGTGGTCAGTGACGGACTGGCCAAGGAAACCCGAGATGCTGGACTGGTGAAAGGCACTTAGGAGAAACCGGTTGGGTAGGCACGAGATCGGTCAACCAGGCAACTCTGTGCACAGACCAAGGTAAGAAAATTGGGCTATTTATTTTACCTTGGTGGTTGGGATAAGGGCAGGAAAATTTTCCCTTAAAGTACTGCTCTTGGATATCGAGACTGAATGTGGAGTGTGTGAGACGTGTCCCAGACACGAAGTGAGTGTGGAGTCCCAATCTGCGGTTCCGTTACCTCGCGAGAGGGCGGCCAGAGACGGACGAAGTGATTGTTAAGGAGCGTGAAAGGGTCTCGATGGGGAACTATAGTTCCAAGGTTGGGTCAGGAAAGATCCAGGAAGAAAAGGTGCCTAGGGAAAGGATTGATATTCCGCCAGATAGTCCCTTAGGGCAGATGTTAAAACTATGGAAGGAAATTCCATGTACTCAAAACAAGGATAAAAAGAAAATGATAAATTTCTGTTGTTTTGTCTGGACTAAGGAGAGTATTAGACCACCTGCAGTCTTCTGGCCTAAGTTTGGGGCAGGGGAAATGTGGCTGTGTCAGACATTAAACATCCATGTAAATAATAAAAGACCATATTCTCAGGAAGAATCTGATTATGCCAAATGTTGGGTGGAGAATGGGATAGAAAATATGTGCTACCTAGGGGAAAAGACAAAGAAAGAGAAAGAAAAAGTTTCTGAGAAAGACCCTGAATGTTGGGACCCTCTGTCTCGGCTACCGCCGCCATATGCACCCCTGGGTGGAGGGGAAGGGGCTGGCGGAGCCGACCCAGAAGTCCCAGCTGAAACAGCACCCCAGGTTAGGGAAGCTCATGTAACCAGAGAAGTAGCCCAATTAAAACAAGACACACAAAACCTTCCCTTTCCTGAGGGAACTCGGAGAAGAACAAAGAGTGCCACACTAGGGTCAGATAGAGACAAATGGGGAAGATCAGAGGATCCATCCCCAGATCTGACTCGTGGAGGGACAAACATGTACCCTCTAAGGGAAGTCCCAACAGGTCCAGGGCAAATGGGGTATGTAAATGCCCCACTTAATAGTTCAGACATAAGAATTTTTAAGAAGGAAATGAAGCCGCTGATGGAAGACCCAGTGGGGCTGGGAGAACAAATAGATCAATTTTTGAGACCTAATACGTATACATGGGAAGAGTTGATGTCCATCTTGGCCATCTTGTTCTCTGGGGAAGAACGAGCCATGATCAGAAGGGCAGCCCTGTCTGAATAGGACAAGGAACACCCTCCTGGACAAGGGGTGGAACCAGCTGATCAAAAGTATCCCAATCTTGACCCTGGGTGGGATCACCAGAGGAATTCACAAAAGATTAAAATGAAAGACCTTAGGACCTTAATGATCAAAGGAATTAAACACGCAGTCCCTAGGTCCCAGAATCTGACCAAAGCCTTTGAGGTACAGCAGAACAAGGAGGAGTCACCATCTGACTTCCTTCAAAGACTAAAAGATCAAATGAGGAAATATTCTGGTATGAGCCTTGAAGATCCAGTGAGTCAGTCCCTCTTAAAAGTCAATTTTGTGACAAAGTCATGGCCAGATATTAAAAAGAAACTTGAGAAAATAGACAACTGGAGTGATAAAAATATCGAGGATCTTTTAAGAGAGGCACAAAAAGTGTATGTAAAAAGGGAGGATGAAAAAGAGAAGAAGAATATAAAATTGATGGTGAATACAGTGGACCAAGTTATGAAGAAAAAGATGGAGGCTAATGGTCAGAAGGGACAACAAGGAAAAATGGGGAGGGGAAAGTAGAAACAGGGAAAACCAGGCTCAAGCAGACAAAATCAGGATGGGCAGTTGGGGACAGGAAGAGGTCAAGAAAGGGGAGGACAGAGAGCTGGATGTTTCCAGTGTAGAAAATTAGGACACTTTAAAAGAGAATGTCCCGAGATCCAAAGGGAAGAAAGGATTATCCCACTAATGAATATGGAAGAGGATTAGGGGAGTCAGGGGTATCCTTTTAAAAGGACCCACCGGGAACCCTTGATAAATTTAAAGGTGGGGCCAGGAGAAGAGGATACAGTATTTCTTGTAGATAGTGGAGCAGAAAGAACCTCCCTTAATTACAGACCTGTAGGAACCCAATTGTCCAATAATTTTGTACTAGCGTCAGGGGTAAGAGGCCAAATTCGGACCCCAATGTTTGAACCAATGCAAATTAAACATAAGAAAGAAGAAACAATGTGTCAGCCTCTTTACTTACCAGAATTAGGCACAAATTTGTTAGGAAGAGACATGATGACAGAACTAGGGCTAGAAGTAAGGGTGGAAAACAAAGAAATGGTAGTAAAGGTGGCAGTTCTTTCAGAGGAAGATATCAAAGAGATAAACCCCGAAGTATGGGTTAAAGAGGGGAATAGAAGAATTTTAGATATACCTCCATTAAAAATAAAGTTAAAAAGGGAAGGTGAAGTAGTATGTCAGAAACAGTATCCTTTACCATTAGAAGGAAGGAAGGGCTTGAAGCCAGTCATAGAAACTCTGGTGCAAGATGGGTTGTTAGAACCTTGCATGTCACCTTATAACACCCCTATACTACCAGTAAAGAAACCAGATGGTAGTTACAGATTGGTGCAGGACCTAAGGAAGTTGAACCAAATAGTTCAGACCAGACATCCTGTAGTGCCTAACCCATACACTCTTTTAAGTAGAATTCCACATGAACATGGGTGATTTAGTGTAATTGATCTTAAAGATGCATTTTGGACCTGTCCTTTGGCTGAGGAGAGTAGGGATATGTTTGCCTTTGAATGAGAGGATCCAAATACTAGAAGAAAACAACAATTCCGGTGGCGAGTCCTCGTACAAGGATTCACTGAGAGTCCAAACTTGTTTGGACAAGTATTAGAACAACTCTTAGAGCAATTTAAAATGCCATCAGGAACGCTCCTCCTCCAGTATGTGGATGACCTTCTAATTTCAGGGAAAAAGAAAGGCCCAGTGGCAGAGGCCACAAAAGCGCTGTTAAATTTTCTAAGACAGAAAGGACTGAGAGTGTCAGAGTCCAAACTTCAATTTGTAGAAAAAGAAGTAAAATATTTAGGGCATCTCATAAGTGAGGGGAAAAGAAGAATTAGCCCTGAAAGAGTAAAGAAGATAGTCGAAACACCCCTACCCAAGACGAAAAGGGAATTGAGAAAGTTCCTAGGGTTAACAGGATACTGTAAGTTGTAGATAGATTCCTATGCAGCTAAAACTAAAGGACTGTATCTGAAATTATTAGAAGAAAAACCAAATGAATTAGTGTAGACAGAAAGAGAAAAAGAATTGATAAAAATCCTAAAGCACGATCTGATAACTGCTCCAGTATTGGCTCTTCCTTCTTTAGACAAACCATTTCATTTGTTTGTCAGCATACAAGAGGGAACAGCTTTGGGGGTGCTCACCCAGAAATGGGGAGGACAGCGAAAGCCAGTAGCATACCTATCAAAAATTCTGGATCCAGTCTCCCGAGGATGGCCAGAATGTATTCAGGCAATATCAGGAACAGCTCTGTTGGTAGAAGAAAGCAGGAAGCTAACTTTTGGAGGGGCACTAGTGGTCAGTACGCCTCATCAAGTTCGCACCATTCTAACACAAAGGGCAGGGAGATGGCTAACAGATTCTAGAATCTTGAGATATGAAGCGGTCTTAATAGAGAAAGAGGATTTAATCCTCACCACTGAAAATTGTCTGAATCCAGCCACGTTTCTGACAAAAGGGGAACAGGAGTGTGAAAATTTAGAACACAATTGTCTGGATATCATTGAATATCAGACTAAAGTGAGACAAGACTTGAGAGACCTTCCATTGCATGAGGGAACTTGCCTATTTATAGATGGGTCCTCCCGTGTATTGGAAGGAAAAAGACACAATGGGTATGCCGTAATAGATGGTAACACTAAAGAACTAACAGAATCAAGAAGGTTGCCCAATAACTGGTCAGCCCAAACCTGTGAACTGTATGCTTTAAATCAAGCCCTCAAGGCTTTAAAAGAAAAAGATGGGACCATCTATACGGATTCTAAATATGCTTATAGAATAGTACATACATTTGGAAAAATATGGCACGAAAGGAGATTAATAAATAGCAAAGGAAAAGAACTAGTACACGGAGCACTAGTACAAGAAGTGTTAGAAAATTTACTTTTGCCTAGAGAAATAGCGGTGGTCCACATAATTGGTCACCAAAGAGGTGCATCCTTTGAAGCAAGAGGGAATGCATTAGCGGATGAAGCAGCTAAAGAAGCTGCTATGGGAGAAGAAGTAGTAAAAATGAACATGCTAACCCCTAGGTTGCCAAAAACAAAAGAAAGGCCAGTATGGACGGAAAGGGAGATGTTAGGACTAAAAGAATTAGGAGCAAATGAAGTAGAAGAGGGGAAATGGATACTCCCAGATGGCAGAGAAATGGTCAACAAACAAATAATGAGAGAAATTATGGCTATTTTACATGAAGGGGGCCATTGGAGAGTCCAAGCTATGTGTGATTTGGTACTTAGAGAATATGGGTGTATGGGGATACACACAGTAGCAAAGCAGATCTGCGAACAGTGTATGATCTGCAGAAAAATCAACAAAAAGGTGCTAAGAAAGCAACCACCAGGTGGGCGCAAGCCAAGATTGCGTCCTTTCCAAAGTATCCAGGTTGATTTTACAGAACTCCCTCCAGTAGGCAGGTTGAAATATATACTGGTCTTAGTAGATCATTTAACCAACTGGGTAGAAGCATATCCAATGTCAACTGCCACTGCAACTGGAGTAAGTAAAATTATCCTGGAACACATTTTGCCCAGGTATAGAATAGTAGAACATATTGATTCAGACCAGGAGAGTCATTTTACCTCCAAGGTATTGAAAGGAATCATGGAGGGAGTGGGAATTAGTTGGGATTATCATACACCATGGCATCCTCCATCCTCTAGAAAAGTAGAAAGAATGAATCAAACGTTAAAAGCCACCTTGCGCAAATTGATTTTGGAAACTAAATTACCTTAGACTAAATGTTTGCCCCTCGCTTTGTTAAGGATAAGGACCGCCCCACGGAAGGATATAAGAGTATCCCCATATGAGATGCTGTTTGGTCTTCCATACATGGGTCAACTTGGAGAATTGCCCCAATATGAGACCAAAGATCGGTTTTTAAAACAGTATATACTTGAGCTGTCGTCTTCTTTATCTTTTCTTAAGAGGAAAAGACTCCTAGCGCAAACGCCACCCCTAGAATTCGCAGTCCACAATATACAACCAGGACAGTGGGTGTTGATCAAATCGTAGAAAGAAGCCAAACTCCAACCGGAGTGAGAGGGGCCTTTCCAAACGCTCCTGAATACAGAAACCGCAGTCCGGACAGCCGAAAAAGGGTAGACTCACTATACGCGAGTGAAAGGGCCTGTAGAAGAACCTCCAAACGCTAACAGTTAGACAGTAATTAAAACACAAACACCCACGAAAATAGTTCTTAAGAAAGTTACCCATTAGATAGACAATACCATAGAAGATTCTGTACCAGGGTGGGATGCGGGACCAGATAACAACCCGGATTGAGATCCAGAAGAAAGATATGCAACAATAGTAGGTCCATTAGTGGACAGCTGGACTACAGGCCCAGGATCATCTGTGATCTGGGAAGAAATCTTGTGCCCATTCTGGGAATTAAAGATAGAGAAAGGGGACTTAGCGTTACCTAAATTAGGAACTGGGGAGCCAGTTCAGTTTTGGGTCATAAGATACCGACGGGTAAGAACTCAAGGACAGTGGCATGAGTGGTTGTTTCTTAGGAAAATCGGTGTCCGAGAAGTAGAAGGATATGAGTTACAAAACGAATTAGCAGTTCAAAATCGAGGCATTAGGTGTTGGGCCCACCAGGTGATCCAATTACCCCCACAACTGAATAATTTCCATGAGTTAGAATGTAAGCAGTGTAAGTCAAGATTTGGATCAAATAAGGGAGGACTACTAAATCTAGACGACTCAGACGAGGAACTCCCATACGCAACCTCTGATCCTTGAGAAAGAGAAACAAAGGGGTACATGTATTATAGAGAAAGACTGTAGGCAGACCTGTAGTGAATGGGAGGGCCAAGTCCACTAGTGCTAGAAACTAGATCCTTACCTGTCCAAATCCAAGGTCAACAAAAGGTGATAATTGTGCAAAAGAAGTCCCGAGGTGGAAGACCTCAAATAATAAGAAATATTACTGTAGACATAGGATCCACACCCAGAGAGATCCCTCCAGAGAGAATCCCTTTGTTCCCAGGGTAGAAGATACAATATAATGCAAACTAGAGAATTAGTTGTAGCTGAAATAATCCTTGTAATCTTTCTTATTCTTCGTGGGTTAGTAACTATATGTTATATCTATAAACACAAGTTCTTTGGGGTTTCCGTGTCAAAAGAATTGACAGAAGATTAGAAACCTTCAGTTCCTTAAAAGATTGTAACCATGACAGCCCGATTAATTTATATAAGTATACTGATATCTCTGGTTAGCAACATCTCCACTACGTTTGTAATAAAAATTAGAGAAAGTAGTCAGACTCAAGTTGTAAAATTCGATGCCTGCAGCTTGTTGAAATGTGGAGATTTGAACACTCAGAGACGGTAGAGTTCCCAAGACAAATATATGTGTGTAGGGACGCCCTGTCGTCGCTGGTCCGAAGTCTTGTGGACCACACAATCCCAAGGATGGACGGCAGCGTCTCCTCACTCTAGAATAAAAAGTATGGTTTCAATTCGTAAAGGTCCTACTCGGTCAGATTGTGAAGAGGGGACTTGCAATCCAGTATGGATATCCATCGTCCAAACATCTTGGAATGAATATCCCTCTGGTGGCCGGCCAACCAAATTCTCAATAAATCAGACTTCGTTTGGCATGAGAATAAGTGTTTCTGGAACTGATCCCGTTGCATGCTGTTTTAGATTAATAGTAGAAAAGTCAGATTCTAACGACCAAACCTTAGAGGCAACTGTCATGCCCAAAGTTAAAACTTTCCAAGCTCCTCTGAATGATCCGAAGGTAGTGACAGTAGTTGAGATTGAAGATCTGCGCCAAACATTTGAAGTAGAAACAGGGTATGGAGACACGAACACCTGGGTTGAATGGGTAAAGTATACTGCTAAAAGTTTGAACAAAAGTAACTGTTATGCCTGTGCATCAAGAAGGCCTGTAGCACAAGTAATTCCCTTTCCTCTGGGTTGGAGCAAGGACCCCCTGGGAATGAGTTATATAATAGCTCTGTTCCAGCATAAAGATGCTTGGGGAAATGAGACTTGCAGGTCTCTATCCCTATTGTTCCCAGCTTTAAAGTCCAAAAGTGAAAGAATGCCTCCGACATTCTCTACTAGGCACGTCAATCACACTGCTTGTTTCTCACGACAGGTGGGGGGGTTGGCCAGGCCAATGGGAGAACTGAACACATGTAAAGAGGTATTGAACATCACATTAAGCAATGGGAATTACTCTAACTTGAGAGTGGCCAGAGCTGACTTATGGTGGTATTGTGGGGGAAAGTCTATAAGGCCAACCTTACCCGCCAATTGGACTGGGACTTGTGCTATAATACAATTAGCAGTACCATTCACCCTGGCCTTTAAAAAAGAAGTTAAACCCGAATGGCATAGTCGGAACAAAAAGAATGTACTAGTTACATCCTTTGATAAAGAGATATATACCGGTATTGATGCCATAAGGGTGCCCCGAGGAGTTCCAGATGAATTTAAAGCCCGAAATCAAATAGCTGCCAGATTTGAGTCTGCTCTCTTTTAGTAGTCAACCATAAATAAAAATGTTGACTGGATTAATTACATCTTTTACAATCAACAGAGATTCATAAACTATACCCGAGATGCAATAAAAGAGATAGCGGAGCAATTAGATGCCACCAGTCGAATGGCTTGAGAAAATCAGATGGCTTTAGACATGGTTTTAGCAGAAAAAGGTGGCGTCTGTGTAATGTTAAGAGGACAGTGTTGTACCTTCATACCCAACAATACTGCTCCTGATGAGACAATAACAAAAGCTCTAGAGGGTCTCAATACCCTGGCAGCGGAACTTGCTGAAAACTCAAGAATAAATACTTCATTGACAAGATGGTTAGAAACATGGTTTGGGAAGTGGAAAACCTTAGCAATCTCAATGTTTACTTCCCTGATTGTAGTAAGAAGAGTCTTAGTAGCGTTAAGATGTTGTATTATCCCTTGTGTCCGAAGACTAACACAAAGACTTATTGAAACCGCCCTATCTAAGAAAATGCCACTGACTCCTCCGGCTTATGATACTAGTATGAT
This sequence comes from Shinisaurus crocodilurus, assembly GCA_021292165.1. Taxonomy (NCBI): domain Eukaryota; kingdom Metazoa; phylum Chordata; class Lepidosauria; order Squamata; family Shinisauridae; genus Shinisaurus; species Shinisaurus crocodilurus. The sequence continues at coordinate 47,075 of JAHFWL010000397.1, read as the reverse complement.
GGTATTAGAAGACGAAACGTCTCCACCATACTATATTAAGATAGAAGAAATTGACTAAAGTGTTAGAAAAGAAAAGAGTAAAAAGAAAAAGAGGAGGGATTGTAAGAATTATAGAAAGTTTCTTTCCCAAATTATATTAAATAAAATAAAAGACAGAAATTAAAAGAAGCCAGAGAACTCACCCTGAATGGGGGCCCCAGTCTAGTGATAAATGAGGCCTAAAATATATAAAGAACTCAATGCCCGGGTCATAAAGATGGCATGAGATTAATAGATGATAAATTATGCTTAGATAAAGATGACATTGAATAAGTAGGTAACAGATAAATGAAGAATCCTCCCTTTCTAGAAACACAGACCAGGCATAAAAATGTGTCAAAAGAAGAGGTGTCTGCTGATGAGAGAGTAAGAGGTCAAAGTTAAAATGAAGTTAAAGAATGTATAGAAGAGCCAATAAGAAATTAGAGTAACAAGATGCCACACAACAAGAGGAGGGTCGGTAAACAGGGGCAGAGAATAATGTATTCGGTTTAGGCGGTCGGGATAGGCTGTAAACCTCAAAGTACCCAGCCAATGGGGGAATGAGAGAGGAACCCTGCGGCCGGGCATAGAGAATAAAAACACGCTGCTTGAATGTTAAGATGTGCCTACCTGCATAGCGCACCCACTCTTGCAAGACTGTATTCAATAAAAAGTGCTTTGCTTTCACCAATTTTCTTGTCCAGAGAACTATTTCTTTTTACAGGACTTGAACAAAGTCACTTCTAACATTTTTTTAATTAAGATCCACCATCCAGAGCCAGGTGCAAAATAGTGGCTCAGCAGCAGTGCAGAAATACACTAAGAATTAAGGCCAGGGTGCCCCCCTGAGCACATGCTCAGCCCAGGACAACAATCCACTCCTGGTTTTTCCCCAAGCTTCATTTTCAGCACTTTTAGTTGTTGCTACTGTTAGGCAGTTGAGAGCAAGAAAGCTCTGCTGATCTACTGCAAACAATGGAGGCTGGGGGCTCCGATGTCAGTGGGGCGGTGTATCCACTCTGGGTTTTAGTCTGAACTTTAAAGGAACTATCCATGGTGCTGAACCCTCCCCCCTCAAAAAAAATTAGGCTCAGCGCCACACATGGCTCCAGTGGATACACTGCCTCACTGACATGGGAGCCTCCACTGAATGTACATCACCCAGAGATCGACCAGTAGATCCCAGTCTACCTTCTGCCCACCCCTGCTGGTAATGTCTAGTCAGAAGAGTAAGCCCCCATTGACTTCAATGGGACTTACTCCCAGGTAACTGTGTATAGGATTGCAGCCTAAATAACAATTTTATTTTATTTTATTTTATTTATTTATTTTATTTTTAAATCGCCCATCTGGCCAGTCACCCAGCCACCCTGGCTGATGTACAATTAAGATAAAATACAATAAAACACCATTAAAACAATATAAGAGTTTTTTAAAAAAATCCTAACCCACCCCATATTCCCACCTGAAAGGCCATGTTTTTAAAGGAAGTTCATCAAGGAGGGGGCATGGCGAAGGTCACTGGTGAGGGAGTTCCATAACTTGGGGGCTGCCACAGAGAAGGCTCTCCTCCTAGTCCCCACCAGCCTGGCTGCTCTGGCTGATGGGACAAGGAGAAGGCAGGGCCGGTGCTATCATTAGGCCAACTAGGTGGCTGCCTAGGGCGCAGGGCTAAAGGGGGCGCCAGGAGCATAGGGCTGGAGGGAGGGAGGGCTCAAGTGGGAAGGGGGCGCGCTAAATATCTGATCTTGCCTAGGGCACCAAACTGCCTTGCACCTGCCCTGGGAGAAGGTTATCCGTGGCAGACCTTCTTGTGCGGCCTACTTGATGTTGCTGGAGGCGCTCCTTGAGATAGACTGGGCCGGAGCTGTGTAAGGTTTTAAAGGTCAACGCCAACACCTTGAATTCGACTTGGCAAGCAACTGGTAGCCAGTGCAACTCCTTAAGCACTGGAGTGATGTGATCATGCTGGTGGCTGCCTTTAACCAGGCGAGCCACTGCATTCTGTACCAGCTGTAGCTTCCGAACCGTCTTCCAGGGTAACCCCACGTAGAGCGCATTACAGTAGTCTAGGCGAGAGGAGACCAAGGCATGAACCACCGATGGGACCAGATGATGGCACCAGATCCCTATCATGGCACCAGAAAACAGCAGCTTGAGGGACGGCTCTGGGCCAGCCCTGCAGAATAGCCCAGGATGCATCTTACCATTGGTCTTGTACCTTGAAAGGCTAATCCAATTACGGTACACCTGCAAAACTCCTCCTGCACTCCAGCTCAAGGTTGTTATAAACTGCAGACTTGAGGGGCGCACCCCCTCCGGCTTTTTCTCCCCCTCTTCCTCCTTCCATCCAGCCTAATGAAAAGTTCTGGAGAACTCCAAAGCTTGCACACTATTTTATTATAACACTTGAACTGGTCCAAATAAAGGTATTGTCCTACTGTGGATTTTGATTTTTTTTTCTAGCGGACCAACACAGCTGCCTATCCTTTTTCTGTATATTATCATCATTCAAACACTATACTCAAGGAAATAAGGCGCTACTGCAATCTTGCTCATAGCAGTGGAGCTTAAGAGAGGAGATTGCCCATGTAGGCATTCAGGCCTCCACCAGAGCCGAACACTTCCTCCCCCCCCCCCCATCAATGTAAGTTGCATACTATAAAACAAAAGATTTAAGGATCAACAAGGCTTAAGTAAAAATGGGGCCTCTTTTTATGTGACGTACGGTAACTGTCAAAGAAAATTTTAAAGCCACTTTGTTGCTTTTACTTCAGAGTGTAATAGGAAGCAAATTTCACTATATATTTCTGTGATGAAATCTATAAAGATCTTTTGAATTTTATAGGGCAGGAGAAGTTCTTTAAGTGTGTGCAGAAGGCAGGAAGGAACAGAAGGAAAGAGAGGGAGGGGGAGGGAGAGAGAGAGACGGGGGGGGGGAGATTTGAGAGTGGGGGGGAACATGAAATAATGATTCCTTCTCTTTTCATTTCTGCCAATAACTTTTATGACCTTGAGCCACATTTTCACAGAAGAGTTTTTAAAGGTATTGAATATGCAGCAGGTTCCCCACCCCTCAGTAACTCACAGATAAAGATGTATATTATCAAGATGCCAAAACTCTGGGTGCTTCCAGACAAAGCTTTTGTCGCACCTGGCTCATTCAAAGAGCGATCCTGTGGCCCCTTAGGCAGCAACTAGGGGCCCCGTCAGATTCTTTGGATTCCCAGATTGTCTTCTAGCTGTTAGCACGAAGATCCCTTTGTCTGGAACGCACTGACAACCAGTGTATCTGGCACGGTATCATATATTTTATCTGGAAGCAACCTCAGCTTTTCACTGAGGTTTCTGAGAACCTGAGGTCATCCCATGAAGCTGGATGGTGTGGGAGATTCTGGTACAGATAAATGAAAGTACTTCTTCACACAGCACATAGTTGAACTATGGAACTCACTACCACAAGATGTAGTGATGGCCACCAACTGGGACAGCTTTTAAAGGGGATTAGACAGGGCCAGCCCAAGACATTTTGCTGCCTGAGGCAAAACAGCAAATCACCACCCTCCCCACCAGTCCCAATGCATAGTACCCAAGGCCAGTAAGCTGATTTTGGCACATGATGTAGAATATACCACTTGCAGCTCTTTCCTTTATTGGGAGTAAAATTGAACAATAATAAATTAAATAACCATTTGCTGCCCTTCCTCAGCTGCCTGAGGCAGCTACTTCACTGCCTCATGGTAGGACTGGCCCTGGTAGTAGACAAATTAATGGAGGATTAAGCTATTGATGGTTGCTGGTCATGATGGCTATATATTACCTCCAGTATCTGAGGCAGTTTGCCTCTGAATACTAGCCCCTAGGAACACAAGCGAGAGAGGACTATTACCTCATGTCCTGCTTGTGGGTTTCCCAGAGGCATTTAGTTGGCCACTGTGGGAAACAGGATGCTGGACTAGAGAGGCCTTTGGTCTCATCCAGCACAGCTCCTTTCATTCCCCAGTGCCACGACACACTGCACAAACCCTTTTCTATGAGTTAATACATCCAACTGAGAGTTGAAATCTCAAACAATAGATAATTGTTGGCCAGCTGTCTGGTATAGGAGCCTGAGATATACTTTGTTCCAGTATTTTGTGTGGCAGTGTGGGCTGTCACTTGAAGAAGCTCAGCTTGTTAATGCTAAAAAAGAAGAAGGAAAAAAAAGAATCCCTTTGTGGAAGTCCAGTGGATGGGTTTTCCACATCAAGGACTTAGCCAGTTGCCATATATGGGAGAAAAAACTTCCTTAAAAGGAGACTTATTTTTTTTAAAAAAATACAGTCGATAGGCTATTTATTCACTTTCATAACAAATACACAAACACACATGGGCTTGTTTCTAAAGTAGATGCTTTTAAAATAAATAACAGTAACATAAGATTACTTGTGTACTATAAACTTGATGGTTACAGATTTCTAGTAAGCGCAGTTTCTTATATGTTAATCATTCTGTGAGGTAAGGAAAAACACACAGGTGAATCACTTGCTAAACCCTAGCAAGCATCAGTTAAGTCAGTTAACTGTAGGACCAGTCTAACTGTCAGAGTGAGAGAATGGAATTAATAACTTGTTGCTAGGCCAGATCCAGCATTCCCTCCCCTGATACCACTAAGTGGTTTGCTCCACTAAACCCTGCCCTCTGATTTCTCCGAGAAGTTTGGTTTCTGCCTTTGCCCTTTAACTAGACTGTAACAGTATATCTTAACCCTTTACTGGGCAGTCAACTTAAAAACCCTCCCTGCAGAGTTGACATCATCTCATTGCATATTCCAACAGTGACTGCCACATAAAGTGATGACTTGCATGTATGAAACAGCCTTCTGGTGTGTGTGTGTGTGTGTACAACTGGTATCTCAAGCAGCCAACCTCTCTGGCACATCCTGCACCAGAGGCCAAGTTATTTTGGCACCTGAAAATCCCACAAGAGCTTCCTCCCCCTCTCAGGGCAGTAAAAATACAATAATAATAAATTAAATAGAATTTGCAGCCTTTTCATGACACAAAATCAGCTGTTTGAGGCAGCTGCTGCTTCACTCTGCCAAATGGTAGGACCAGTCCTGGGCCATGGAGTGGCCTTGGGCAAACCACTATGGGCATATCTACACTATAGGTGTATTTTATACCACTGTAACCGTTGTGCATTTTATACCACTTTGACTGTGATTCCCAAAGAATTCTGGGAAATCTAGTTGCATGAGGTGCTCATTCTTTTTTATTTTATTTTTCCCCCTCATTATTCTCCACCCTCACAGGACTACAATGCCCAGGGTTCTGTGGGGAGAGGGATCACTGCTTTGATGTCTGTAGTGTAGGTGCACCCTCTTTCTTACCCTAAGCTACCTCACCTGATTATTACAAGTTCAAAATAAGATACTTCCCATGAGCTCTTAAAAGGTAAGGCGAGATACAAATACGCCAAACCAAAATAAAATATTCCGCCTTCCCTTTAAGCATCCGATAGTCTCCAGTTTGCCAGCTATTCCTTTCAGATGCAGGTAGTTTGGCATTGTTTCAATAGACAGCAGAACTTAATTGGATTCATTACAGCAGCATTTGCCTACATTAGCTTCACCAGTGGTACAGAACATACATATATTTCTCCATCCTCATTTCCAGCAAGATGTCAGTCAGCCACCTACAAGCTTGGCAGAGAAAATTCCACTGGCAAAGAAAAAGTATTCCATCCCACCGGTCTACTGTCATATATTTGACAAACATTATTGTGCCAAGCAGATGGCTTCTCTTTCTGTCAAGCTTCTCTTTTGTCATCAGAGTGGGAAATCTCCCCTGTAATGCATTTGTATGCAGAAGAAAATACTTTGCGGTAAAACCTCAGAGTTATACATAATTTTGGAAATAGGATTTGTGTCATCTAGTTGACATCTTACGCATTGCCACAAAAAAAAAGAGGACAAAAGATAACACAGATTTGCATATGATGGTTTTTTATATAAAGAGATTAAAAATTTAGAAATAATTACTGTCATTTAAGTACAAATATAATAATACATCTCACCATAGTAGGGAAGACTGACCAGGTGATATGTGTGCCTGCTCAGGCTGCTGCTCTCCCTTCTTAGGGTTCTTGAAACTGGACTTGGGCCAGACAGCCTTTTAAACAGAGGACTGTCCTCGGTAAAGTAGCACAAATGGCCACCCTTAGATGTTCACCCCCTGAATGTTCCTTCTGATAGTGCAGTGTTCTCCAACCTTGGGTCCCTAGATGTTTTTGGCCTACAACTCCCAGCATGCCCCAGCCAGCATAGCTGGCTGGGGCATGCTGGGAGTTGTAGGCCAAAAACACAAGGTTGGAGAACACTGTGCTAGTGGAATGTTCACCTGGCACATAACAGGCCCCTTCCAACTCTACTATTCTGATTCTATAAAATGGCTGGGTGGAGCCAGGTGAAGGTGTGAGAGCTGGACTGACCCGGGTTCAAAAGCTTACCCAGCCAGTGACTCCCCATCCCAGTCCCACGGACAGAAGGAGGAGATAACAGCAGTTTATAAAGATTAAAGAGTTTATTCAGTAGGACCCATATCCATGGGATTAAGGCAAGCAATGCAGGCTTCTCTTACGCAGAAGAGCTGACTCTGTCTCGCTACATCGTTGCAGATACAAGTTCCAAGTCCAAGTGAGAAGTGGCAAGGTGAGATGAAGTGAAGTGACTGTGTTGTGTGACATAGTAAGACCCTGTACCTATAAATAGGATATTACTCACCAATTGTGCATAACATGTTGTCTTCAACTTGTCCCACGATTACTGACTCATATCACCTTGACATTATGTCTGGTGACTATCAGGAGACTTTTTGCACACCACCTCAGGAGACATCCTCCATGTCAGGTGACATCCTGTTCTGCCCATGCAAAACCTAACAGAAGGAGGGGGCACTGGCCTGCCCCTCCCCCCTGCACATGTCCATGCATGCATGCATGGAGGGTAATGTGTGAAGGCAGTACAGGAGAAGACAAAACCCGCATAGCTCCATTTACTGTGCTGCTGCAGCAGCGTCCATAGTGGAAAAGGCTGTGCTGCCCCATCTATGTTCAACTTCTGTATTTGTAAATAAAGGCAAACAATACAATACAATCCCTCAATCTCCTTCTGAGGAAAACAACCCCTGAGTAAGCACTGGAACCCCTGGAACTTCTCAACGCTTGGAGATGCATGCATAACAATGATATGCAATGGACTTAAAGCAGGAGTGGGGAACCTCTTTTAGCCCGAGGGCCAAATTCAATTTTGGAGAAGCTCAGGGGGGGCAGTGGGGGGGCTAAAGGCAAAGGGGATGGGCCCAATGGTAAAATGGCCAGGGCCAGCCATTTAAGTCATGTCCAAAAAGACCAGCTTTTTGTAGCTTCAAGCTCTGCCAGTAACTAAGCCTTGGGAGAGAGATTTCAACCTTTTAGAATTTGGCAGGAGCCAAACAGTCAGGGCTGCGGGAAAGAGGGCATCTGCAGAAGCCCAGAGGGATGGATTGGGACCCTAGGCCTGAGGTTTCCCACCCCTGTGTTAAAAAGCATTTGCAAAAAGTAGTGGTATAGGGGGAAGAGACAGAGAGGCTGCTAGTTATTCCACGAGTAATATCTGCTTCTTTGCAGAGACGTTTCTACCCGCCTGCAAGTTGGAGACTTCATTGATCATGAAGCTCCGAGGCTCTCAGGAGACCGGTAATTGACACCTGCACAAACGATGCGGCTGAAGAGCCGATGGTTTCTTTCCAAGGCACTGTGGATAATTGTGTTTGTGACAACCTCTGTGATAAAAGCCAAGCCGGCGTGGAGTTTCAGCCTCCTAATGGAGAAAAATTCAGGAGGGAGGGGGGGGGAAAGGTACTAAGATCCTCTCACCGAGCTGTCAAAGCAAAAGCTGAATGACATTTCCCAAACAATATTGCTGCATTAGTTGTAGTTATGTTTTGCATAACGCGTATGGTACGTTATGCAAAACATCCGCAAGATGGACAGCCTGGCAGAAATTCAGTTACCCTTGGAAAGCATAATCCTGGCAGTTGATCCACAGGGTGTCTATGTTTGCTAATTGGTAGAGGGGAAGGTGAGAAATCTGGGATGAAATCCCTATGCCATGTGACAAATCCAAAGATTCCTGCCAGCTTATACTGTGAAGAAGGATGGTGGTTGTTGAGGGTACTGGGGTCAGTAGTCAGCAGGACTGATGAAGAACCAAAAGAAAATGTCCATGAGACTAGGCCAACTAGATTTCACTCCATGGTCTGTTAGCTGCCACCAGAACAATTGGGAGTCAGTTCATCTAGGTCTACATACGCACACATTTCTCACTACTTATAGCTGACTTTTCAATCCTTTGCTGGTTCTCCTCAGAACTGTCTGGACTATAACATGGCATTGCTTTGTGGATGGGCAAGAGCTTTGAACAATTCCTTGCAAAACAAATAAATGTTAAACAAAAGAAAGGTATATTTAGGAAAGCATAATTTCAGATGAATCAAAAGAAACATAAAGAGAGCAATGCTATGGCTCTGAATCTGATCTTGGAGCCCTCTGTCCATCCTAAGCCCTGTCCGGCTGTTGCCAGCAGGGCGGGTGAAGGAACAGAAGCTATTTTTGCCTCTCTGTCCTCCTAAAATGCATGTTTCATTCAACGGGGCTCTGAGCATGTCTAACCCACGCTTGCTGCCGGGAGTGGAGGCAGGGGCAGAGAGGCTGCTGGTTCCAGCAGAGCCATGACTTCTCCCCTTCCCACCCACCAGCCATCCCTCTTCTACCCCTTCTTGAGGCAGGAGCTCCATCCTCAGGAGAAGGAGTTGCTGAAGAGCTTTCTGCAGTGGCTGGGAGGGAGGGAATCCATGGTCGGATCTCTCCCTCTAAGGCAGGGCTCTCCAACCTTGGGTCCCCAGATGTTGCTGGACTACAGCTCCCAGAATCCCTTGCCATTAGCCATGCTGGCTGGGTATGCTGGGGGCTGTAGGCCAGCAGCCTCTGGGGACCCAAGGTTGGAGAGCCCTGCTCTAAGGTCACAGCTCTGTCTACGACCTCGGAAGGGGAGATCCACAGCGTCCCGTGGCCCTTCAGACACTGTCTAGGGGCCATAGGATTGCTCTCAAAGTAGCATTCTAGCCTATTTCTCTAATTCCCTTCTAGATGAGAAATGGGGATTAAGGTTCCTATATTAAAAGTTACGGACCTGTGCGTTCATCTGGACCAGAGAACAAAAAGTTATGTTTCCCAGCTTTGCAGCAATCCCCAATTACAGAATGTGCAGTGAAACCCCTTGTGCCTTGTCTATTGGATGCCACAATGTCTCTTTAATCAAGGCTTGGCTAAGTCGGCTGATTGTTGGAGGTGTAACACAGCTAATGCTTCTTTTAATCATACATTTTGGCAATGCCCAATAGTTGCCTCTTTTGGGGAGGAGGTTATGATATGGATGAACTTTGTATTGGAACACTCTTTAATATTTACTGATGCACGTGTCGTCCTCTTAAATTATCTACCTGCTTCCTGGAAGTTAATGCACAGTCAGCACAAACGGATTCTCCACACCCTTTTGACAGCTGAAAGACTGTTATTCCAACATTGGAAAGATAAACTCTCACCTCCTATAATGCAATGGATTGAGGACCTAAGAATGCTTTCAACATTTGAACAGGTGGTATACAGACGCCACTTGCGAATGGATACATATAACGATATTTGGTCTGCCTTTGTTGAAGTTTATGTATAATTCTTAGAAAGCTGTATTTTCCTGTGTGTGTGTGTGTGTGTGTGTGTACACACATTTCATATGCAGGTATTGAAACTGATATATTCAATTCTATGTAGTTACAAATTTTTTCTCCTCTTTATGGTTTTGTCTTTTGTTGAAATTTTATAACAGAAAATTAATTTTAAAATGATCAACCCAGATGATTCTGAAAGAAAATACAGCTTGAGTTCAAATGGAAGGCAAAGAAACTGTTTGAACTACATTCAGGAACCAAAAGATAATAAAAATATATTCCAGCGGACTGTGCAGAGGAAGATGAGAGAGAGCGCAGGGCCATTCCACCAGCCCTGCCAGAAGAATTAATTAATTTTTTCCCCTCTTCCCTCCCCATTCCTTTTTCCTCGTGTGTCGTGTCTTTTTAGATTGTTAGTCTATGGGAGGGACTGTCTTGTTTAATTGATTATATGTAAGCTGCTCTGGGAGCCTTTTTGGCTGACGAGTGGCACAAAAATATTTCAAATAAAAAATAAATAAAAAATAACATGCGGAGTTATACACAACTTTTAAGCCCTATGTGCATTTTATGGTCAAGATAGGTTGCACAAGTTATTTATTTATTTGATGTATAAATAAATACATCAAAAAATACATCATCATAAAGAGCCCAGGGCAGCTAATAACCTATACAAAAAATACACCATATAGACAGTATTAAAATCATGACTCTGAAATCACAAATATATAATAAAATACAATAAAGCCATCAAAAGAATCAATAAAAACAAACAAACAGAGCACTTGCCTATACACCCAAAAGCCACACAAATAAATAGGTCTTTTACTGCCACCTAAATGACAACAGCGTGGGGGACAGCTGAATCTCCACCAGAATGAATGTCCATAGCTGGGGTGTGGCCACCAAAAAGGCCCTGCCAGATGTGATAGCCCCATGGATCACACTCCTTAAAGGCAACAGAAGCCTCTAATTGAGGCAAAATCTATATGTATGAAAGAAGGTGTCCTGACTGACTGACTGATTTTGACTGACTCATCAACGCCCAGCTCAAACCGTTTAATCTAGGAATGTGAAATTTTGAAGGGACATTGCTTTTATGACGTAGACACCCACTAAGGAAGGATTTTTGGAAATTCCGTCCCTAAGGGGGTGAAAAAGGGGGGCAAAATCTCCCCACTCTCATATCTCCTATGGGCAAAACAACAGGGGAGCAGTTATGCAACAGGGGAGCAGTTCCAGTGTTCCTGTGGGCGGGGAAGGGAGGAGCAAGGCACCGCCAGTTTCTGCAGAATCCCGGTGGTGCCTCAGCCTCTCCTCCCCAGGAGGAGGTCATGTAAAACATTTAGACCAGTGTTCTCCAACCTTGGCGCTGGCTGGGGTATGCTGGGAGTTGTAGGCCAAAAACATCTGGGGACCCAAGGTTGGAGAACACTGCTTTAGACAGACGAAAGCGGCCATCTTAATGTTTTTGAGGGTGAGGGGAACACGGTGGCAGTAGGATGCCTATAATCCTCCAAATTTGGAGGGTTACAGGGCAGCCTCATTCAATTGTGCCGCCCAAAGCTCTCTTTCGAGATCAGGCAAACACAGGCACAAATTTCTTATTTTTCCCTTTGTGGCTTGAGGTATCCTTCTGATTTGCCTTGAAAAGAACATTAACACAGTTCAAACAAGCTGGAGAAATTTTGACCAGTTGGTACATTTCTACAAACAGAAGGGAAAAAATTAGCCTTTTTGCTACTTTTATTCGTTTCTCTCCCCCCCCCCCCTATTTATTTTTAGCTCGGTCCCTACTGCAGCAAACCAGGGCAAAACCTATGACAGAAGAGCAGCAATGTGATCACCCCAGGCTTTTCAGTTCAGAGACACCCAACAGAGATGGCAGATTTTTTAAACAGGCATCGCTGCATGCTCTTCACATGTGCGGTGGATGTGTGCAGTCAAATGTCAAAGAAATCATCCCATAGTGCCAATGCTTATTTTCAAATGCGAGTCCAGCTGCTCCGAGGACCATCAGTGACAAGGACTGAGCATCCTGGACCCAGCTATAAAGAGAATGGTTCACATTTTCTGAGCCGCTGCTGAGAGCTTCAGCCGCAGGCGATCTTTATTTTTAAAGAAGGTATAGCAGGGGGCAGGGAATGGGATGCAGTGGCAAAGAAGACAATGCAGAAGCCGTGAATGTGCTGTGCAGGTTCTTAAAAAGATGTTTCTTTCTGTATGCAGCAGTCTCTCCCTCTCTCTTTTTCCGGAGCCAGGCAAAAAGATTACCAGACAATGAGAAAACATACACAAAGGACTCCAAAAAGAACAGATCCACAAATAACAACAGTAGGGTTTGCTCTAAATTTGTTCCCCTGGAAAGGTTGACATTTATTGATCCAAAGAATTGTTGGAGGATATGGAAAGGAGTCGGTCCTATACTGGTTAGGACGAAGCAGAGTTCCCCACCCCCTTATGTGCAGCCTGGTTATTGAAACTGGTTATCATCACATGGGTTGTTAAACCCTGCTAAAATGCTCTTAAAAAGAACAGATTGTCCATACAAGATTTAAAACAAATAAAGACATTTATTAGTTTTACTTACAGTCTGTTTATTCATATATGCAGGATGTGTATAGGCAGATTAGAGTCTTTGGTGTTAAGAGTCCGCTTCACTGGAGATCACTGGCTGGAAGCCAGCTCAGGCCGTGTGTCCATCAGGTTGGAAAGGGAGGGAGGGAGGGAGAGAGAGAGAGGGAGAGGGAGAGGGGGAGAGAGAGAGAGAGAGAGCGAGAGAGAGAGAGAGAGCGCTGGCCACAGAGAGGCCGGCCCGGAAGTAGAGAGGAGGGGTTACAAAACACGCACCCTGGGGATTGTTCAATTAACCCTTTCCTCCCACTGTAACAAGTGGTTGCATTACCTCGTTGATTTAAGCAGGCAATATTACCATTTCCATCAAGAATTAGCAAACAACAGACAGTTGTCTGTGTGCTGGATCTTTACCTGCTGAAGCAGGTTGCTGTCAAGGACAGGTGTTACACGTGTCTGGATGGCCATAGGATGGAGAGGTCGCAGGCAGTCCTAGCTCTTCCGATCTCGGAGCCAGTGTTGGGTGGGCGTTCTGTGGGGCAGGGAGGGGACGAGTGAGGCTCCACCAAGATACGTAGTATCCTGGCGGTGCCTCAGCCTCTCCTCCTCGCAAGCAGGAGCAAAAGACTTAGACGGCCGAAATCAGCCGTCCAAGTCTTCTGCAGAGCGGGAGAAACACAGAGGTGACCTTCACTGCTGCGCTCCTTCCACCCTTGATAGGATGCCCATAATCCTCCGAGTTCGCCGGGTTATGGGCAGCCACATTGGATAGCACAGTTTGTTACATTTCTATCTCCCCCTTCCCTCCAAGGAGCCCAAGGCAGCATACATGATCCTCCTCCTCTACATGTTACCCTCACAATAACCCTGTGAGGTAGGTTAGGCGGAGTCAGTGAATGGCCCCAAGTCACCCAGTGAGCTTCATGACTGAGAAGGGACTAGCACCCGGGTTTCCCGAGGCCCAGTCCAACACTCTGACCACTATTACACCACATCGGATCCCTTCTCAGAACAAGGACCCACCTTTGCCCTCAACACGCATTTGGGGACTCACTTGCACTAAAGCCCTTAAGAATATTTTATAATGATCATATTGTCTGTATATAAAAAGTAAATAAAGAATTACAGTAATACCTTAGATTGCAAGTAACTTGGTTTGAGAGCGTTTTGCAAGACAAGCAAATTTTTAAATATTTATTTAATTTGTTTTGACTTGATATACAAGCGACATCTTGCAATACAAGTACTGTAGTACGGCTTAAATTTAAAATCTCTGTACAAATTTTTTGGGGGAGGGATTTCGTTTTGATATAAGAGTGTTTTGGATTACAAGCACGTTTCCGGAACAAATTATGCTCTCAATCCAAGGCATGACTGTATTTATTTTTTTAAGTGTTTATATTCTTAAGGGCTTTAGGTTCGTAGTAGTTTTTTAAAAATTATTATTGTTTCAGTTGGTATTGAACAACATTAGCAAAACCCATCTGGGTGCCAGCTTTAAGTTTTGTTGTTGTTTTTAAAAAATAATAATGAGAATACATGGGTGCTTTTATTTTATACTTTTTAAATTTAGGGTTGGATCCAGATTTACTCTGGATCAACTGCACTGATGGAAGTGCATTTCCCTGACCCCTCCTTTCCACGGCACCCTCCGGACCCCTGAAAATGCTACACGGCAGGTCGGGAGACCCTGCTGAATGGAGTGGGCTCCGGTGGTGTGGGGGGAAGGCCTTCCATGGGTGGAGCCCTGCCTGTTGTAGAAGGCAGATCCTGGATCCAACCCTTAGACTCCTCATGGGACTGAATCCCCTTCTACCAATATCTTTAATATATGGACCAAATTGACCTGTGCCCATGATGTATGCTTCCTCCTGAACAGAAACGGATAACTTGATTTAGGTATTATACTACTTATCACCTAGTGACCAAAATAGTGCTGCAGGCTTCAGACACAGAGACACATTTAAAGGTGCAATCCTATGAATATTTAGACATAGGACACAAAAAAGGTCCTACAACTCCCAGCGCAGCATGCCCCAGCCAGCATTGCTGGCTGGAGAATGTTGGGAACTGTAGACTTCTTTTCTGTCTAAACATGCATAGGATTGAGCCTTAAATCCATTTAAATTAATTAATGTGTTGTAAAAAAACAAACAACCCAAACAAATAACATTAAGGTGCGCACCCCTAGAGGTGTGCACCTCAAGTATCTAGGTTTCATGGTCTCGGAGTTATGGCACTGACAGGCAGGCAGGGAGGCAAACACACATCCTCCTTTATTATTATAGGTTTTTTTAAATGCACTGCAGCAGTCCAGTCTGGAGGATACCAGAGCATAGATAACCATGGCCAAGCCTTGTGGAAGAGGGGCCACAGTTGATGCACCATCCTCAGAAGCCAGAAGGTGCTCACTCCATGCCACTGAAGCCATCTGGTGGCAAGCGTGGAACAATGAACACCCCTGGCTAGGTACCTGATAACATAGTCCAGCTGATTCCAAGAGCCTTTCTACTTTCTTTTTCAGTGTGTGCAAGGTTTAGAGGGAGATCCACTCTCTCCTATGCCCCTGGGATGCCCTAGCATTAGTAGTGAGGCCACGGCTCAGTGGTAGAGTGTATGCTTTGCATGCCAAAGGTCCCAGGTTCAATCCCCACCATCTCCAGGTAAGGATGGGAAAATTCCTGTCTGAAACCCTGGAGAGCTGCTACCAGTCTGGGTTGACAAAACTAGGCTAGTATAAGATAGCTTCCTGTGTTCCTTTCTTTCAGGGTCAGGAGAATTATATCCTTAGTTACATGGACTGCAGAAGCATCTGTGATTCTGAACAATTTGGAGGGTTAACCTTCATTTTATTCTCCTGCTGTCGGGCTCCCTCAATTCACTCAAGGACATTCTTTAAATTCCTTTCCTGTGACACATTGTTTAAAAGCCCATAAATAGCTCCTCTTCAAACACAATGCTGAAAGTTAAAACTAATAATAATAAAAAAAGGAACCACACAATTTCAGTCTAAAACACTGGCTGTATTTTTTTTAAAAAAATGAGGAAAGGAAAGGAAAAGGAGAGCCAAATGCTTGCACTTGGGATTTAAATCAAAACAGAAAGCTCTAAAGAAATGTAGTTGTCTCGTCTCTTCTTCAGTAATACTAATGGTGCCTCAAGTGCTATTCTGGATAAGTACGACTTAGATGTGATGGTGAAGGAAGGATCCATGTCTTTAAATCTGTCCCCTGCTCTGTTCACGTATGAAGTAAGGCAAAAGAGCTGAAGGGCACATGAGTGGGTGGCGCTAAACCCCTCCCACTTTCTGCAGCAGAGCCCCGTGCAATCTGTCCCCCAATGTCACGTGTCCCTTGGCTGGGGAGCCTGTTATATGTGGAAGAAGCACGTCTGGGTTTGAACACGCATATCTTCCCCTATCACATGTGTTTGGAGTCTAAAGCTTTGGAGGTGTAAATGGCAAAAGGACCACTGGCACTAGGAAGGCCAAGAGATTTTAAAATAGGTTGGAGAACAGAATACTTAGGAAATATATTCAGTCTTGGGGATCCGGAGAACTCCATGGCTATAATCACTCTGTCCATTTGGGAAGATGATACTGTGTGACTTTCCTGTCGAATCCTTGGAAATACAGTTTTCAGTGTGAATAAACAGAGTAAGGTGCTAGACCTCATTCTTCTGAGAGCAACATGAAGACATACATGCTCTTTCTGCTAATAGTTTAGAGGAAATGTGGGCGCTTTCCACAGCTGGACAAAACTCTACCCAGAATCAGGTACAATAAGTGAATGCATCTTTTTTTATTGCTTATTTTACTTCATTAACCTTCTATATGGCTCTTCTTCCAATGGGTTCAGAGCAAAGGTTTTAGCCTCACAACAAGCCTGTGATATTAGGCTGAGAGACAGTGGCCAGCAAGTGTGCTGTAGTATAGCTGGTTAAGGCCCTGAACTTCATTTCCCACATCTAAACCTGATGTTGGGTGGCCATGTGCACTCTTTTACAGAGGGCTGCCAGAGGACTGTCCTCTATTCTGAAAATGTCCTCTGTTTGAAAAGCGGTCCTGTCCTGTCCTGTCTAAAAATAAAGAACCATCAGAAGGAAAACCTGGGCCTTGAAGTGGCCCTTCAACAGCACCTGGACGGCAGAACAGCAGACTGAGCAAGGCACACAGGTCACCTGGTCACAGCCTTCCGCTCTATGATGAGATGTACTGTATTTCTATGTAAATAATAACAATAATAATGTCTAAATTTTCATCTATACATATAAGTTAGCATATGCAAATTTTATGCAAATGGATGTCCTCTGTTTTTGGTGATGCATTTCCTCTTTTGGGGGGTGGCTCATAAGTGGCCACCCTAGATGGGCAACTTGTGGTCCTCGAGATGTTTGGCCTACGACTCCCATGATCCCTCCCCATTGGCTATGCTGGCTAGGGCTAATGGGAGTTGTAGGCTAAAACCTCTGGGGGGCCACAAGTTGCCCACCCCTGCTCTAGCCCCAGCACCAAACTAGCTCAAAAAGGGTGCACCCATTTCTTTAATTTGTTCATCGAAAAGTGTAGCTGCAGGAGGGCTAGTAGAGAATGCTCAGGTCCTTGCATTTATTGAAAAGCAGAGCTGCTGCTGATGATGATGCTGCTGTTCAACCGTTCTAAAAAGTTGACAGAGGCTCTTGATGCCTTTAAGCAC
This sequence comes from Shinisaurus crocodilurus, assembly GCA_021292165.1. NCBI lineage: Eukaryota > Metazoa > Chordata > Lepidosauria > Squamata > Shinisauridae > Shinisaurus > Shinisaurus crocodilurus. Next base: position 30,040 of record JAHFWL010000397.1, on the reverse strand, counting down.
AGATTGCGCCGTGCTCTGCTCTGGGAAAAGCAGCTGCCACCAGAAAGAGTGAGCCAATGCTGGAGGTACATGGGGGATGTGTGGTGGAAGAACTGGGCCTCCTCAGTCCAACAGGGCCCAATAATGTCACCTTCCTGGGTCGAGAAGGGGAGGTTTTACAGTGCAGTGACATCTTGGCTTGGGATCTCCAGCATAGTGCCCGTGGGCACCGATATGCCTGCGGTCGGAGACCTCTCTGGGCTTTTTATTTTGCAAAGATTCTTTAAATTATTATTTTTAAAAAAAACAAGCTGGGAGGCTGGCATGCTGCTGGCATGCTCCCCTCCAGCACCACCTTTATTTGGGTTCAAAAGAGTGGTTTTGTGTTTTGTAACTCAGCCCTCAACTCTGCCTTGTACTTAGGTTCTTGACTAAGCTGCTTTTCATTCATTCATTCATTATATTTATATCCCACCTTTTTTCCTGCAAGGAGCCTAAGGCGGCTTACATAATTCTCCTGCTCCTCTCCATTTTATCCTCACAACACCCCTGTGAGGTAGGTCAGGCTGAGAGTCCGTGACAGTCCCAAAGTCACCCAGTGAGTTTCATGGCCAAGTGGGGACTAGAACCCGGATCTCCCGAGTCCCAGTCCAACACTGTAACCATTACGCCAGTTTGCCCTTTGGGAAACAAGTGCTTTGTAACCAAAATTACCCACCATGGCAGCCATTTTGTGAGCACTCACAACACTCTCAAAATTCCAAATGTGCCCACTGACTCAAAAAAGTTGGGGTCCCCAGACCTAGGCCATATGGAAAGCCAGTATGGTGTAGTGCAGTGTTCTCCAACCTTGGGTCCCCAGATGTTTTTGGCCTAAAACTCCCAGCATGCCCCAGCCAGCTACGCTGGCTGGGGCATGCTGGGAGTTGTAGGCCAAAAACATCTGGGGACCCAAGGTTGGAGAACACTGGTGTAGTGGTTACAGTGTTGGGCTAGGACTATGGCGGCTGAGATTCAAATCCCCACTCAGCTATGGAGCTCACTGGGAGACTTGAGAGCAGTTGCACTGTATCGCAACCTAACTTATCTCACAAGGGTAAGGTGAGCATCAAATAGGGAGTAGGACCACGTACATCACCCTGAGTTCGTTGGAGGAAAAGCATGATATCAATGTAACCAATAAACGAGTTACAGGGTACACAATATTATGTTTCAAGGAATTCTCTCTATCTTCCTGGGAGTAGCAGCCACAGCAAGGAATGTACTAGAGCAGGGCCATCTTAAGGTATTTTGCACCCCAGGCAAGGTACAATTTTGCCCCCTCCCCAGCACTACCACGATCAGTTCCTGAACAGCATGAAATGGGTTCATGTGGGGCCTCTTACTGCTCCAATGCCCTCATTGGCCACACGAGCCCCAAAGTTCGTGATTTGATTGGTTCCGCTCTCTGCCTCACGCACTAGGGGAAATACTGTGATTTGAAATGGCACTCCGCTGCAGCCTGGACTGGCCAATGTAGTGCTTTCTTTTATCGCGTGCCACTATTGCTGCTGCCTGCCTGCCTGCCTGGGGGTCATTTGGGCACCCTGTATCTCTGGGCACCCTAGGCAACTTCCCACTTTGCCTCTCCCAAGAAATGGCCCTGAGCTGGTGAACACTGAGTCCGGGCAGACATCCCAGCCACCACTATCTTATTGGCTACCTGTTCCACAAGTTAATATAGAGCAGGGGTACAGAACCTAGGCCGGGGGTCCCAAAGCTGCCCTCTGTGGTTCCCGATGGCCATGCCCCTTTCCCTGGCCCCACCCCCTTTCCCACAACCACCAATCATTTGGTGGTTTCCCAACTTTTGTGCGCTCCCCCCCCCATTCTTAAAGATCAAAATACCTCTGGCAAGGCTTAGCTGCTGGCAGTAAGAGCCTTAAACTACAATATGCTGGTATTTTGGCCATGCCCCCTTTGCCTTCGGCCTCACCCACACAAGCTTCCCCAAGATGGAATCCGGCCCTTGGACTGAAAGAGGTTCTGCAACCCTGACATTAGAGACAGGGGATTTCCATGCCCTCACCGAGGTTCAGCCTGGCTATAAGATGAGAATCAATTCATAGTGGCCAGGCAATCTGTAATTAGACCTCTGGATTACATCCCTGGAGGCTGAAGCCCTGTTCGTCCCATTCCCTCTGTTGGACAGCCACTTCCAGTCACCCCTTCTGTCTGCTGAAAAGAACTGCTGAAGTCTTTGGATATGCAAACAAACGAGATGGAGGAGCAGAAGTCCTCTCATTGTGGGCACTCATCATATAGTGCAGAATATAGAAGTTGGTATGCCTTCACTATACCATAAAGACGGGTTTAAGTGGCCATCCTGGCTGGGGAAGATGGCAGTTGTAGTCTGACACATGTGGGGTGGGGTGGGAAGCCAGGTTGGGCAAGGCTGAGTTAGGGCAAAGACTTCTTCAGCTTTCTTAGAGTGAACAAGTGAGAGTGGAAGAATAGAGGTTTTTATTTTATTATACTTCTATCCAAGCTTTCATAGATTTCATAGATCATAGAGTTGGAAGGAGCCTACAAGGCTATCGAGTCCAACCCCCTGCTCGATGCAGGAAACTAGAGGAGGGGTCTTCCATCCAAGTAATAACCAGGCCTGACCCTGCTTAGCTTTCCACACTCAGACAAGCTGAGCCAGCGTGAGCCACAGGCCTGTATCAGGCCTGTTCCTCCAAGGATCTCCAATCAGTGTACTTGGTTCTCTTCCCCTGCCCCTCTGTTTGACTCACACAACAACCCTGTGAGGTAGGTTATGCTGAGAGACAGTGAGTGGCTCAAGGTCATCCAGTAAAACTTCATAGCTGAGTGGAGATAATACTACCATAAACATTACGTTATTATCTCGACTAAGACAGGATGCCCACTATAGGGAGTGGAGTGTTGGGTCTTTCCATAGAGATTGAGGAGAGGAAATTACATCTGGCCTTGTTCTGGAGCAGTGTTCTCCAACCTTGGGTCCCCAGATGTTTTTGGCCTACAACTCCCAGCATGCCCCAGCCAGCGTAGCTGGCTGGGGCATGCTGGGAGTTGTAGGCCAAAAACATCTGGGGACCCAAGGTTGGAGAACACTGTTCTGGAAAATGGCTCTGCTGAGTCATAAGGGGGCCATTATGAGCAGACCTGTCATGTACTCCTTTTCTGGTCTTAGACTGGACATTCTGTTCCAATGCATCACAAAACACACTACAGTAGCCCCGTTACCCTGTTGAAGTGTTAAGTGGCCTGTCGTGGGAAATGGACCAGCTGCACTTATACATCTCTTGAGAGTGTTCGAAGCACTCCACGTACACTATTGCTGCAATCTGTACAACAAGCACGCAAAGACTTGTCAGTATTAATTATCCCCATATTGCAAAGGGATGGACTGAGGCATATGAAAGGTGGGGGGGGGGGCTTGCCTGGGTCCACCTGATAGGTTCATAGCAGAGGTGCCGTTCAAACTGGGGGCTCATAGATAAAGCCATGCATGTCTAACTAAGTACACATGGGCACTACAGTAAAACTGCAAATTAAATCAGTTACAGTCCCTTTGGTCACCCCAACTGTTACTTGGATAACTGTGATAATTCTAGAGTGCTAATATAACAATCATGCTATATATATATATATATATATATATATTTAAAAATGTAAATGAGTCCCAGGCCTAAACCTTTGTAAGGTGTTGGGGCGGCAGAGGAAGTCTCGAACCAAGATCTCCAGACACCAGTCTTTGGTGTTACTTCCTGTTCCTCCAGCACTCGGGCCCCTCAGCAAACCAGGCTGGTCATGCTCTGTGGATCTAGGATAGCCTCTGGGCTTTAATGCCAGCCTGAATACTGACAGCTGACCTCCCCACTCCACGGCTCACATCCGGCCCTATGAAACCCTTATTTCAGTTACGAAGCCTCTGGCCTGAGGAACACTCCAACCCAGCCTGCATCAACCGTAGGGCTTCCTCCAGGGGTGGGGCTTCACCTCCAAGCCACAGCCCCTGGAGGAATCCCCAACCTTTTAGAATGGGAAACAAACTGTGCAAAAGCCGGGAAAACCACCAAATGATTGGCAGTTGTGGTAAAGGGGGTGCGGCAACCCCAGAGAGGCAGATTTGGCAGGCGAGCCTGAGGTTTGATAGCCCTAGCCCAGTGTTCTCCAACCTTGGGTCCCCAGATGTTTTTGGCCTACTCCCAGCATGCCCCAGCCAGCTATGCTGGGGACCCAAGGTTGGAGAACACTGGGCTAGCCTAAATGAATTGGATATAACAAGTGACCAGGATGATATCTGCAGTTACTACGTTAAAAACAACAACAACAACAAACAACACCACAATGGTGTGACTCACATCTTAATAGAACACTGGAACTGATACATGTTTCACACAGTATGCAGAGGCAAACCCAGGTTTTCCATTTAGTGGTAGAGTAATACCTTGGATTGCAAGTAACTTGGTTTGAGAGCGTTTTGCAAGACAAGCAAATTTTTAAATATTTATTTATTTATTTTTGACTTGATATACAAGCGACATCTTGCAATACAAGTACTGTAGTACGGCTTAAATTAAAAATCTCTGTACAAATCTTTTTTGGGGGATTTCGTTTTGTGTTTTGGATTACAAGCGCGTTTCCGGAACGAATTATGCTCTCAATCCAAGGCATGACTGTACATCCAGCAGGGAGCACCCAATCCCACCTGCCAGCCAGTTGTCACACACAAGATGTAGTGATGGCCACCAAATTGGAGGGCTTTAAAGGGGATTGGACAAATTCGTGGAGGAGAAGGCTATCGAGGCTACTAGTCCTGATGGCTATATGCTACCTCCAGTATCAGAGGCAGTATGCCTATGTACACCAGACCGGTTGCCAGGGCGGGAGGGTGCTGTTGCACTCATGTCCTGCTTGTGGGTTTCCCGTGGGCAGCTGGTTGGCCACTGGGTGAACAGAATGCTGGACTAGATGGACCCTTGGTCTGATCCAGCAGGGCTCTTCTTATGCCCCTCTAGGACCCACATTTTCACATATGTTTGCCATACTCACACTGTACTTTTTAAGGTGTACACCTAAAAATGTAATGTGTGAAATGGACCTTAGCTTGACAGTGAATGACAGAACCTCAGTTCTATAGAGAGGCAACTTTGGCGCCATCTTCAGGATAATGAGAGTTATTGACTTTGAAATATTGACTTTAAAAACGCTGACTTTGGAACCAAGCAAGGCACAGTCTCTTCCTAAATACTATTATTCAGTATATCAGCTGCTGGCTTTACAGCTGTAGATGATGTTTGCTCTTCAGGATGAACCTGTGCAATATTCTGATGGCCACCATCTTGGATGGCTTTAAAGGGGGATTAGACAAATTCATGGCGGATAGGACGATCAATGGCTACTAGTCATGATGGCTGTGTATCACCTATAAGAGGCTGTGTATGCCTCTGAATGACAGTTGCTGGAGAACACAAGCCAGAGGGTGCTATTGCATTCATGTCCTTTCGTGGGTTTCCCACTCCTATCTGGTTGGCCACTGTGCAAATAGAATGCTGAACTAGATAGGCCTTTGGTCTGACTGGAACTCAAGTTGACTGCTAATAATTAACTCTGTCCACCTCAGTAGAACTCTCCTTCCATATCGGTTAAAACTCTAAATTGTTCGCATTCCATGGATTCTTGCTTTTCAAGTGAGAGGGCAGATGAGCATATCTCCCTCCTTTACTGGCCTACTTCGTCCATACAGCCCCTGTTCCACAATTGTCTTCTCCCAGCATACTTTTAAACCTGCTGTAGGTTTCAGAACAAATTTGTTAAAATAAAATTGCCTGGAATCCTCGTTGACTTGTTGTGCCAACTGGCTCTGTCATTTGTGGAGTATACATTGGTTGGGATCCAAAGAGTTGCTTAGATTCATGGAAGGGGCTTGTGCTAGCCTAGTGGAATTGTACACCAGTTGCTGGGGAACATGGATGGGAGGGTGCTGTTGCAAACATGTCCGGCTTGTGGGTTTCCCATGGGCAGCTGCTTGGGCACTGTGTGAACAGAATGCTGGACTAGATGGACCCTGGTTCTGATCCAGCATAGCTCTTCCTAAGTTCTTGTGAACTTCTATGCCATATCAGAAACCGTCTCTGTAAAGCCCCTTGTATTCAAAAGCAGTTTCTGATGTGATGGGGAGTGTTACCATTCACATAAAAGAAGTATAAAGCCCCACTTGGGCTCACAGAATTCTTGAGATCCTGGCCATTGTCAACAACACCCATGATTTAGCTAGCAGTCTTTCTTACAGTGGCCACTTACACATCACACAAAAAAGAGCAAATGCATCACCAAAAAAGGGTGTGCCAATTTGCATAACATTTACATATGTACATGTATATGTACAGGTGCAAATTTAGAAAGAGTAACTATAATTCAAATAGAAATATAATATATCTCACTGGAGTGGAGAAGACTGACCAGGTGACCTGTGTGCCTGCTCAGTCTGCTGCCCGGGAGCGAACCCTTGATGGGCCACTCCAAGGCCACTGCTGCTCGCCCTCCTTATGGTTCTTTGACTTTAAACCATCCTTGGACTGGACCCCTTCAAATAGAGGATGCCTTCAAATAGAGGACTGTCTCCTACCCACTCTCCAAAATAGAGGACTGTCCCCTGTAAAGTAGAACAACAGGCCATTGTAATTTCTTTCAGCAGGCCTTAACTATTCTGTTGTTTTTATTTTCTTGGCTGCTGATTAAAGTGGCAAAGGCGTTTGAGCGGTTAGCTGTATCAGTGACAACTATCTGATGCCAAATAATTGAATACGTACCTAGATAAGATCCCAGGCCATGGTTTGGGCCAGGGGGTGGGGGGCAGAAAGTAGATCAGGATCTAGTGGTAGCTCTTTGCACAATTTGCAGAAGATTGACAAGGATTTCAGACTCCATATTGTTTTACAATAACAACAACTAGATTATTCTCCCCTTACCCCAGCCCTACATTATACTGCTGAAATGACATAAGGAGGAGCTGCTTCTTGTATGCACGGACTGTGAGCTCTGTCCAGTTCTGGTACTGAAAACAAAAATCCCTGGATTCAGAATTCTTTAATTCTAAGGGTGTATCTTTTGCATCAGGCTCTGCTTGGTGGATCTCAGGGTTCTAGTAAAAAAAACAAAGTAGATCCCACAAGCCTGCCCAACCCAGGTTTACACACATGCTGAAGAAACTTTGTCAAAGGCAAGTAGACCTGGAGCTGCTCGGTGCCTGGATGGGGCACCTCCTGGGAGCTGCATGTTTGCTGCCTTGAGTTCTGTGGAAGAAAGGTATTATATGAATGAATAAATGGAGTTTGAAATTTAGGCTTTTAAATAATCACTCACCTCGTCCCAGGGATGTTGAAGAGTCCTTGGTCTCGAGTCACGAGTCGAGTCACGAGTCTTTGGACCCGAGTCTCGAGTCCAAGTCCAAGTCCTTGGTCCAAAATGGTGACTCCCGAGTCCCGAGTCCCGAGTCACTCCCAAAGCTGACTCCACGAGTCCCTATTAAAATCAGTGGGGTTTTCCCCCAACAAAATAAGGCTACTTCAGATGTGTGGCTTAAATAAATTCTAGGCACAAGTGTGCCTTTTTATTTCAAAACTCTGCAACTGATTTTGGCAAGAACAGACCAGGCAGACAACCCCAAAATAACCAGGCAGGCAGAGGAGGCAGGGAACCCCAAAGCAGGCAGGCAGAGGCGTTTGTCTTGGACAATTCAACTGTTGAACTGGTCAAGAAGAGATCGGGCAGGCAGAGGCGGCAGGGAACCCCAAACAGGCAGACAGAGGCAGCCAAACCCCAAATGTCTGACCCTAACCCTAAGCCCCCACAACAACACATCAATCAAAATAAATCTCAACACATCGTTGGGGCTGCGATCCTAGTAGCTGTCCATAGTGGCCGAGCAGCGGCACACCTCACTTCCATGCGCTCTTCACCGGTGATCGCGCTCCTCTCCACTCCTTCTGGCACAGCCCAGGGATGTTGACGAGTCCTTGGTCTCGAGTCCTGAGTCGAGTCTCGAGTCCCATTAAAAATATTGGGACTCGAGTCCGAGTCGAGTCAGGGGGGGGACTCAGTCCGACTCACGAGTCGAGTCCTCGAGTCCGAGTCCCCATCCCTGCCTCGTCCTGACCTGAACTGAGAAATTTTCTGGTGTGAGAGCTGAAGTGAGGTGGGGAACCATTGCAGCAGAACAGCCAGAACGTAAATACAGGTGGTTAAAATTATTTTCCTGTACTACATCTTAGGGACCAACTGAGTAGAATTACTGTTGCTATGCTTTTCCTTATATCTCCTAGGGCAGCCACTTATGAAGCACCAAAAAAGAGGACAAGACAGTGATTTGCATAAATTTTGCATATGGTAATTGATATGTATAGATCCAAACCTAGACAGATGATGATGATGATGATGATGATGATGATGATGATGATGATGATGATGATGATGAAATACAGTACATCTCACCATAGTGAGGAAGATTGTGGCCAGGTGACCTGTGTGCCTTGCTCCGTCCAGCTGCTGCTGATGGGCAATTTCAAGGTCCAACTCTTCTTTCTGATAGTTCTTTATCTTTAAATCACAGTTGGAGAGGGCAGCCCTTCATATAGAGGATACCTTCAAAATAGAGGACAGTCCTCCGGCAGCCCTTCAATTAGAGGACTGTCCTCTGTGAAAGAGGAGACACTGCCATCCTACTATCTCCACAAGCAAAATGACTAGATACTTTGTTTTACTGAAAGCTGAACAGAGGAGTGCAGTATTGCTAAGGGGGCCAGACTCCCACTGCCCCATGCCACCACCATCTCCGTGAGGACAAGCCTGGCCTGGTCACCTCTGACAAGCCAAAGAATCACCTCCTGGAAACCAAAACAAAGATGCTTTTATACACTGGAAGAGGGTTTTTGTTTTGTTATTTTCTTTTAGCAATTTATGTGCCACCAATAACTAGCATCAGTATATTTTAGCAGGTAGATTATTAGATATTTTTTCCTAGTTCCTTTTACAGACTTGTATTTATATTTCAGACTGTTTGGAATGAGTGTAATCATTCATGAAAAACACCGTGACAGAAAGGCTGCCTGGGTAGGGAGGCAATTTAAATGGATATCGTCCTGTAAAAAGAATATGATCCGTCCTCCGAAAGACAATATTATCCCTGTGCATTAGCTTGAAACAGAGTCAAAGCAATCTAATATCCAAAGGGACTTGGGCCTCTGTTCCCACCAGAGGATCACATAAGCACAAGAGAGTAAAATGAGGATACAGTGACAAAACAACCATTAGGTATTAACGGACATCAGCAGAGCGCTCAGTCACCTTTTGGAAATATATGTGTATTTGCAATACGATATCATTTCAGAGCAAGCGCCCAGACACTTCCTCCTGGGATCCATTATACTCTCAACAGAAGAGCCACAGGAGGCTGACAGATGGCTACAGGGGATGACATATTGCCCGGAAAACCCAGAATAAAACAGACATGCAGGAGAACGAAGCAGCAGCTGATATTTCAATGGAAGAATGCGAACAGTTCCGTTTAAAATCATAGCAGGCCTATAGAGGTCTATGGAGCCATAGGTGTGTCAGAGACAGGGAGTGTCTGCGAATGTCCGGTACTTTGCAAAGGAACAAGAGGTGACAAATGAACTGATAGGGCCAGCGTCCTCCCAAGGATGAAAGTGCAATCTCTGTGCTACTCCCTTCGTTTGAAACGGCAGCAAAACATGCCAATCCCATAAGCCAAGCTGCATCCATGCAGGTGTCCTGTTTTACAGAGGACTGTCCTCTACTTGAAGAGGACAGTCCTCTGTTTGAAGGTGTCCTCTATTGAAAAGGCTATCCAGTCGAAGCCTGGTTTAAAGGTAAAGAACCATAAGAAGGGCATGTGACGCGGGGGCCTCGAAATTGCCCTTTGACCATTAGCACCCGTCCAGCACACTGAGCAGGTCACCTGCTCACAACTCCCCCACAGTGGTGTGATGTATTGAATTTCAATTGAGAGCCAGTGTGGCGTAGTGGTGAGAGTGTTGGACTGGGATTCGGGAGATCCAGGTTCTAGTCCCCGCTCGGCCATGAAACTCACTGGGTGACTTTGGGCCAGTCACTGACTCTCAGCCTAAACCTACCACACAGGGTTGCTGTGAGGATAAAATGGAGAGGAGGAAGACGATTATGTAAGCCGCCTTGGGTTCCTTGCAGGAAAAAATAAATAAATAAATAAATAAATAGAAATTATACTAATTATTTCTGAATTTGCACCTATACGTATAAATTGCACTACCTCTTACCATAGTGTGGAAGAACGTGACCAGGTGACCTGTGCACCCGCCAGTCTAGTCTGCTGTCCAGGTGCTGCTCACTGTGGATGGGCAACCGTTCCTATAGTTCATTATCTTTAAACTGGAATTGGACAGGACGGCCCTTCAAAATAGAGGACTGTAAAACAGGACACCTGGCCACCCAGTCCAACACTTCCTAATCTGGGGAGGGCAAGGAGGATGGAGAGGAAGAGAGCTTCATGCCATCTGGTCAGAACAAGAGAAAGAAAAGAGCAATTAATTCCTCCTAAAGAACCCCAGTCTGGAGCCTTCTCAGCAGTCTACAATAACAAGGGGCAAATATATATGGGAAAACACCTCTGTGTAAGCCCAAAGGGTGGAGGGAGAATTTGAAGCAGGGGTGCTGCTCATCCATCGGCCAGAGAACCAAGGGCCACTGGGAGGCTGCACCCCCTGCCTCCCAGGGGTAACATCCCAGCAAGGGGGAGACCAACCTGGCCCCATACATCAGCTGGAGAGGGAGCAGCTGCAGGGAGCTTGTTTTGCCCTTCCCTGCCAAAAAGAAAAAGAAAAAAGAAAGAAAAATCTATAAGAGCCTTTTTAACTGTAAGAACTGGTGCCTGAGTTTTGCATTCTTCCTCCTCCCTCCCAATCCCTTTTCCTTTGGTGTCATGTCTTTTAGATTGTGAGCCTGACGGCAGGGACTGTCTTATTATTAATCTTTGTAAGCCACTCTGAGAGCCTTTTCTGGCTGAAGAGCGGGGTACAAATGCAATAAATAAATGAACTGTGGCAAGAGGGATCAAGGTGGGCTGCGCCCCCAAGCCTCAGTTTTTCTCGCACTGCCTACTACCTTCACCTTGGGTCAGAGGGATGTGGTAGCAGCCCGTGGGGTGCCCCAACGAAGACCGGTGCGGTGTCCCAGCAGGGCAGGCCACCCGTCTGGCGGCAAATGATGTGCGATTTTCTCCGCACATCATTTGCCACGAGATGGGAAGCCTGCTGAGACCCTTCCGCCTTTATTGGTGCCCTCGCCAGCTGCTTCCTCAGCTCCCTTCCTCAAGGTGAGGGGATATTTTTTGTCCCTTGGGAGGTGGAGAGGGGGTGCCAGCCAGAGGAGGGCTTGCATTTGTGTATTTCAAGCATTACATTTAATGCTCAGAGGACTCCCCTCAAGGTTCTCTTTGAACATTCAACTCGAGCAGCACAAATGCCTTTCAAGCAATCACAGTGCTGCTAGCTGATCTCTGGCAAGCCTTCCACATCTCACCAATGGAGCCAGAGAAGGAGATTGCCCCAAGACATTCTGCTGCCTGAGGCAAAGGAGATGTACATGCCATGTACTGAAGCTGACTTGACTGGCAGTTAAATCTTATTCATGGGCTTCTCACAGGCACCTAGTTGGCCACTGTGTGAACGGAAGGCTGGAGTACATAGGCCAATGTGGAACCCATGGGCACCAGTGTGCCCCCAGACACCATTCTTCGCACCCACCAAGGTGCCCAGACTCCCACTTTTAAAAAAAAAATAATTAACAAATAGGTTTCGGTGGGTGCTGAAAAGTGTGGGATTAAAGGAGTTGTGTAGTGCGTTGGGGCTCAGACCCCACCTCTGCCTTGTACTCTTGTTTTTTAGGGCAGGTTACTTGTCCTTTGCAACTAGCGTCACCTCTCAAGGCAGCCATATTGTGGTGGTGCCCACAGGGGTTTCTCAATTGGCCAAATATGCCCCTTGGCCCTCCCCAGAGATAGGCCTTTGGTCTAATGCAGCAGGGCTGTTCTTAAGTTTTTACTTTGACATTGTCGATGGGACTGTCCTCCACCACACCTGAAGGCCGCAGCCTAGACTTAGGAGATGCAGGACAGCCTGTGTGGCACACACAGCTGTGTCCTCAATACCTTGCCGCAGGACCGGTGCAAGGCAGTTTGGTGCCCTAGGCAAGATCAGATATTTAGCACACACACCCTTCCCACTTGAGAGTGCTGTGTTTTTTTTTTTCAAGGCGTTTCTGGCGCCCCCTTTAGCCCTGCACCCTAGGCAGCTGCCTAGTTGGCCTAATGGTAGCACCAGCCCTGCCTTGCCGCTGCTTGCTTACCACTTCATCTGGTGCCTGTTTGAAGCCCACTCAAGTGCTGCAATGCAGCATCAGTAGCACCAGCATACCATATGAGCAGAGGAACACATGCACACGTGCAATGCTTGCTGGAGTGCACAGGCTGGGTTAGCTACCTCTCTGTGTGTTTGCGCTTGATTAGGGGCCTTTCCCAATGGTCCCATCTATGATGCATTGGCAGGAGGTGGCTAGGTGAGAAGACAGACAGCCCAGGCCAGCAACAAATAAGCATCACCACCACGAACTGCATACCCTTCAACATTTCACAGATGAAAACAGGGACACACGTGTGAATTTGTAAGCGGTATGGTTAAGCAACAGGAAGGTGTGATCAAGAGGGTGTGGCCAGGCAACATGAGGGCGTGGCCAAGGGTATGGTCAAGTACAAAAGTTATTAGAGGAAACACACAAAATCTTATATAATTATTACATTATTATATTATACATTATTTTATTATATTTTATTAGTGGCTTTTGTAAAAAAAAAAAAATTACCTTACTTAAACCTTGAATTGTTGATATCTGCTGTTTTTCATGAGGGTGGGTCAGTGCTTGCAGGGCAATCTCTTTTTGTTTTAAAATTGTCAGGATTGGTCCCAGCATTTTCAGGGCAGTTGGAGAAGGAGAAGAAAAGGAGATGTGGAGGAGGGGGAGCTTTGGGGTGGGGGAAAATACAAAAAGACACATTGGGGTATTGAGCCCCTTCAGCGTTTTGCTCCAGCACCTCTACAGCTCTGGTTTTTAAGCACAAGGAGTAACTTTGAGAGGGGCTGAACAGCTTTATTGTTGTTTGTGTTATTGTGAAAAGGCCTCAGTTTAAAGCACTTTTTGTGTTCTATTCACACAATTTAGATTTAAAGAAACACTTAAACTGGAATAATCTTACAGAATTTAACTAACTTGAATTAAGTTAAAACAAACAGTGCAATCCTATGCACAGTTACTCAGAAGTAAGTACAAATGTCTTCAATGGGTCCTACTTACCCCCCCCCCCGGGGCCTGGTCAGAGGCAGCACACGAGCGCGCGCACACATGCACACGCATGCACACAGAGACATCCTTGGTCTGTTCCCTTCCTGCTTAAAGGGGCCACGGGCAAAATCACAGATAAACTAAATAGCTTGCAGGAGGAGGCAAATTCTTGGCTCTGCATAACAAATTGGGAGTCCGCATAACAAAGTATGAAGCCGTGATGGCTCAAGTGTTTGCGAGACTGTCCCAGCAAATTCGGGGCAATTGGAGGATATGCATCAGGGTACCAGCTCAGGAGGATGGGAACAGCCGGGGGCACAGGGAAAATGGCCAGGGCGAGGTGCCACTGCCCCCAACATCTAATACCTGAGGTGTTGTTATGATCCTCTAGCCCTTGGGCCTTCCAGTGTGCAGCAGAGGATTCTGATAAGGATGAGGCACAGGTTATTTCCTATGGGGTAGGATCATCAGGGCCTTATTAAGGGCCTCCCAGCCAGACGACTCTGCTACCTTCCTCTGGCTCAGCTGATGAGTCCCTGGCAGAACCTCCATCTCTCCAGCCTTGCAGAAGTCTGAAGGTACAAAATCAGTTGAGGGCCTTTAACAATCCAGTCAGCTTCTCCAGGAGGGGTGGAGCTGACCACACTAGAAGTCCTGTCACCCTACATAAGGCTTCAGTTGGTTTTAGCTCCATGCTAAGACAACATCTTCCTATTGTCTTAATAGGAGAGGATTCTGGCCAGTAGGACCCACTTGGAGCTATCCAAGTCCTACTTTCTTCCTGCCTTGATCTTGCTACCAACTTCCTCAAGGAACCGCAGAACAGGACAGGTAGATGCCTCACCCTGCCTAATGGTAGGGCGGATCCTGGACAGCCCTGAGGGAGGGGAAGACCCTTTTGTTTTCCTTTTTCTTTCTCTTCTTGGCTATCCATGTTAAGGATCAGGAGAACTTTGGAACCTAGTCCCTGGTTTGCAGCTAGAGCTGTCTCCCCCCAGAACAACAATGCAGGTGATCACCTGGCTCCCCTTTCACTCATGAATCAAGTCACAGCCGCTCTGCAACAGAATCCATGTGCACCTTCAGGAAACATGGCATTTCAGCTGGGGGGGGGGGTTATAACAACATGTCACCGAAGAGCTAGAAAGATTAATTTCATTATGAAGCTGTTAAATGTCATTTCACTTACTCTATTATTGCCATCGTTTGTTTAAAAGGTCTGTATCTCACACTTACATAGCAGGCTGATCTTTTCCCATTATCTTTTAACCAGCTATTTATATATCTCCATATCTTCTGAGAAACCCCAACAAATTTATCATAAGGCAGGGGCCGTGTACCATATGGTGTTCACTCAGAGATAATGAAATACCTGCTAAAGCACATAATAGCTCTCTTTTGTCAGTGAATGCTAAGCCTCTTTGTTATTCATGGGTCTACTTTCCAATATTTCCCAAGCCAATGGGTAGAGAATGGTTTCTCATAGGGTATTTTGCTGGAAAATGCCATAGGCTATATTTAGACAAGAAAAATAGCCCATCAATTTGTACGTTTGCAAACCCAAAAATAAAATGATCATTTAAAAAATAAATAAATTGTATTTTCCGTGAAAGAAAACTTGCTAACTCTAGTTAGATGTTTGGCTTTGTAGATCTTTCCAGCACCAAAGGGAGGTTAGACCAGAGGTTTGAAAATGGCTCCAGTTTATCTCACCAAGACACCTTTCAAAGACTCTTTTCAGTATTTCACACATCAGGGCTTCCCTTGATTTTTATTTTTATTTTTTTGGTCCACTCTGAAAATTAGAAACTGCCTAATCTGTTGTACTTATGTCAGTGTTATGTTATTGTCAATTCATACCACCTAAATTAAACTAGCGCATCCATCTGCTTAATGGAAATAGGAATGGGGGAGAAATGTGTTCAGTAGGCATATTAATGCGAACTTCCCTGATTTCACACATACAAACAAATATGCAAACTGAAATGCAGCTATCCTCTGAAATTTGCACTTCCTTAAATTTTGCAATGGAGCTCTCCAATCAAAAACATACATACAAAAATGCATATATTAGTGAAAATAACATTGAGAAAATGCATTATGGTAGGAAAATTATTTGCAAAAAATGAGTGCTGTGGAGAAAAAGCGTCAGAGTTTCCTGCACCACACACACACACCTCCTCATATGTAAACAAGCATAATCCCATGCAATGATTCTGCAGGCACACCTATATTTCTGGGCCGACTCAAGTGGTTATCATTGGGGGGGGGGGAATTCACTGGCATGCCTAAGGCATCAGGAGTCCCTTGGCTTAAAAAAGAAGAAAAGAAAGAAAAAAGGAACAGCTTGATCTGTGTCAGTAAAATATTGCTACTGTTATTATGATACAGTATTCAGTAACCAAAAAAATGCTCTTAAAATATACTTTAGCTATTTCATGTTTAATGGGTTTGATCCAGCTTTAGTCATACTTGGAGTAGACCCTCTGAAAGGACTTAAGTTAGTCATACTCTAAGTATGACTAAATCTGGATCTAACCCAATTCATCCAAGAGCAGTCTTGAAATTTTGCTGAGAGTCCTGCAGCTGCCCCTAATGGAAACTGCAAATGGTATTCATGGTCCCAGAAGCTGACATGAATAATTGTGTGGGTACCGGTATATGTGCTGCTATGCTCCCTCACCCCTAAGCCTTTACCACAGGTATGTTTCCTCTGCAATTACTTATCAGCTATTGCCAAATTAGAATAATCTTATCATTCATATGCTTAGTAGGTGTGTGTGGATGTATACATATATATACACACACGCAGCTGAAGCCCCATTCTACTGAGCATAGGACTGACTGGCTGTTTACTAGTTCTCTTGAGAAGTCTGTAAGCCTCGGTTGTTATGCTGCAGTATTGCAGTCTCCAGGACACAATAAACAGGTCTTCGCAACCCTGAGCTGCTCCACATTAAGCTCTGCTGGAATCTGACAGCCAGAGAAGGGGCATTCCCCATGAAGTCACGCCACAAACTAGGGGTGCACAACCTTTTTGGCTCCGTGTAATGCTGGCTCAGGGAAGGGGCCCACGTGCATACACCAGCCCAGGTACACACACCCGAAACAGATTGCTCTTTCCTTGCTGCTAGCAACGGTGGGTGCACAACCTTTGTCAGGAAAGGAATTTGGGAAATTGACAGGGAAGGAATTGGGGGGGAGAGGTACTGTAAAGGCTTTGGTGGGCTGTAACAGGCCCTGGACTGCAGTTGTGCAGCCCTGCTGTAAATTATTGCATACTTCTTCCCAAGGACAATCAGTGAAGTCAGTCTTGCAAAGGTTGGTCACGGTTTTCACAATCAGAACAGAAAGACAAGATCGGGGTGGTGGTTTCATAGATTTCATAGATCATAGAGTTGGAAGGGGCCTACAAGGCCATTGAGTCCAACCCCCTGCTCAATGCAGAAAACTAGAGGAGGGGTCTCCCATCCAAATAATAACCAGGCCGGACCCTGCTTAGTTTTCCACACTCAGACAAGCTGAGCCAGCGTAAGCCACAGGCCTGTATTTGTGGTGGAGGGGGATGAAGCTTTTGTGCCTTCTTTATACTTTCAGTCCCCACACTACCAGCACCAGCAACATTTGATGAGGGGCCCATACCATTAACAAGACTGGTGTGAAATCAGGGTTTGGACTGGTGGAAATTAGGCATACTCAGCATCAGAGCTCCCTCCATATCTGCAAGCCCCATCTTTATTGTGCAGCTTCCGGGTGCATGCACTGATCGGATATTCTGCTTCTTTTTCTCTGTAATTCGAGGAAATACAGACTGAAAGTGTGATACTCAAAATGCCAAGTGCCCACCAATTTGGAGCAGGGTTGCTTTTTAATGAGCGCTCGGGCAGAATAACGTTGCAGGGGTTTTTTTTCTCCCTAAGTAAAAAAAAAAAAAAGGCTAGAGACTTACTCTGAACACGAAAACGAACACACACACACTGGAAATCCAAGGAAGAACGCTGGAACCTCTTTGAAGGGGCCAAGGCAGTACTAGAAACATGTAACCATTCCCATCCAACCATACCAGAAGAAGTGCAGAGATGGGTGAGAACTGCAGCGTTCCTCTCTGTCACTCCAATCACCATGGCTTAAGCCAGCCTTCTGGATGACAGGAGTTACAGTGCAACACATTCGGAGAACACCAGGTTGAGGAAGGCTGCCTTGACCGCAGCTTTGGGAAGTGGGTGGGGGTAAGGATCCTTTGAGAGATGGGCTGGAAGGAATAACCAGAAAGAGATTAGAAGTGAAGGTGTGTGGTTCATTGTAACGGAGAAGGGGGAGAGAACAAGCCAGAAGGTTAGCATACAACAGCTTCCAATGCTTCTTCGCCTTCTTCATCCAAGGAACAACACTGACTGCAGTTATAATTGTGATGGTTTTTAAGCCGCTCCCAATTTAAATGGTTGCGCTTTGCCATTGTGCATTTCTAACTTCCACACTTAGGACTGTGATAATAAGCAAAGGCTGCCCTACCTGATGGCCATCAGAAGGGGAAAATTGCCTTCCTGCCTACCAGCTGAAATTAGGGATGCCGCTGAAACTCGAAACTAGGCGGTTTGCTGGTAGAATCTATTATGTTTGTAACGCCCATATGAGTACCAACCTTATGGGGGCCCTCTTTAGAAGGCCATGTGCATTGATTACTTCAGTTGTGACGCACATAACATTTGTCTTCTCCCCACACCCATCTCGCACTCACACACACCAAGTGCATCTACATTCCTGATAAGTTAGAGCATGAAAAAATCTGTTTCCAACACTGATTTTTTTAAAAAAAGAAATTCCCTGAGCATGTACAGTAATACCTTGGATTGCAAGTAACTTGGTTTGAGAGCATTTTGCAAGACAAGCAAATTTTTAAATATTTAAAATTTTTTGACTTGATATACAAGCAACGTCTTGCAATACAAGTACTGTAGTATGGCTTAAATTAAAAATCTCTGTACAATTTTTTTGGGGGGGATTTCATTTTGATATAAGAGTGTTTTGGATTACAAGCACGTTTCCGGAACGAATTGTGCTCTCAATCCAAGGCATGACTGTATAGTGTCGTGTTTTAAACTTGCTTAAATCATAGCACTATCATGTGTACAGGAATAAAATGGATTTTGCTTCTGCTGCCCCGGTGCGAAATACATTGATGTGGGAATAAGTACTATTGGCTTGCAGAAGATAATATATTTTTAAAATAAAAATAATCAAATGAGCATCATACATGTATGTACATGTCTGGTTGGATGCCCCTGACTATTTATTTTTATTTATTTATTATATTTATACTCCGCCTTTTTTCCTACAAGGAACCCAAGGCGGCTTACATAATCCTCCTCCTCCTCTCTGTTTTATCCTCACAACAACCCTGTGAAGTAGGTTAGGCTGACAGTCAGTGACTGGGCCAAAGTCACCCAGCGAGTTTCATGGCCGAACAGGGACTAGAACCCAGATCTCCCGAGTACCAGTCCAACGCTCTCACCACTACGAAAATAAAAAGGATACTGTGGTAAGCAGCCCCAGCCCCAGTAGGCCCTGGCATGCCCAGGTCAGCCCAAGTGCTGATGCTGGGCCTGTTTGCTGCTGCCCCCTTCACTTGCTGCTCTTTGGGTGTGCTGCGGGGCCCTGAACTTTGGCCCCAAGGTCCAGGCCTAGCTGGACCACTGACGGAGCTTGGATGGCTATCTTTTTTTCTTCTTTTTTTAATTGAATTTTCCAAAACAAAAACAAATCGTATTGATGAGCTTGGATGGCTATCTAATGAACTTTAGTATATTTGCTATTCAAAGCAAGATTGATTAAAAGTGCCTGGGCAGTCTGCATGACTAGGGGCACAAGCCCATGCAAGTTTAGACAGAAAAAGCCTTTTCTGTCTAACTTGCATAGGATTGCACCTTGAAGTGTCTAAACTTTGCCATTTCTGAGCATGTCCTGATGTTGGTTGGTTGAACCCTTTACTTTCTGAGGGACATGTAAACATTGCACTTGCAATGCTCATGCTGGTGGGATGATGTCACTTCACCCTTTAGCTACTGTTTTCCAAACCAAGCAGTATAAAAGTTTGGATCTGAAAACTGAAGAAACATCTACGTAGGTTAGTATCCAGCCCTTGTCCAATGTCTCTCTTTCACTCTTGGCTTTGCTCCCTTTTTGTATTTAGCCAGTCAGCCAAGACCATTTCTCTCTAGTATGGATGGGGAAAAAATGTCTTGCATAGTAAGTAAAAGTTTACTTTAGACCTGGGTGCTGGTAGGTGGCATTGTAAGGGGCACTGGAAAGGGAATCCAAGGAGCAGGAGGTCAGGAGGGGAGCATTGCAGCCCAAGGTCGCTGGTGGGCAAGGAGTTCTGGGCTTCAGCAAATGGAAGTGCCCTTTCTGCAACTCCTACTCACGCCGCAGCCATGCACACCGGCTCCAGCAGCACCATACCATCTGTAGGGTAAATGGCAGAACATGTGCAAACAGCCAATCAGAGGACAGAACATAATGTAGTGATGCATGCCATCATGATGTATAGCATAATGCCATACTAAAGTTCCCAAGATGCACTTTGTTGATGTGCATGCACAACAATCTGTATACACAGTAGGATCTTGGAATAATGGAGAACTTTCATCCACAATTGGATGGAGGAATTCGTAACTTGATGAGCAAATTGTGATTTCTGCAGGGTTAAGTTCATCCATCATTAGCTGAAATATGGGCAGTTCACGTTACGTCAAACTTAAGCAAGCCAACAAAACTCCTGAATTCCAGTCCAACACAATTAGCCTGAAAGGAACTTGATACATTAACCCCAAGACTCCTATTAATTTCCATTTTAAAAAATTTATGATTCTAACCCTTTGAGTTTAATATAGCACTAAATTTACTCTACAAAGGATGGTTTTACATTCTTCTGTAGGAGGAACAGACCAGAGAGAATTAAAAATGGTTCTGCTAAAATAACTTTATGATAATATGTGACAGTGAAATATTTGAGTATATTACCCAGACAGCTGCTTCACAAACAAAACATTACCAAGGTGGTTTCAATGACACTCCAAACATTTAACAGTTACTTGGATGATTTCTTTGCTAGCCTCCTTTCCCCACTCAGTAAGAAGTGTGTGTATATATACAAAATCAGCTTAGACTAAACACATGAAAGCCGTTTCCAAGAACTGTGGTTAGGAAAGCAAATTTGAGATAGAAGGAAGTGTTTTAAGAAGTAAAGCAAAGCAGCATGGGAATGCAAAGAAATTGAAATCTGAGACTTTAGAGTTCAGGGGTGGTCTTTCCACAAAAGTGAGACCAGGGATTGCCTAAGGCATTTTTCTGCCTGAGGCAAAGAATAAGATAGTTACCCCTCATATTCCATGAACAAAAGTTACCTGGACAGGCAGTTGATTCTTTTTTCAACACTGATGATGGGATAGCATCCTCCACCACACCTGAAGACAACAGGATAGGTTAGGCCCTAACCGTTAGGGGATGCAGGGCAGGTCACTGAGCAGTACTCTCCTCAAATAGCTTGCTGCTGCCTTCCAAAATCTGCCAGCTGAGGTGACCAGTCTCACTTTGCCTAATGGTAGATCCTTTCCTGAGTGAGACTCAAAGGAAGCAAGTTCCAGTGGTTGAGGTACAAGCAAAAACTTTTACGTGCTATTTGCCAGTATGCACAACATTAGTGTGGAGAAACGAGCCTTTGGGGGTACACACACACACCTCATGTGTGAACCAGGTGGGGGCTGGGAGGAGGCGAGGGCCTCGGATGGAATGGGTGGTGCCTAGATGCCTAGAGAAGCTGGCCTAGGCTTTTCATATGTAGATGGTTCAAGCCATGACTCACGAGTTCCCTTCCCCCCTGCCTGGCCAGTTCCCTTTCCCCTGCCTGGCCAGGTGAAGTTCAAATTGATTGGCTGAAGCAAGGTTACAGAAAAGGGGAGGGGGAAGAGCTATTTCCCCACGTGTAGCCTTTGTTCTTAGTCTTAGTCCTTTTTTGGTAGCGTGCCTGGTTGGAGCCATGGCAGCGCGCCAGCGAGGGGCCAGAGCCTTTAGGGGGGGGGCCCTCAGGAACCGATCCCAGGCAGCTCCTGGTAAAATTAGCTGGTTTGAGGGATCTAGAAAGGCAGGTCTTGTGTGGAGGGCTATTTATCTCGGACCTGCGGGTAGATAAAATAGTTCCCCCCGGGCGGCAAGGCTGTGCTGGATCTAACCCTTGAAGAAGACACCCTCAGGTAACAGGTGTGTGCCTGAGAGATCTTAAGGAATCAGGTTCTATTGTGTTTTGTAGCTTTACTGTGTACTAAAGTGTCTCTCTGTCTCTCTCTTATTTTGTGTGCTTCTCTCATTTCCCTAATCTTGTTGTAAGATGCTACCAGAATAAACCTGTTTGGTTTTACCCCACATGGGTTTGTAGTGCTCTGTGAGTTCAGTATCTAAATCCAGGTTACAGAAATGGAAGGCGAGTCCCTAAACAGAGATCCAAGTAGGATTGCAGACAGCTGAGGCTGGCAGTCTGGTATCTTGAGATCTCAGAGGGTCTTGGTTCCTTTGCCAGTAGGCAAGGGTGGGGTGGTGGCGGGTCAGCCAGCCCCCCCTTCCGGGCCACATGGTGGCAAGTGCTGGGTTTCCTTTGGAGTAGGAAAGGGTGGAGGTCTGGCGGGTCAGCCAGCCCCCCCTCTTCCTCCACAATTAGGCATTAATATTTACTGCTTGCCATCTAGCTTATTTGGATAATACAACATTCAAGTCAAAATTGCAAGTTTGCAGGTCTTCACTATGCCTTTTTTTTTTTTTTTTTTTGAGCGATAGCCTTCCTCCAACACATTCCCTCCAGTTCTCCAGCTTGAACTTACTATTGTAGTGCGAGTTGGCTAGTGAATGTGCAGAAAACAAACAACAATACAACACAGTGATGGTGCATATTCACAAGAAGACATGAACAATGTGCTCAAATGTACAATGTTGATAGGAGATTGTGCATGTTGCCTGGTCAATATATGAGCAACAGATGCTGCAGAATGTACATTGATCTAAGATATTTCATACATTGTCTGGTTAATACGTATAGCCTCCATGTACAAGTTGTACATTGCCCAGGCAATATGTATGGTCTTGAGGTGGAGAATACATTAATTGACAGGCCAATGAATACACTACTCAACTAAGTGCCATTTTCTTGATAGAAAGGTGAGGTATAATAAAATAAAATAATTCTCCAACATTGACTAGGCAATGTGTGAAGCTCTCTTTTGATGTTAATTTCTGCACATTCTCCATGGCTTCATATGAATATGAGGTGTTTATGTACAATCTCCACTGAAATCACTTAAATGATCAAATACAATATATATACTGAATCAAAATTTCCTAGCTGATAGTAAACCCTGAAAAGCTAAAGCAAAACCTAGATATCTACAGGTAACTCACAAATAAGGTGGGGGGATCACAACAATCTTCTCTTGCTACACCAGTTTTGTATAATGGCATTGTGATACTGGTTGTTTTACTTTTGATCCCAAATATGGAATACTGGCCTGTGGCTTACGCTGGCTCAGCTTGCCTGAGTGTGGAAAGCTAAGCAGGGTCAAGCCTGGTTATTACTTGGATGGGAGACCCCTCCTCTAGTTTCCTGCATTGAGCAGGGGGTTGGACTCGGTGGCCTTGTAGGCTCCTTCCAACTCTATGATCTATGAAATCTATAATCTTTTTATAGCTACCACATATTGGGTTAATGCTTTCATTGAGGAATCCACCACATCTGCAAGATCCATGTGTGTGTGTATGTATGCATGTCTATATGAGTGTGTACGTACACGTTCATGTACACGTACATACACACACACACACACACACACACCATTTTTGGCCCCAATGTTCATCACCACACTCACTTACACTGAACTTCCTCACATTCTTTTCTTTCTTACTTATATTTGCCATTTTTATTGCCCATCCCCCCAGGTTAGAGAGAGCCCTTTGAAGCTCTTTGCAATACTTTTTTTTAACCACTCTAAATAATTTGGTGTCATCTGCAAACCTGGCCACCTAATGGCTCAGCCCAAGATCATTTACAAACAAATTAAAAAGCACAGGTCTCAGTGCAGATCTTTGGAGAACCCACTTCTTACATTTCTCCACTGTGAGAACTATTTATTCCTAGTCATTGCTTCCTGCTCTTTAACCAGTCAGCTGTCTGTAAGAAGACCCATGCCTCTTATCCCATGACTGCTAAGTTTACTCAGGAGGCTTTGGTGAGGGACTTTGTGCAAGTACCACAGCCAAGTACACAGTGTCTACCAGACCATGCCTACCCACATGTTTGATACTCTCAAAGAACTCTAAAAAAGTTCTGCAGACTTACTTTCCAGAAGTCATTCCTATATAGGTTAAGACTATTAATGGCTATTCATTATGATGGCTATGTGCTACCTCCAGGATTAGAGGCAACATGCCTCTGAAAACCAGTTGCTGGGGAACAACAGCAGGAGTAAACTATTGCCCTCATGTTCTGCTTGTGGGCATCTCAGAGGCACTGGTTGATCACTGTAGGAAACAGATGCTGGCCTAGATGGTCTCTTAGTTCCATCCAGCAGGGCTGTTCTTATGCGCTATGGCTTCAAGCAGTTTTTGCTCAACTCAGTTTATAATGTGCACACAAAATCTGCACCAGCCAATTATACATTTGAATTAAATGCCCCTCTTCTTTCTATTCTGCATTAACAAAGACTCCATATTCACATAAACAGAGTCTCAGGAGGTTTGAACATCACATGTGAAATCACACTGAGTAGTTTAAGGTGGGCAGCTTTTTCCATGTGGTGACAAGTTGACTGTCTTCATCCATCTGGACCAACATTGCAAAACTGGCTTTAAACTGGATCCAAAGGGGCCCTTTCACATCAGAACAGCATCCTCCCACTCATGGAAGCGGTTTTACACCTTGCACTAGAGCAGCCTTCCCTAATCCGGTGCCTCCAGATGTGTTGGGCTGCAATTCCCACTATTCCCAGTCAGTATGGCCAATGGAAGGTACCAAGTTGGGGGAAATTGCACTAGAGCAGTGTTCTCTAACCTTGGGTCCCCAGATGTTTTTGGCCTACAACTCCCAGCATCCCCCATGCCAGCATAGCATAGCAGGCTGGGGCATGTTGGGAGTTGTAGGCCAAAAACATCTGGGGACCCAAGGTTGGAGAACACTGCACTAGAGCTTTGCACTAGGTAAGTAAAACCAATCCAAAGATGTTCTTCTGCTTACACAACTTCTTCCACAATTGGAACCATAATCACTGCCAAAGTAGTTACATATAATGTTCCAACACAACCTCTTGCACAAGGGTTTATGAAACAGCACTAGCAGCTATTTTATTTCCACTCATAGTTCTTTGGATCCTATGCATTGTTCATTTGTTTTTCCTGTCCGGCTTACCCAACTCTGAGGAAGGCATGCACAAAATACTTCATCTATGATGACTGGTTAATAAGGCAAATGTAGACCATTCAATGGATGACAGCCTCACTATTTTCAATCCACCCATCACACAGCATTTTAAAATAGTTCTCTAGAAAGTTTTTAAATCTCCCTCCCTCTTTTTAGATCCCACTAATCCCTCAAAGTGGTTGCAATGGCTTAAAAATCCTTACATTTTGAACTTGCCTGGTCCAAAAAGATCACAGCTCTGCCTCTGCATGCACATCTCAGCACATCCTTTCACTCCTGCTGCCACCTTCACTCTTGGAAGCTGGCAAGGGATTGGAATTGACAGGATTCCTGCTCTCTGAAGCAAGAAGAGTAGAAATCTCATCAATTTCTTTACTCCCTAGACTCCTAAGAGCAGACACAACCCAAGCAGGAAGGACAGTAGAGTGGCATAATATGCTACCCAGGGTTATTTGACTGAAACCAAGCAGCAGTTTTAATATTTTGAGAATCCTGGTAATGCAGACATTTAGAAGAGACTTCTCCACTGGCAAGAACGCTAAACTTTGCCCACCACATTGTCATGACAACTGTTGCCGGCACCAAAAAGGTGTCCTCTCCCGGCAAAGTGGTGGTCCTTACCTCGGTGTGCCCTGCCCAATAAACACACTTGAGTTAGAGAAGGGAAACCAACTTTATTTAAGGCCTTAAGTAGGCTCTAGGAGTCTGTGACTCAAATCAAGAGCCCCCTTTAAGTTCTTCCTGGATCTTTTATACAGCATGGAATCAGATACAGGTTTGCATCACATACAGTCATTTTTACATACAGTTGCGTAGAAAAACATTCTTATCATGACCTCTTTCACATACATTCTACAACTTCCTTTGCCCTTCTTTGGTACATACATTTCCTCCTGTTCCTTGTCTATCAGTACAATTCCATCTTGTCCTGTTCTTTGGAAAGTACATGCTTCAGTCTGATGCTAGCACACACCCCCACTCCCACTCCTCCCGCCTTTCTCTGTCTCTTTACTTACTGCATACACACACACATTTTATTTTGCTTTTCCCTTATCAGTGCCCTCTGTACACACTTTGCCAATTCTCCGGCCTCTTCCCCCTCCCATTTACCCTAGCCTTGACCAAGGCTGCCTGCAACTTTACTTTTCTCTCTCTTACATTTCAATTCAGATCTTTTTGCAACTTTAGCAAGAGTTTCACAGAAGAGCAAGAAAGCAGGAAACAATTTACAGAAACAAGAATGCAAGATTCTCTAGTCAGGCCTAGCTAAACATTAGAACAGGAGTACAAATTCACATGATCTCCAACACAACAAGAACAGACTAGTAGATGCTCATTGCAATGATGTAGGCAGTTGTCTTCCCTTCTAATGATGGCATCCCTATGCCTTCCATTTCAGTTTCCCTAAATGTGTTGTGTCTTTCAGGCAGGACCCTTTGTATTTTCTGAATTTTAGAGTGCCCCATTGTCAGTGCTATAAAAATAAATAACATCTGCCACCTGAGGCTTCTGACTCACTCTGCCTAAAGGTAGGGTTGGCCCAGCTTGCCGAGAATGGGTGGGCCCCACTGGTACCAATGAGACTTGCTTTTGTATAAACTGTAAGGGGTGCTCTTTATGTAGTATTTTAGTAGTATGGAATATGCAAAGAAATTTACATCCAACAGATATGACAATAACGAAAATAAAATATTTCTCTTCCCCATACTCATGCTGGCAAATGATGCAATGGGTTGTATCCAATGTTAGTCTATCTTAAATTCCATTCATTTCAATAGGTCTATTCTAAGTAGGACTAACACTGGATACAACCCAATGACACCAGGAAGCTAAGCTCATTCTGAGTATAAAGGAGCGAGTCATTTCAGTCTAGAAGGGGAGCAAGAGTGACAGACATGCACATCTTAAAAGTAACCATGCTTATGCTCCCATCACCTCCTGGGAAAAACTAGGGAAGAAATAGAAATACACACAGCCTACTGTTCTGCAAATCCCAGCCTTGTGCAAAGATATTGGGAAGACTGTTGTATTACGTAGCTAATCCAAACCTAATTATACTAACTAAGCTGGAAGATCCCAGCCATGATAGATCTCCCTCCATTCTGAGGAAGAACTTGTCAATGTTGAAGATGACAGAAAAGCTCCCCCAACAATATTTTAGCATGAAGCGGTTACCTGCATTTCTACAAAACATATTTACTTACAGGGACTGACATTAATTCCTGTCATTTGTTAATATTTCTTTTCATATAAATAACTTAATTGAGTCGCTTAAACCAAGTCCTGATTTTGAAATGTAATTAGTGAGCTATTTTTAGCAAACTGTTAGCAATGCCATCTTGTGGTTAAGACAAGGTTTCTGTTAAAAGCTGGTTTGCTTTACAAATAGTGGCACACAAACTATTTCCTAAAAACTATTTGTTATTCCTTTATTGGCCAGCCAGATATATCAGATGGCGTAGTGGTGTGGCGTAGTGGTGAGAGTGTTGGACTGGGACTCAGGAGATCCAGGTTCTAGTCCCCCGCTCGGCCATGAAACTCACTGGGTGACTTTGGGCCAGTCACTGACTCTCAGCCTAACCTACCTCACAGGGTTGTTGTGAGGATAACATGGAGAGGAGGAGGACTATGTAAGCCGCCTTGGGTTCCTTGCAGGAAAAAAGGCGGGGTATAAATGTAATAAATAAATAAATAAAGTAGATGGTTCCTGCCCATGCCACAATACATTTGATCATCTTTACAGTGTTGCAGGTCTCTTTGTTGTTTATACTACCAACAGGGTAACAAATCTGCTCTTCTAAACTGTACTACCGTGATTTGTTTAAAAGAACCAAAAAATATAAGAGGATACCATAAGATCTCATCACATGATGGATTATATTAAACTCATATAATTGATTTTATTAAAAACATCAGGGTATTCCATCTGGATTCAATCCCTAGCATCCCCAGTTAAAAGGATCAAGTAGCAGGTGATGTGAAAGACCTCTGCCTGAGACCCTAGAGAGATGCTACCAGTCAGAGTAGACAGTATTGGGCTAGATGGACACATAGCCTGACCTCGAATAAGGTGTTCTACTCCTGTGTTCAC
This sequence comes from Shinisaurus crocodilurus, assembly GCA_021292165.1. Classification (NCBI taxonomy): domain Eukaryota; kingdom Metazoa; phylum Chordata; class Lepidosauria; order Squamata; family Shinisauridae; genus Shinisaurus; species Shinisaurus crocodilurus. Next base: position 2,114 of record JAHFWL010000397.1, on the reverse strand, counting down.
TTCATAGTTTTTGCACTTTTAGGCTAGGAGAAACAACAGAAGTTCTGCTTGATCATCTTTATTATTCTGGGGTTTTCTGCAGTGAAATCTAATGGGTTGGATCCAGAATTAGTCATATTTAAGGTAGAACCATTGAAATCAAGGGATCTACTCAAAATATGACTAAGTCTGATCCAACCCATCAATTCCAAATGTAATTGTTATGCCTACAATGTGAACATACCCTTACACTTCCCCCTTCAAATAATTGACCCAATTTTAGATCACATCTACTTGCTCCATTCCTGAATGGATATTCCAAAGGAAAGCGAATTAAATACGGTACTTCTGCACATTATATAAATGTAGACATTTCACAGATGTCCTTTGCCTTTGATAAACAAAGTGAAACTTTGTTCAACTTTTCCCATCTACATTACACTCAAGTCTTCCTTATCATGTGGTGTGAGTTCCGGTGCACTCAGGATGCAACTAGGCAGATGCATGGGAGAATGCCTGGATTGGACAGAGCGCATATTTAAGACTGTGGAATCCACTACCACATGATCTATGCCTACTATCGTCTGGTCACAATACCCTGTTTCCTGAGTAAGGTGCTAGAGAGAGTGGTGGTGTCTCAGCTGCAGGCGCTCTTGAATGAAACTGATTATCTGGATCCATTCCAGTCTGGATTCAGGCCTAGTTTTGGGACAGAATCGGCCTTGGTCGCCCTGATGGATGACCCTCTTCAGGAGAGGGACAGGGGGAGTGCGACCCTGTTACTGTTCTGCTGGATCTCTCAGTGGCTTTTGATACCGTTGACCAGCAGTATCCTCCTGGACCACCTCCATGAGTTGGAGGCACTGTTTTACAGTGGTTTGACTCGTACTTGCGAGGTTGGTTCCAGAGAAGTACCATTGAGTACCACACCTCGGCCCCATGGCAGCTGAACTGTGGGGTGCCACAGGGTACCATCTTGTTCCCAATGTTATTTATATCTATATGAAGTCATTGGGAGCGGTCATCAGAAGATTAGGGGCAAGCTGTCACCAGTATGCTGAATGACACACAGCTCTATTTCTCTGTGAGATCTGAAACAGGAGAGGCCGGGCATGTTCTGAACTGGTGCCTGGATGCAGTTATGGCTTGGATGAGGGCTAATAAAGGGATGAGGGAAGCTGAATCCCAATAAGACAGAGAATCTATGGGAAAACATACAGGAAAGCATACATATATAATACAATAAATCTCCAACTCCAAGACATCTAAATCAAGACTTTACTGGAACCATGTGCTGACATTTTCCATGCTAGTTTCTGCCAAACAACATCTTGCCTTGGGAATATGCCATTATCTTTCATAATACTTGTTTGTTCCTGTGACACATTCATGTTTGTTGTGTGTAATACCTGACAGAATATTACTCAGTTAACTTGACAATGTTCACTAAGCATTATTAAAACATGCCTTTGTGTGGGAGAAAAAGATATATATGCAAAACAGTATAGATAGCAAACGTCAAGTACAGCTACAGTTAGGAAACCTTCATGAAACGGTTTTGGATTAAAGCTTCAGCATGTTCCATAAGGACATTCACATCAGCGGCACAGACCTCATAGTTCTGTTTCTCATTCTTTTTCAGTGCCTCTAATAGGCCCCTATGGACTGGAGGCAAAGGGTTATAAGAGTTTAACAAGTGAAGCTGACTTAATGGAGCCTGTTTTATTTCTCCAATCTTCAATGCCTGCAGGATAGCAGGTGCAAACTTGGAATAATGAGCAGTAGAAGAAATGATAACTGGGCAAGTTTTATCTTGCAGTCGATCTGCAACCACTTTTGCGACAGCTGTGTGCGTGTCCAAAATGTACCCGGTGGTATTGAACACAGAGTGAATAGCATCCAGACAGTCTTCCTCAGAGCACCAATCAGCCAACAAGTCCTGCTGAAGTTTTTCAAGGAGATCTTTCTGCAACTGGAAATAGTGCTGACTTTCCAGACAGCTAAATAGTTGTGTCACCAGCTGCCCATCTCCATTTCCAATCAGGTGCAAATGTCGTTCGAGGTTGGAAGACTTCAAAATGTCTACTGCAGGTGACAAACTTCGCATTAATCGCCTTCCCTTCAAACTGTACAGC